>OU343217.1:252832181-253022183 GCA_910596185.1 Chrysanthemum makinoi
CTCTAATTCTCATCATTTATCTTCTACATTGAGAATTTAAAAGCTTTAAGGTGCATTTGGTATCCCCTAGGAATGAGGGAATGATAGTGGTAATGATTCTATGTGTTTGGTTAAGATAAAGGGCGTTATATGAGAATGAAATATGGATATTGTCCATACTCCTAGAGTTCAAAAGGGGAGAATGAATCTATCATAGGTGTCTAGGTGAGGACCTATCTTATACGAAAACGAACCGATTGTGATTCATGGCATCATACCAAAGCGCTTTAACTAAACATATATGGTGTATATACACCTTCTCGATATTATGGGAATTGATACTCACACCACACTTTTTGATTCATGCACCACTAGTTGTGCATTACAATATTATCTGATACAATCGTAATGCCAACTAGTGGTGCATGAATCAAAAAGTGTATGTGGTATCACCTCGTATTATAGATGACAATATATTTTTCTTGTTATAGTTACTAATATGAGTGTAAACAAGTTAAGTTGGAGTTATTTGTAATCAATTTAGTAAATTCGAGAGACGAACTAAGCCTAAATGAGCCTGATATTGAGCTTAATTTGGGACTCATTAATAAGGGATAACAAATCGGACTTGATATCTAAAGATCGATTGGGTTGCAAGCCTAAAAGAGCATCAAATGATATTTTAGCCCCGATGATACTTTTTCTTTAATCAAGCTTAAAATAAATAAGCGAACTTCGATTTTAATGAGCTAACATCTTTCTATTTCTCCAACCTCTCTAAAACAAATCCACCTAACCCTCCAAAACAAATCTCTTTTTTCTCGTGATTGGGTTTTGTTAGGCCCGATAACCTCCTCCTCCTCCTATCTTTTCTTGTACTTTTCTTTTCCCACAATAAAGCCTTACCAGTCTGTCATCTCCCATCTTAAGCCTTGCCGTTGTTGTGTTGCTTTGTTGTCTTCGCTCGAGATCGTTACCATCCGGTCTCTTCGCTCCAGTCTGTTGTGGTCCGTCATCGATGGCTTGCTGCTGCCTTGGGTTTCGACTTTAAATCTGTTTGGTTTAGGTCTGGCTCCTTTAAGGATGCTTAGTTTTATCTTCTATGTATGTTTTATGTACTTTATGTACTTTTGTCAAGCTACATCTTCATATGGTTGTGCTACAAAAGCTCACCTTGGTGATTCCCCTACTTGTATGGTGTTCGTAGTCTGTCACAACTATAATGGTGTATGTCTTGTTTTGGCTTAACTTGTTACCTTGTGTATTTTGTTTGGCAAGTCGGTTTCGATTTTTCCCATTATGTTCGATGTAACTTGTTGTATTCAAATTACCTCCATTTGTGATGAGTGAAATGTTATCTCTGTTAAAAAGCGAATCAAGTTGAGTTTTAGTTTCCTTCAAGCATATCATATGAGCAGCGATTGGTAGCTATATGGGTGCAAAGATAGGCCATGGCCCACCCACAATGCTTTAATAATTGTATATAGTTATCAAATCATATAGCTAGCCTAATATACTAAATTGTAATATTGTATGTTGTATTCACTTTTGGCCCGTCTTAAATATTGGTATTGTTTATTAGTACATTTAAAAATTATGCAAGAATTATAATTGTGTTACAATTGTCCATCATTCTATTATATAAATGAGCAAATTTGTTGTAACATTTTACATAAATATATATATTACGTAGTATGATGTTATTTTAGCATTTACTAACGTACTTTAAATTTTTTAGCCCCACATAAACAAATTTCTAGCTACGTCCATGTATGAACGCACCGAGCTCGAGCATTAAACATTTCAACGTAAGCTCGACGTAGCTCATTCACACCTAGTTACTAATTATAGCAAATCATAATGACCAAGACATAAATTATTATGTTTCTACTCACCAAGACATAAATATTAATATTTTCAAAATCAATATATAAACTTTTTGAGAACATATATTATCTGGACTTAAGTTTGATTATGTATAGTTGCGAGATTCTTTGGTCAAACACGAGAATATGATCTGAATGAAATCTCCATACGAGATGCTTGGTTTGATCTAAATCGTTAGCTTTTCGGCGATGCTATTTTTCCTTGGAGGTCATGCTAATATTCTTTATAGATAAGGATACTCTTATGTTCATTTGAACATGAGAGGTTATGTTGTGCTTAATGTGATTGTACATTTGAATTAAAATAAAATTGATGTTTTGCAATAATGATAATGTACAATCAAATAAAAACATAACATAACCTCTGTTCAAATAATTCTTATCCATTCTTTATATAGTTCCAATTTTATCTGATGTCCCCATACTCCCATAGGCAGATATACTTGAGCATAAAACACAAAATGTTGTTTCATTCGAGTATAAATTAAACACAAAATGCAAAAATATATTAAGCCAATAATTTTTTTTAATGGATGAATATACATTAGTGGTACAACAATGTTAAGCCTGCAAGAGATTGGTAGTGGTACAACAATTTTGAAAACCTGCAAATTAAAGCAAGAATACGCGAAAATATCGCGACCACAAACCTCTATGTTTTGATAGCGACATGCATACACCTCCTTTGCTTTATATATTTTTAATAAAAGGGTAAAAAGGAAAATAAAAACTATGTGCTCGACACATGGTTAGAAACTTATAATTTGATTATTTAAATATATCAAGTGTGGATGTGAGAGCATCTACATTGCATACATAATTTTTTGGTTAAATAGAGTGACACATCACTATTATACTATAATACACCAAAAATTATACAACCCATTAAACTTATATATAAAAAGTGAAATGCTATTTAATTAGCTACATCTCCACTACTACATAAGTAGATCCTTTAACTAATTATTTAATTGGTGTAAGTACACACAATATATGTGATGAGTGTCTAAATACTCATCATTTTTATACTGTTTAGAATGCCAAAAATATCTGAAAACACTCAGAAACACATTAAAATGATAAAAATATCGCAAACAAGTGTTTTATGTGTTTTAAATGCAAAAACATCAAAATCTGATGAAAAACGTATCAAGTTTGCATAATTGGAGTTTTAGTCCCCAGTTACAAAAGTTGTCAAAATTAGTCCCTATTAATTCAAAAACTTGTAAAATGTCATTGTAGGTCCATGAGATTCAAAAGTTGTCAAAACAAACCCTTTAAAGTTTAAAAATCACAATTTACAACTTTAGTCCCTCAACTTTACAAAAATGTCAAAAATAGTCCCTGGGTGTTCAAAAATAGAAATTATTCAAACTATACCTTGTACTATTCAATTGTGGCATAATTGGTCCTTTATGATAAGTTTAGAGAGAAATTACAAGTTTGGTCCACGGGTTTGAAAATTGTCAAAAATGGTCCTTGGACATTTTAAAAATGGAAAATAATCATTATTGGTCCTTGAACTATTTATTTATGGCAGGTTTGGTCCTTGTAAGAACTTTGGAAGATTGGCGAGTTCAACCCTTAACTTTGTTGGAATTACATAAATGGTCCTTGTGTAGTTACCAAACCAAACGGATCCTTTATACAACTTAGGCCCAAATCCAATAAACTTAACAATGTTTAAAATTCAAAAACAGAACCGTAGCACCTTCTCCCACCACTGTAAACACCAAAACCAGTGGTTTTCACCACTTGTTTTCCACCTCTCCACCTCACCTTATTCCCCATTGTTTTCCACTTGAATACATCCCCTCCACTCCACATCCATCCAAACCCCATTAATTGGAAAACGCTAATGAGAATTTTGGCGCCAAAATATCCACATGGACGAATATGATAGCTTTGACCAATCCAATGGTTGGATTGAGGTGGGAAAGTTTCAGAGGCATAAACAGAGCCTCAAAAGTCTATAAAGAAGGATTGGGAAGCATTGTGAAGAAATATCTAGAATAATTTATTTTTAGCTTATGTCGTTTTTAATTTTTCAAGTTTTCCAGTTCATGTTTAAGTTTTCAAGAGTTTTGTAATCATATTTCAGTGTATTTCAAACATATTTCCAGTTTCAATTTCAGTTTTTATTCACTATTTCAGTTTATGTATTTTCAAGCTCTAATTCTCAAATATGATTAAAGGTTGTTATTAATGGTTGTCTTGGACTCATTAGCTAATATAAGCTCCTAAGATAGCTTATAAAAGCTATTAGAAACCTTAAAAGTCTGTGTAGTATCATAAAGTCAAAATATCAAAAATACTAAATAAATTAGTTAAAAATAAAAATCATAAGGAGACATGATCAAGACAATGGTGCAGTGCTGATTTTGAATGATCTTGGTTTAGAAGCTTTGTGGAAAGCTATTAGGTGTGGTTTTTATTACTGGTTCATGATCTTTTCTTTGAAAAAAGCATTGTAAGCTTTCATAAGTATATTTGCATTTCTTGTGTAAGTAGTTTATAAGCTTTAATCTCTGTGTTTTTATGTTTCTAAGTAGTAGTTAAGTATATTTCTACAATAAAACAGTATACTTATTATTTATAATTAGTAGTTGCTTTAAAATCTTATTTTCACAATTTCAATAGCTTATAATTTGTTCTTAAGTTTTAATCTTGTACCACTGTTGTTTAAAGCTCTTTTAGACTTGTTATTTGATAATAAGAGGCCTTGGATCAGTTTCATAGTTTTAATCTATGTCTAGCTTTGATAATCACAAAAGCAGTTTCTATAAGGGATGTTTGGATTTCTTTGATTCAAAACTGCTAGAGGCCAGTTGGGTTGATGTTCATTATTGTTCTAAGTCATAAGAAGTAATAACAAATCAGACAAACAATAAAAACCAGACCTTATTTAGTGAAAAGTCAAAATCACTCTTAATATCACCTAGATTGTTCACTGTTGGATTTTTAAGTCTTATGATCATGGTTTTGTGTTAAGAAGTTGTTATATTTGCTCAAATTAGTATTAATACACCTTAATACATCAATATCAGTGCTTAGGATCAATCACAAGTTCATAAAAGTCAAAGTGTTAGTGTAATAAAAAAGTCAAAATTTCTAAATACCCGTTTTTGAATAAAACTTAGAATTTTACTGTGTGATTAATACTGAGTTTTAGCTTAAAAGCTTTTGGGAAATTAAAGTTTGGCTGCTAAACTTAATTATAAAAATATTAGTTTAATCTTAATCAGCTTATAGAGTGCTTAATTCATAGCTTCTTTTGAGACCCTTGTTTGAAAACATGCTCACGTGCCTGAGATGTGGTAGCCTAGTTCATAAGCTCTCAGAGAGCTTATTAGTGATCATTAGCTTGTACAATTTAGCTTTTTGAGAAGCTCACCTAGCTAACTCAAGGTACCAAGTGCTTATTTTCCATAATTAGCTTATTTAGCTAGCATGCTAGTGATTTTTAGTTTTGTCCATTTTTTGTTTAAGTGTACCAGTTAGTTAGAGTTTTCCAGTTTTTTAAAAGCTTCTCACAAGCTTATTTGTGAAAGCCAATCTTTGCAAATTAGTTCTTTGGAAAGCTCACTTGGTCAACTTGTTGATTGCGATTATTGTTTTCAATTCTTAGCTTATTAAAGTGCTTAAAAATAGCTAGAAAAGTACCTAGTAACTCAAACAGATTGCTTGTGTAACAGGTTTAGATAGTGCTTATTTATTGCTTGTTCAGTGTTTATTCCTAGTTACTTGTGCTTATTCAACTGTTGTACTAGCTTATTATCATTATTTATCTTATTCTCAGTAAGCCTTGTGCTTATTTTGAGCTTATAAGCCATTTTTAACTTAATCTAGTGCTTATTTCCATTTACTTTGTTAACTGTTAAGAAAATAAGCTCAAAGGCTTATTAGTACTTTTCATTAAAAGTTGTAGTTAAAGAAAGTACTTATTACATAGTACTTAATAAGTTGCAAAAAGAAAATCAAAAAAATAAAATGTTTTGCAAAAAGGTGGGGAGGCAGTTCGAACACGAGACCTCCCACCTTTGAGAGTGTTAGGAGTGTACACGGATACCAGTTGCCCTTGGGTCTTTGACTGGTCATATCGTGCACAATTTAATACATAACACCTTGTTAGTCCGTTTAGCTTATTTGGTTAAGTTGGCTTATTTCGAGCTTATTTAGTCTAGCTTTTTCAGTTTTTGTATTTTTTATAAAATTGTATTAGTATTAAGTATTTTATAAAAAAGTTTCAGATTTTTCCAAATAGTTTTAGTATTTTTAAACATTTAATTAGTGTAAAATCTTATTTAATTCATAATAAAAAATATAAAAGTCAAAAAAATATAAATCTTTTTTCTAAAATTTTCTTTTGTCATATAGTACGTAAAAAAATTGTTTTTACACTTGTAGGCCTTTTATTTCATAAATTTTACGTTTTGCTTGCTTATTTCAGTAATTTTAGACTTAACGTACGTTTTCATTTTAAATCTAGTTTTTAGGTAATTTGAGTTTACATTTTAGTTTAAATAGTTTATTTAAGATATTTTGTTTTATAAAATCACAAAAACATCATTGTAAAATAGTGATAAGTTTATTTAATATATTTTATCTTTTATTTCCTTTAATTTGCATTTAAGTATTTGTAATTTGTTAATCTTTTCTTTAGGTAATTATCCATCAAAATCCTTATTGATCACTATCCTTAGTGATTATTCTATCATCTGATCAAGTGTTTATACACCAATTCATCCTCCGTGGGACTTAACGACCCAGGAATTCCCTATATTCCTTTGATCTTCATTGTATTAGTGTTTGAGCTGTTTTAAGTTTGTTACGGTTAGCCATTCACAAGTGGTTAGCTTGTGTAATTAAACTTGACGGTTTAGCACCAATCAATATGTATGTTCACAAACACACTCACATTTAACCCACCATCTTCACAATGCAATTGAGTGATGAGTTGGCATCTAAACTACTCTATTGAACCATGCATTGAAGATTGCCTGAGTTGACTAAAACATGAGCCCACTATAGCTCGAGCTCATGATTGGCTAGCTTGTTTCGAGTCGATCTTATATGCATAGTTCGAGCTTGTACTTCATGATAAATATCACAAGTTGAGGATCGACGTCTCATTTTGTATGTTAAACATAAACGTAATAATAAGGCTAGACTCAAACTCGGTTAGTTAAGCACTACAGATTCGAGCTTGTTTATCATGAATGAGCTGTTAAATAATGTAAAAACCCCGTATGAGATATTCTATTATTGATACGGTATTTATAATGCAATTACATAAAACATACTAGAAACAACATTTGATACGAGTTTGCTATTTGAAGTTTACATAAAACATAAAACCTCAAATAGGTGACTCGTGTTTGCTTAGGATAGGCTTGTTTCGAGCTTTTACCTAGCTGATCTTGAGTAAGTCATGAGCGGCTTGCCTCGTTTACAACCAACCTTTACACTGCCATTATAAGCTTAAGCGTTTATGTTTTATCGGTCGTTGATTTGTTACCCAAATTCTACCTAGTTTTAAGATCCAGTACAACTCTGAAAAGAATTTTCCATGGTGGTATTTTGATTTAGGTTTCTTAATTAATAGAGAAAATAAGAGGGCGTATTTGCTGAATAATTTTATTAAGTCTATATCTGATTTGATGTTTGATGTTCGGTCAACGTGTTTATATATTTGATTATGAATGATGTTGTAGAATCCAAGATCTGGACTCAACTAGGGTATGAGTAACATTGATTGATTGAATGAAACAGCGGAATAATAACATCAAATCAATATCACCAATAAGGTTTTCTTTATTAATTAAAAGAAAGAAACTACTACAACTATTATACACGTTATAATCGTGTGTCTAGACTCTCATTGAAGAGTTTTACTATAAATTGAAATGAAAAGATAATGGAAAGGGATGATCTGTAACTAGATGCCTACCTTAGACATAGCTTACTACCAAAGCTACTATTTAAATTATCTATAAGGCCCTCATTGTTTCTTCTTTCTTCATTCTTGCTTGTTTTGTAATCTGTAATTCCCAACAATCTTCCCCTAAACTGGAATTTGACTAGGTTAAGTTCCAGTTTCTTGATAGTACAAAACTACCTGTATGAAGAAACAATGCCAAAACATGTCATCACAAATAATAAGCTGCACACCATGAATCTTCTTCCCCTTCATCTAATAGGGGTCTTGTGCAACTCGTAGACGTTTCTCCTCAAGTGATGCATGTAGATGGTAAGTATATAAACCATAAGCTTCCCCTTAAAATATACTAACCATCTCTAAATTTATTTATTTATTTATTTTTTTTTATTTTTTTTTATAAAAAAACTACTAAACAAAATAAATAAAGCACAGCAGCAGAAAAATCAAATCAGCAGCAGCATCAAAATAGTCTACCAGTAGAAACGGAGAACCAGTAGGAACACCAACGCATGCATCTTATATCTTGTACTATCCATGTGACTCCAAATCTTGATAAACCCTCAATAAATATGAGACACTGAGCACAACAACGTTACTCCTTAAAGTGATAGCAAATGTGAGCATTAAGCACCTTCAATCTATAGATCACACCCCTTCACTAACACTAAGCACTACAACGTAACTCCTTAAAGTGTTAGCAAACATGTGCATTAAGTACCTTTAGTCTGTAGATCTCACCCCTTCGCTAGATTTATCAAGTCTTTGTCACACCATTAAAGTATGGACAAGTTATCTCAAAAGTGTTCCTGCTCACTTTGAGATATGTTAAGACACGCACCTGATCAACCAGTAGGAACTCTAGAACAACCAGCAGCAACCGATCAGCAGAAACTACCAGCAGGAACCAAATTCAGCAGGAACCGACCAGCAGTAACAATCAGCAGAAAGTGATCAGCAGTAACAAACCAAACAATCAGCAGCACCAACACGAATTGACCAGTAGTAACATATAGTCCCAAGTGACAGAAGAAATAATACCACCACACGATCACTTGTATTCGTGGGACCTACTATCACATGATCAGAAATAACCAAAGAACCAGTACAAACTATACAACATCAAGGGTTCCACGTCTGATCTTCCAAGACATACACGACAATAAACCAATGTTACACAAAAGTCAATGAGATAAGTATTGCTACTGTCCCACGTGACCATCAGTTACATCCAATCAAAGAACACGCCCACCATATACTCCATACACTTCACCATACTGAATCCTTACTCGAACCAATGAATGACCACTATAAAAAAAATTGAGTAGGGACCAGCAATGTGAGATCATATAAATCAAATCACCAAACTATCTATTTAATTCCCCATGTGACCCATTCTACAACGAAGATAATATAAATTGTGAAATCAGTAGGAACGAAGTCAACGAGTGTGTTGGGACCAGCAGTAACGATAGACGTATTAACAATTGACCAATCAAATTCTACTGACCAAATTATACCACCACAGTAACAATCATACACCACACCATACAGAATCCATTCCACTAGCCTCAAAAATATTCGACCAATCGGATTAAAAATGATAGACCAAAATATCTTGGGACCAAAAAACATTATGTCATGACGTGTGAATGACCGAGGATCATCAAACGCATGAATCTGTAGCCACGTGAAAAGAAAACCAGCAACTGATTCTTAGCCAATGATGTGCACGTGACTCCAATCAAGAAAAAAAGCCATTAATTCGTTTGATCTGACATCCATATACCACGTGATTGATAGCCAAACAAAAATTCCAAATATACTATCATGACGTGATCAGTAGGAATAATAAGATTGATTGATTAGACAAACTAAATCAAATATATTGCCTTCCGTCCTACATAGCCAAGAACCAATGACAAACCAGATTCAATAAGAATAGCGTTTACCTCATAATTATTCTTCGAAGCTGATGTAGTCGACAATAGTTACAACCCTGAAGATCCCCTGCCTTCGTTGCCTCTTTTTCCTTTTAAATCTGCTGCTGAAAATCAATTAGGGTATAAACCCTAATTAGAGAAAAAAAACCTTATAAACCCTAGATCGAGAGCCACGAGGCTTTGATACCAAATGTAGAATCCAAGATCTGGACTCAACTAGGGTATGAGTAACATTGATTGATTGAATGAAACAGCGGAATAATAACATCAAATCAATATCACTAATAATGTTTTCTTTATTAATTAAAATAAAGAAACTACTACAACTATTATACACGCTATAATCGTGTGTCTAGACTCTCATTGAAGAGTTTTACTATGAATTGAAATGAAAAGATAATGGAAAGGGATGATCTGTAACTAGATGCCTACCCTAGACATAGCTTATTACCAAAGCTACTATTTAAATTATCTATAAGGCCCTCATTGTTTCTTCTTTCTTCATTCTTGCTTGTTTTGTAATCTGTAATTCCCAACAGATGTGATAATATCATATTATATATGATATGAACTTTATAATTTCGAGTTACGAGGGAAATAAGTGTATATATGAGTATGACAAAGTAAAGAAAAGTATTTGGTGCATGTGTGATAACCAAAGTGTGTGTGAATCGAGTGTGACAGCTGACAAGTATAGGATTAAAATAAACTTCTTGGTTATACTAGAAAACTTCTAATAATTTAAAGTTTGAGAATTGAGATCCTATATTTTATACCTTTATCTTCATAAATTGTTTTAATCATTAACTCGCTAATACCCAAAGTCATTGACTAATACGTTAGTAGAGTACAATTAACACAATATGAGAGAATAATAACACGATGATGTTAGAAGGTTCTGAAACAAGCTTGCAAGGAAATATAATTTTACGGGTGTTTCATTTCATCAGTATTTCAATGAGTTTTGATAGCTTAGGATAGCCAATGTCATCAAAATGTAGAATTATATTGTTCCCGTATCTCATTATGATTAACCAATGAGTATAAATACATAATACATGAGGTAAATGGGCTAGACCCAATAGCAACTAAATACATATGTGGGCCTACTAATACATATTACTAACAGCCCCTCGCAGTCAGAGCGGGAGAGGGACGAACACTCAGACTGGATCTAAAATCATCAAACAACGCATATGGTAGTCCTTTAGTGAAGATATCTGCAAATTGGTAACGAGAAGGGACATGTAAGACACAAACATGCCCTGCGGCAACATGGCCACGAACAAAATGTATGTCAATCTCAATATGCTTCGTGAGCTGATGTTGTACCGGATTTGAGGACATATACACAGCACTAACATTATCACAATAAACCAATGTAGCACGGGGAGTGTAACTCTCGTAATACGTTACGTAACCAAGCAGTCTCGGCAGCAACATTAGCAACACCATGATACTCGGCCTCTGCACTGGAACGAGAAAGAGTAGCCGGCGAGCACCACGAAAATAAGTTGTTGCCAAGAAAGACACAATAGCCAGACGAGTTTTCGGGCAACCGGCCCAATCAGCATCTGAATAACCAATCAGATAAATAGGTGATTTGTCGTTTTCGTACAGATAGATAATATTTTCCGAAGAAATACAAAGGTATGTATTTTCCCTGGGTCGTTTTCCCAACGAGGGATGAATGGAGTTTAACAACTCACGTCGCATGATTCGATTGAATGGGTAAAAGGGAATTTGGGGAATTCTGCGCTACGAGGCAAGGAATAATAAAGGGAAGCAAGTAAAACTACTGGATCTATTATGCAAGCAAGGAAATTAAACTAGATATGCAAGTTATAACTAAAACGTAATTTAACGTAATTATGAAAACGTGAATTAAAATGCAAACTAAACCATTTTAAGTCCTAAAAATTAACTACTGTTTTTCTATAGCTAAGAATGTTATTTGAAACTTATTTTTACTTTAAAACTATTTTTTTTTTATTTTTCTTGATTTATTTTGAATTAAAAACTAATTTAAGACATTTAAAATAGACTTGAAATACTAAAAATTAGGAAAATAAGCTAGAAAATTACAAAACTATTTTTCAAAAATCTTAAATAACTAAAAAGAATTTTAGAAACTGGAATCACATTTTTTTGACTTTTTCCCAATTTATTATGAATTTAATACTATTTAAAACTAATTAAAATGCTAGAAAATCTATTTTAACTAAGAAAAATCAGGAAAAATACTTTTTATGACTTTTTGAATATTCTAAAACTAAGAAAATTGAAATTTTATTTTTCTGAGCTTTTTCTTATTTATTTGAATAAAATGCTATTTAAAAATGCTAGAAAATGAATTAAAATGCAGAAAAATAGCAAATAAGCTTGGAAAATTATGAAAACTTCCAGTCAACTATAAAATAATACTGAGAACCCAGGAAAATTAACATAAACTATTTTGGACAGCTGGAAATGTGATTTGGGCACACTACTGTTAAGAATAAGCACTTAAAAAATACGCAATAAGCTACCAAAAGCTACTATAAGCTACTACTAACTTTAAATAACCTAAAATATGCTATATCAACTGATGTGGACCTAAAAAGCACAAGCTAGAGTTGAATAAGCCCCAAATCAAATTCAAACTCTACTATACCAAACGGCCCTCAAGTATCAACTTCAAGCCCTATAATAAGCTATCTAGAAAAATCTCAAAAATAAGAAAAAATGACCAGGCAGTAGAGAACCAACCAATCAGCTTAAGTTCAAGGTTTCAGCTCAAATGGATGCAAAATGAGAGAATTAAAAATCAAAACTATAATCTATTTGGGACATTATGGAACTGTTGAAATAAGCACATGAAAAATAAGCAATAAGCCACCTATAAGCACCAGAAGTTACCACAAGCTAATTAAGGCTAAAACTATCCTACTTCAACTAATTTGAATCAGCTAAGCACAAGCTAGAATCATTTAAGCACAAAAGCAGGTTCTAGCGCTAAAATCCAAACGGCCCTACATGGGTGACTTTGAGCTCCAATTCAGCTTGTTTAGAAAAATTCTAAAAATAAACTAAAAATACCCTGTTAAATATCACCAACCAGAGTGCTTAAGTCCAGAATTTCAACTGAATTTTACTTATAGTGAATGAATGAAAAATATAAAAGTGGAAGCAGTTTGAGCAAAAATTGGATATTTTGACTTTTTTTTATATGAACATGCAGTTTGACTTAGATGAAATTAGACAGCTTCTCTATGATCCTAAATGGTGTTTTAGACTAATATGAGACTAAATTAAGCTACACTAACTATCTTTATACCTAGATGCAAGCTTGTGATATCAAAATCCTAACTGATGTAACTGATAGATTAAATCAAGGATGATATTGACTTTTAAAAGTATGCAAGCACAATTTAAGAACTAATGCATACTAAATAAACCTAAATAAGATTGATGCAAGTAATCCTAACTGAATTATCCTATAACTCGGTTACCTAATCGATCCAAACACCCTTTATGAACCTAGATTGCAGATTCAAAACAACTTAAATGCAGAGATCAACTACAACACTAAACTACTAATTATAACAAAATTAAACTAATATTATCACAACTAAGCAATTAAGATCAATTACACTCTTGTATTAGCAGAAATTAGAATTTGAACTTACAAGGGTCCTGCCACTATGGCATGCTAAAGAGAAACTAATAACCACTATCTAATACTTGATATCAACCCAAAGTAAACACAATCAACCCAAATCCATCTCCATAGCAAAACTTATAGCAATTTCACCAATGGCCGAACTTTGACTTTTATTGACCAATGAGAAAACATAAATTTAGAACAGGATTAAGCTAAAACAAACTCGTATAAGCTATAGCAAGCTTACATGAGCTTGTCTATCAACAGTAGAAGCTTGCAAAACAGATTGAAACAGAAAATTAAATTGAGATTTAAAATTGAGAAAATTACTTTTATTAAAAAAAACGAGATTACAATATTGAAATTACATGAAAACAATTAAACTAAAACAGGAAATTTAAATGGTAACAGAATTCTAATGCCTGAAATCTGGACCAGTGAAATCTGTGGATGTAAGGGGTCTTTTATAGCCATCTCTCAGAAGCTTCTAGGACTCCCTTGGATCCTTTTCCAGCTACTAATCGTGGCCCTTGATTCTTCTACACATCACTCCATCAATCCACAGCCCTTAGATCATCCAATGACGTGTTTAGACCAATTAGAGCACTTCGTTTGTCCACCCTGGCGATCCACATGCTGTCACACTCTGACACGTTGTCAGACCTTTCTAGAAGCTCACTTAAGTGTGGGTAAATTGGGGTGTGCAGGGTAAGTGTAATTGTGAAGGATAAATAGTAAAACCATGGAGTTTTGGGTGCGCTCTGTGTTTGACCAGGGGATGGGTAAATGTTTACTGATGGGTTTGTGGGTGTTGACCGGGTATGAAGTTTGACCAGTGATAAGGGTGGAGTACAGGGTATAGATTAAGTAAACGGGTATGGACTTTGTCTGGTTGGGCTTGGGATTTATATTTTTTTGATTGGGCTATGGTTAGTGAGTGGTAAATGGGGTATGGATTATTTTTAGTATCTTGGACATGTGGTATTACATAAAGACCTTTTATGTAATTTTGCAAATTAAAAGGGCCAATGGTGTAAACTGTGAAAAGTTGAAGGGAATTTTGTGTAAATTGGATAAAGTGATGGTAAAAATGAGAAAACTCCCCGAATCATGTCCCGAACTTCGTAAATTTGATCTTCTAAGCATCAAAGTCCATGAAATAGCATCCCTGACATCAGCTTTTGCACTCTTCTTTCTCTCGTGCTCGGCTATTCTTCGGTTTTGGCTTTCTTTTATCTGTTTTGTCTTATCTGTACCTGCACATGCATAAACTCAAGAAACCAACAGATATTAGCAATAAACGACTCTTTTCTTGGTATTTTGGGTTTATTTTTTATAAAGAAAAGATATGTGTTTTTGCACATATCAATAGGTGAAGCAGAAAACAACTGAAGTCCATAATCAAGTGTACCGCGAACATAACGTAAAATCCTCTTAAGAGCTGTATGGTGAGGTTCCCGAGGATCATGCATGAATAAACAAATTTGTTGGACCGCATATGATAAATCAGGTCGCGTAATGTCAGGTACTGAAGTGCACTTGCAATACTTTGATAAAGTGTCGGGTCAGAAACAAGAGGGCCATCAGCACCGAGTTTAGACTCGGTGTCAACGGTGTACGACAAGGCCCGACAGTTGAGCATACCTGCACGCTCCAAAATCTCTAGTGCATACTTCTTTTGAGAAAGGAACATACCTGTAGCATTACGAGAAACAGAAATGCCCAAAAAATAATGTAAAGGACCAAGATCAATCATCGAGAACTCGCTGTGAAGAGAGGTAATAATCTGTTGTAGCAATGTTGCAGATGAAGCAGACAAAATAATATCATCAACATAAATCAATAAATAAGCAATATCCGAACCATGGCGGTAAATAAACAGTGATGAGTCACAGCGGCTATGACTAAATCCAACCTGGGTAGCGTATCCTGCAAATCACTGAAACCAGGCCCTAGGAGCCTGTTTAAGCCCAGAAAGAGAATTCTGCAGAAGACATACGTGGTTGGGACGATGTGGATCCCGAAAACCAGGTGGTTGATGCATATACATAGTCTTAGAAAGATGGCCATGTAGAAAGGCGTTTTGACATCTAACTAATGAATCGGCCAACGTCGAGATCCTGCAAAACTTAGCACAGTGCGAATGGTTTTCGGCTTAACAACCATACTAATAGTCTCATTGCAGTAGACACAAATCTGTTGACTGCTAACATTAGCAACAAGGCAAGCCTTGTATCTGCTAAGGGATCCATCTGCAAAATACTTGTGCTTAAACAATCTCATTGAGCGAAAAATGTTCGTGTCAAGTGGTCGTGGCACAAGAATCCAAGTTTTATTTTAAATAAGTTCATTATATTCATCACGCATAGCATTTTGCCAATTATGGTCAGTGAAAGCAATATTGTAGGATTTTGGTATTGGGGAAATGGTGAAGACATGACAATTATATTTAGGATTGGGTTGACGGATACCAAGACGAAGCCGAGTGACTATAGGATGAGTCGAAGTAGGATTAGGTTAAGTATGATTTTGGGTTGATGTGTGGTCGTAGTTGGTGTGGGTACCTCAGCCGTGATAGGGGGTCTTTGTGGTTGGGCTGAGGATAAACTGGGGGAAGAGGGTTGTTGGGGGGGATGAGTTGGCTGAGTAGGGGTGGGTTTGGGATAACAGGCTCGGTGATAGTAGGCCCACTAAGAATGGGCATGGGTATAACAGTCGGTTCGTCATCCAGAAATGTGTACGAGGGAGCGGCATTAGGTGTAACCAAGCCATATGGAAATAAAGTTACGTCAAAAGTGACATTGCGGGAAATGATAATTTTATCGGTTTCAAGATCGAGGCACCGATACCCACGATGGTTGGATGGGTAACCGAGAAAGATACACGGTGTAGAGCGAGGTCCAAGTTTGTGGTTAGTATCGACATGAGGGTAGCAAAGACAACCAAAAACACGTAGACACGTGTAATCTGGTTGGGTGTTGTAAAGGCGAGTGTGGGGAGTGTCATTTTTAATGTGGTTGAAGGAAGGATATTAAATAAGTGAGTGGCCACGTGCCTCGACCCAAAAATGAGGGGGTAAGTGGGCTTGAAACAAAAGGGTACGTATTTGGTTATTGATGGTACGAATCATCCTCTCGTACTTCCTATTTTGTTGGGAAGTACGAGGGCATGAGAAACGAATATGTATGCCATTTTTATCAAAAAGACGGTGAAGAATATGGTTATCAAATTCACCACCATGGTCACACTGGAATGCCTTGATATCGGTTTTAAACTGATTTTTAACGAATGTACGAAATTGAGCAAATTTACTAAACGTGTCTGATTAATGACGCAATGGATAAACCCAACATAATGAGAGAAATGATATAAAAACAAAACATAGTATTTTATTCCATTAATACTCGGGAGTGGAGAAGTCCACAAGTCCGAGTGCACAATATCAAAATAAGAGTTAACAATAAAATCCGAACTCACAAACGGAAGTCGCACGTGTTTGCCAAGCTGACAAGCATGACAAAGCATAGGAGACTTCACTTTATTACACAAAATACTATTACTAGAAATAAGAGAACGTAGCACGTCATTTCCAGGATGGCCTAGTCGTTGATACCATGTAGAATTATATTGTTCCCGTATCTCATTATGATTAACCAATGAGTCCATGAGGTAAATGGGAATAGCAACTAAATACATACATGGGCCTACCAATACATACTGCTAACACAAAAAGCAACGGTCATTTGTGTTCTTTTCTTTAAGCGATGTTAAATACAAGAGTGTTTGGTACACTAGTGACGGATAACACGTTATTCGTCTACCACTCTAGTGTTATCTCATCCCCTCTTAACAATACACTAATAACTAAAATACCCTCTAAACAAAAAACTAACAACATCTTATTGGTACCACTTGCGAGTCTCATTTTTTTCCAACACGTTTTATGAAGTTAAAATTAAAATTAGAATACGTAAAATAAAATAAAACATTCAAATAAACATATTAATTTGAGCCAAAATGTTTTGCTCGGATTCGTTTTTTATTTTTTCGATACCCGCCACTTCTTCTGGACTCATCTCGTCAGTGTTAACACTAAGAAACTTCAGTTATTCCGCTTGTGTCCAACTAGTAGGTATGACGTCGTTTTCTTTGGTCTCAGCTTTTCCCCTTATGAAGAATTAGTGGACGAAGAAGACGGAGGAAATATATTGTTAGTGTTTTGTTGTGACATTTTTATAAGATAAAATGAAAGTGTAGTTAAATTATGATTTGAGCTGAATGTATGAAAAATATTTAGTAAAGTGGGCATTTATAAGTGAAAAGTTGGATATGTTTTTTTAACCATTCCAAAACGTTTAAACTTGTGGATCTCATTTTATTTCTTTTTCTTTTGTTAAAACAAACACATATTATTAAACTAAAATTAAAATTACAATGCGTAAAATAAAACACGACAATTAAAAAACATTACAGGAAAACAGACACAATCGGCCTATTTGTTTTTTGAAGGCATCCATCTAACTTTAGTACTGATGTTATCTTATATTGTTCCCGCCATTTTAAACGAAGCATTATGTATCTCCAAATCGTTCCAAGCTTTGTCTTCTAAAAAAGTGTTAATCAAAGCTAGTTTTTCTTGCGGAATGTCTTTGCATTCGGTGTATGCTTTACTCAGATCATCTTTATCTTTTTGTGCGTTGCTAAACTGCACAGCTAATTCGATAATCGCTTCCTTACGAATGGTATCCCCATCAATTAGTTACTGAACACGAGCTTTGATTTCATCAACGGTATGTGAAAGTGAATAAGCCATAAGATTTTTGGTACAGAAAAATGTATGAAATATGGAAGATTAGATGGAAATGTATGTGAAAGTGTATATAAATTGTGATTTGGTTGGAATGTTTGAAAAATAAATGTTAAAAGTGAGTATTTTATAATAAAAAATGAGGGGTTTTGTTTTTTTTATCCATTACATAACGTAAAGATTAAAAAAAGAGTAAAAATAAAATACAAACGGCGTATGTGGGTGCAACAGCTAAAATCTGAATGGTGGACAAATGACTGAACGAACGATGTAGTATGATGCACCGTTCGTGTGTAGTTGGGGCATTTAGCGGACGAAAAAACTTTAAAGTTTTGCTAACATGTGCTCACTTAAATCAAGTTTTCTTTTAACATGAAAATAAAAAATATAAATTTAAAAGGTGAATCTATATGTATGCTAAAAAAAATTATTAAACAAAAAACTAAAATCGTATAACTCTTAGGCTAGTCCCAGTCGCCCAGCGCAATTATTTCACACTAAATGAAGGAATTTTTAATTCAAACATTTTAAACATTAAATTTAAATTTCATTCAAATTAAAAAAAAACATTACATTCACAATTAAAAAACATTACACTCACAATTTAAAAAAATGATGAAATGTCAAAGTTACTTGTATCAAATCAAATTTGGGTCGTTTTGTGTCTCACTAGATACAAAACTATTGCGTGAAACGATGGAACATCACCATCCGGAAGGGAGGATGCTTTCTTTCTTCCTGTCATCATATAATTAATGTCAGTTTTAACCTTAACTATTTGTTGTATGGCAACTCAACCTTTTAAAGCGCAACTTGCCGCCAAACATGTATATCATTCTCCGCTTCCATGGGTGTTCATGATTCTCCATTCTCCATGATAGCGGAATAATTTCCAACCACTATATATATAAGGTTCGGTCTTTGCGGTTTCTTTCTTACACTTGCTCCCAAACTTGAAGCGGTTTTGGCTCAAGCTTTACAAGCACCACCTCTTCCTCCTCATCCATGTCAAGGTCCATGACCACAACCACAAGAAACCGTTGCGATTCAACTTTCTTGGATGGCGAATAGGTGGCGGTTTTGTTGTGGTGATATGCCGGTTAACTTCGAAGTTGTTTTTCGAGAAATTTAGATCCGACAAAAATAAAACGAGGTTTTTGATTGTGGTGTATTTTTCGATCTCGATGTCCAACTTCTTGTCCAACCGATCTCCCACGATGTTTATTAAACGACAAGCCTTACAAAATTATTTCACAAAATGAACGATGTGTCACTTGTATCCGGTAAGATACAAAACTATTTGCGTGAAACGCAATCATATAATTAATGTCGATTTAACCTTAACGTTTGCCGCTACTATATATATAAGACACCTTCAAGTCCAACCACAAATCACAAGAAACCTTCAACAAATTTTCGATCGACAAAAAAATCTCCAACAACGAAAACATACAACACATTGAACTTACAAACAAATATGATGATACTATCGCATGATCAAGAAACTACAACAACAACTGAGACGATGATGACAATGAAGATGGCTGAAGAAAGCACCATCCAACTCAATATACTTCTTGGCGAGGCCCTCTTGATTTCTGAAAAACTGGTATATAACTAATCTTGCTTTCTTGTAAAGATTTTCTATTGTGTGTTACTGATACGAGCATGAAGAGTATTAATATATCCAAGATTCCATGTTTAGTTTGATTAAGTAGCTTCGCATGCATGTTTGTAGGAACAAGAATAGTTCTTGATTTAGTTGTTAGTTTAGTTATCGTCTAAGGAGAGTGACCATCTCAAATTGATCTTCTATATAAGTTACTACTAGGAATTATAATTTACTCATCATGTGTTATGTGGATATATGCTAATTCTGTTTTATATTACTATCAGCCTAAATAAAAATATCAAACGGAATTAGTTTTTTTCGTTTTTTGTTCAAGCATGGATATGATTTGTTCGATAGTTTATTGTTTGATGATTGTTTATATATGCGTTCATCGACATACTAACGTTTATCTGTTTTCCCACTTTATAGGCTGCGTGCTTGGCTAGTACTAAAAGCATAAGATCAGGAAGTCACACAGACATTGGAGCACGAAGATCAAATGAAGACCAACACATCCATATCGATGATGTGGCTAAGCATCTCGGTGATAATGTTTACAAGTGGGCAAATCTCCCAAGTTCCTTTTATGCTGTTTTTGATGGTCATGGAGGGGCTGAAGCAGCATCATATGTCAAAGAACATGCCATGAGATTATTTTTTGAGAGTTCTGATTTACCAAAAGCAACAACATTAGATGAAGGATCAGTAGATGAATTGTTCTTAAAAGAGTTACAAGAATGCCATTGCAAAGCGTTTTTACAAGCTGACCAAAATCTGAAAGAAGAATGCAGTATTAGTGATTATTGTGGAACCACGGTTTTAACTGTTTTAGTACTCGGGAGGCACTTATTGATATCAAATGCTGGAGACTGCCGTGTGGTTATTTCTAGGAAAGGAGTTGCAAAGCAAATGTCTAACGACCACAGACCGTCTAATTTACTAGAAAAGAAGAGAGTGGAGGAACTAGGCGGTTACTTTGAAGATGGGTACCTGAATGGTGAACTTGCTGTGACAAGAGCCCTTGGAGACAGATGCATGAAATCAGAATCACCTCTGATTGCGGAACCGGAAATGACGCAAATGGTGTTGACCAAGGATGATGAATTTATGATAATTGGATGTGACGGGATCTGGGATGTTATGTCAAATGAAGAAGCAGTGAGCCTTGTTCGGAAACAACTAATGCAACACAATGACCCTCAACGGTGTGCTACAGAACTCATTAATCAAGCGCTACGCCTACACACAAGCGATAATCTCACTGCTATTATCGTTTGCTTCTCTTCTAACATTGAGCCTCCAAAGCCTTGGCGTCCAAGACATGGATTCAGAGAAAGCGCCCAGTAGACACACGACTCGATCTGCTACAAGACAAAGAACTGGTAAAATTCATATTTTCTCTTAATCTATTGTGATGCTCCTGCTGATGTGATTTCTAAATCAATTTTTAACTGTGTTAACAAAGAGTTGCACTGCAAATGTCTAAAAGACCAGATGCCGTCTTATTTACAAGAAAAGACGAGATGGAAGGAACTAGAAAGTTGCTATGAAGACGGATATCTGAATCGTGAACTTGAAACAGAAACAGAAGTCTACTTGAAGACAACCAACATGGATATTGCTACTTATTAGAAGATGTAAACATGTGTACCTGGGCTTGTATGGGACTCCATCAAAAACACCGCAGAGTGAAAACCGGTGGCATGGCCTCCGTGGGTGGGGATTTTTCTCTTGTCTTGGTTATCTGTAATTGGCAAGAGTTTTTTCATCCTTTTTGTAGTCCTCGCAGTTAAAGCCTCGGGAGGAATCTAGAATATGTAGATTTGTGTATTTCTAGATTTGTAATTGTACTCTTTAGCTTCTAGTGCCTTACTAGTAGCTATTTATTAAAACAATTCTGCCGTTCAAAAAAAACGTGTGTACTATGCACTTATCTGATATAATTCTGGCTTTCGTCTCACAATTCGTGTTCAGAGTCGGCTAATTTCAGCATATATTACAGTTTCTGAGTGCTGATGCATTATCTTCTTACATTAATAGTAAATATTTTCAATGAATAATACATATTTCTAATAATAGTATATAATGATATAGAAGCCAATTTCCATGGTCTTTTAAAGTTAGTTTCTACAAAATTTTGGTCAAATTTCTGAAAGCCAACAAGGACAAGTGTGAGATTTCAACTCACATAGGCAAAGGGCTTACAAAGGACCCACACCAAACCATAATCTCCAGGTGAATCAAACTTGGTATGCTAATACAGCTAGGTAAAAACCTGGTTCATCGATGAACTCGGCTATTGTAAACGAGTGATCAGATGCAACACTCTCTAATGTCGTTTTATCAGGCAAATCAGCGACTACAACATCAGGTTACTCTGCTTTCTGCTGCTTGAGCATTTCTCTTCCTTTTGGATGACTTATCATGATTCTTGCACCTGCTCATGGGCAATACGCAAACACGATCAAATTAGATTGGCGTGCCAGTACCACTTTCATGTAGTTACAAGCATGCATATCAACAGATGAGAACAAAAGAATCTCTCTCGTCATAAGAGGTAGCCAAGGTGTTGCACCAATAATACACCTTGGGGACTTACCGTACAAACCCATTTCACCCATTCCCTTATTTTACCCATTTAGCCTATTAGAGATAAAACATAACTACAACTAGAATCAAAGTTTTTCGGGTTGAAAATGTACCTCTACTTTTAGCTTAATGTTACTCCTTTTTCTGTAATATGAACCTAATTTTGTCGATGCATGTACTGACAAACATTCTAAACCATGTTCAGGTTTCAACTTTTTATTTTTGAATTCCAACAATATGCTATAATGTGTGTTTTTTTATCCGAACACTATACTCCAGTAGTTTATCCTTGTAAAACTGCCATCATATTTTTCTTGTAAAGTAAACAAACTTATTTCAGTAAATAAGTAGAAAGTCGCCCCATTTGACTTAATAAATGGTTATTGGACCTTTCTTAAAGATATTGTTGTAAGAAAACCCTTACGATGACAGTCAGAATCACAATTTTCTCGTCTTATCCATCCTATACTATACTACTAAAATTCAAGAGAGAACAGTATCAAATATACCTGGCAAGCAAACCTTGGATAGTGCACCAAAAACTTGTCCGAGGTCAAACGGCAAACCAGGAACAAAGTAAAGGAACACAGCATCAAAAGGAGCCCACTTTTCAGGCACGTAAATCAGCTCCCCTTGCCAACATTTAACCATATCATACTTCTCCTTGATACACGCCAACACAAATAAAGAATCATGAACTACAAGCAACTGTTTGTAAGAGCATGTCTCAACCACTCAAATCAACAAATCCTTCTGAACCCATTGAAATTAAAATACTTGAATCCTCCCCAACTTTCGCAGCAGATATTATAAGGTCACTATTTTTTTTGTAAACTTCATTGGAATTTATATCGTCTGCATCAAGAAATGACCAATCTTTTTCCACAAAATCTTCAAAGTTGAGGACGGAGACTGTTCCTTCAGTTGGTGCTACACCACAAGTAGTTGGCTCATATGAAAATGAAGTGGGTTGGATTGAAATTTAGGGAAGTCGGTTATTAGTGAAAGGAGAATGAGATAGGCGTATATAGGGTGTATGACTATTGTTAGGAGATGATGGTAGGCATGACAGGGATGATGGTAATGGTATAGAATTCATGAGCCTAATATCAATTTATGAGAAAAAAAAATGTAGGATCCAAATGTGGCACACTAGAGATATCAGCTTAATCGTGGTTGCATTTCACAGTTAAGGCACGATGCTAATCCTGAGAATATTTATTCAAAAAAAAACAAAAAGTTAGTCTCTAATACCACATTAATCAATCTTCCTAACATTCGGCATACTTAAGATAATCCTCATAACTGCAACAAATCCCCATAACACCAATATATAAACGGCATTTTCCCTAGGGTATATCACAATTCATAGATAGGAAAGGGAAATACTTTTCAAGCCAATGGATAGATTACATACAATCAAAGCTTTGCTCTTGAAGGGATTGCATATTTTAAAGGCTTATTGGGTTTTATTTAAGCGAAAAGAATGAATAACTATGAGCTTATGATAAATTAAGCACTTAATTCGCACATCGCTAGGTCCTTATCAATGAGTTTATACAAGTCGGAAGCACTTATATACGCAAATCCAAAACACCCGCGGGAAATCTAGTTCAGCCTATAAAAACATATTCCGCAACTTAAATACGAACACAACGACACTCTCTAAGCTTATGCACTTCTTCTATCATCAAAATCATTTCTATGTAAACTCAAAAGTCATTGGTTCCCAAAATAGTAACTAAAAACTGGAGCACAATTAGTACATAAGTTTAACGAAGAGGGTGTTTGGGATTGCTTATTTATGCAGATAAGCAGTTAGAAAACTGCTTATTTGCTTATTTTACTATGAGATAAGCAGATAAAATAAGCAATTGCAAACAAGAAATAGAAGTAATTAATGATTTGGAATAACAAACGTTAAATTGAAAGATGGAAATTTTACCGCCGGAAAGAAAGGAAGCAGTCGCCGTGACCGAATAATCCATCAAGTTTTTTGGGTGTTGAGCTTTGAGCATGAACAATCCATGCACTAAAAGCTTTTTTACACTCAAATTTTAAGTATTCCCACATTTTTACCCTTACATTATTTTTAGTTATGTTTGTATAAATGTCTAAATACTTAAAATTTAAGTGTCCCAATCATTTATGGGAGTGTGTAAATCAACTCCCTCTTTACAAAGGTTTGGTTTGGTAAACCTTAAATTTTTAGTCCAAGTTTTATTCATTAAATATAGACTAAAATACAGTGTTGGTCCTTAATCTTATCCACAAACATCACGTTGAATCAAAACTTGACATTTTCATCGCCGGGAGTCCAAAACAAGCTTTTTAGAGGCTTAACAAGTCCCTTGACCAGGATTGCCAAAGTCAACGTTACTTTTCTGTTTGTACATCGAGGGTATAATAGATCATTCACAATTATAATATGCCTTAGTTAAATCTAACCCAACCCTCAACCCAGGGACCAAATGTGATTATGGCTATGCAACTAGCCGTTTCTTCCCTGATACGCTAGCATTTATTTTCGCGCGAACCAATAAACCAACCCAACAAACACCTTTACTAATCATAATAACACACCCTTATCCAGAAACGATCAACTGAAAATCAAAATCCGAATCTAAATCCTCATTTCCAGAACTCAAAAAACCAACCCAAATTCCAACGATACCATGTCGATCGGAGCTAATGTTATCATTAATATGACAGATTGTATTAGCAACATGCCAGATATAGTGATCAGTAATATTTTGAATCGGTTGCCAATAAAAGAAGCGGTGAGAACCTCTAGTTTAGCGAAAAACTGGAGGTTCAAGTGGACTTTGATCACCGATGTCATAGTTGATGAGGAGTTCTTTTATTATTTAACAAATAATTTTGATGGGAGGCATGTTACTAGACTCTTAAATCAGCTTATGGGTCCCATAAAAAAGTTTGTCTTCTCTGTAGAGCCCAAAACGGTGTCTGGAATAGAAGACATGAATTATGAGGAGATTCGCGATTGGATTTTGTTTTTGGCTCGGCAAGGAATTGAGGAGCTGAAAATTAGAAACTGGTATGGTCAACCAGTTAGGTTGCCAACCCAACTTTACTCTCGTATGGAGTTGAAACATCTATAACTTCATTGTTGTGCTTTTCTTACTTTTGAACATTTTAGTAGTTTTCCAAATCTATTGAACTTAGAATTGTGTTCTATCATTTTCTAACCGGTACAGTTTGGGAGTTTATTGCTGGTTGCCCCTTACTTGAGTCTCTTAAAATGGATCGTGCTACTACAAACGAGATGAGACTATGGGATATTGCAAATCTTAGGATTTTGAAGAAGTTATATTTGTCATTCGGTATTTCGAATGTTGTGACGAGTGACGACAATCACAACATCCGATATCTTTCACCTGACAAGTCTTCCAACTCTTGAGACCCTTACATTGGATTTTCGGGATTGCACGGTAAGACCAATTTGAGTTTTACACTTCTAATTTTACAATGTTAAAGAAATGTCTAACATTAATGAAAATTAATCTTTAAAACATGTTGTAGTTGATACGGGAAGCTAATTCTAGGATGAATGTCTCTGTACCTTTTGTATCCCTGATTAATCTTAAGTTGACCGGAGTCGATTTTGGGAATAGTGTTATGGTATCGCTCATCATTGAAATGATTCGTGGATCTCCAAATTTGAAAATGCTAGATACCGGAGTATGTGTAATACTGTAATGCATATGTATCAAATAAACATTCGTAAATTGCCATGACTTGAGTATCTCAATACTAATTGATTTTGCAGGCTGCATACACGCTTAGTGCTCTATCTTTGGAAAAAAATTCAAATGTTGTAGACAACAACACAATCAAGCATGAGCAGCTACAGACTGTGGTGTTTCGAGCTTTTCCTAG
Source organism: Chrysanthemum makinoi (assembly GCA_910596185.1). Classification (NCBI taxonomy): domain Eukaryota; kingdom Viridiplantae; phylum Streptophyta; class Magnoliopsida; order Asterales; family Asteraceae; genus Chrysanthemum; species Chrysanthemum makinoi. Next base: position 252,858,479 of record OU343217.1, read on the forward strand.
ATCATAGCATGAATTAACTTTAATAAAGTTTATAATTAAGTGTTCCCGGTCGTTAAAGACAATCTATATCAAAGGAACTTCCTTTTCGTCGAGCATGTTTTTAAACACCCTAGGCAGTGAACCTAATCGTTGTAGTGTAGTATTGGGTAAGCCTCGGGTATTGATATCATTCTCTAGGGGAATAGGAATGCTAGCAAGAAGTGTACTACGCTAAGTTTGGGGTTTAGGATGATTCTTTCATATCTTTTATATGTTTTTTTTAGAAAGTTATGGGGAAAATCTCGGGGCAATTGGTTTGGGGGTGGTACTTCTACCGATTACTTCTACTATTCTAATTATCTAATACTACGGGTAGCTATGTCTTTTTAGTGTGTGCTCGTATGATGATTAAAAATGTGTTTACCTAGATACTATTACTCCCTAGTTATCTTTTATTGTTGGTTGAATTGTCACGTCCTTATTCTTAGCACGTTGTGTTTTCTAAAGTCGCAGGGTGTACTTTTGTCCTAACTCTTTGAGAATACCTTTAGGTTATTGCCTACGAAATCCTCTAGATTAATCATAAACTAACTTTAAGGTTATTTTCGGATGTTTAGACTACGAAATCCTCTAAGTGATTCATAAACTAATGTTCACAAAGATTACTCAAGCATTTAAACTCAACGATAGTCTAGTTGCACTCCTAAGCCAATTACAATTAAGATAAGCGACAACCAATCAATAATTAACAACTAGGTTTCACAGATCTAAGTAAACACATAAGAAATTTAGCTAGACATGTTAAACAAGCCAGCATACACACAATAAATGGAAGACATAATGATACTAATGGATTAAAACACTTATCTTGATGTGTAAAATAGGGTTTGGGACCCTAAGATACTGTCCAAGTCGGACTACAAACGTTTAGGGTTTTTACTCCAAAAGTCTACTTCCTCAAATGCAGAAAAAACGAATTCTATATATAGATTTACACATGCGACGGCGTCGCCTTATAGATGGGACGCCGTCAGATCGCCATCATTAGGATTTCGTCTTGGCCAAGTTATCAATGGGACGGCATCACGTTGTAGTTGTGACGCCATCGGGCTTCAGCAGAGACGTCGTCTGATTCTGGATCTGGGTCGTCTGAGATGAAAAGTCTTAGTGACGCCCTTCCTTTTCAAAGCCTGACGCCGTCAGGTGTTATGAGCAAAAAATCTACTGAGCCGTCAGGTGTATTATTTATCAAATCCGTAGAGAAGGACGGCGTCGGCCGTTAGTTGGGATGCCGTCAGGTTCAAGTTGAGCAGCTTGAGTGGCTTCGATCTTGACTTTGCCATTTTCTTCATGTATTCACTCCTTTTCGTCCAAATAAGCATCATTCTAGCATTTTGCTTCTAAGAGACCTAAAAAGTGAAAAGGAACGAAATTAAGCAGTAATGGATATAAAAGTGGTCGATTAAGGACTTAAATGACCCCTTAAAAGTGTACGTTTTAAATCCTTATCAAATATCTCTACACTTGGTATTTGCTTGTCCTCAAGCAAATATGTTTTTGGCCAATCAATTTATAAGTTAGGGGGCATGAAGCAAAGGTTTAACATAATTCACATCAAATAAAAGCACCGCAATAGTCATAACAAGCACGAAAATTATATACTAGCACCTCACAAAGGGTGTTTGGATTCTCTCATCTTTTGGGTTTATATGAAATATAGTAAATGGAAATAGAAGATAAACACTCATTACCTGACATAGTACATAGATTACCATAGGCTTGAGACTAGATCAAACCTTCACCGCTTTGGCGTAAGCACCTAGGAACAACTATCTAAGAGGTCTTTTCAAGGGTTGTAACGTTAGGCTCACGGTAGGGAAACAAAGGGTTTGGTTGGATAGGCGATTTAGTGGTGGCAAGTCAAAAATCTTATGTTACAAGCATGAAAAGCATGGCGTTGCTAGGCCAAGACTCGACTCACTAAACTCTAGATAACTTGAAACAAACATACATAAATTTAAAGACATAAACATAAAGATAGATGTAAGATGGTAGCCCGTATGTTTTTCTTCATTTTTTTTTCAAACTCTTTTTTCAATTTTTTTTTCATACATTTTTACTCTACTATCTTCTACGATAACATCAAAATATAAGGGATTTATAGGAGCATCCCTACACTTGATTTTTTATTTCTCTAACACTAATTTGACCCGATATGAAAAGATCAAAACACTTGAAGTATTTAATTACGTAAATAAAGGGAATTTGACTTTAACGTTCTTTCCCGTCACTCTATAAAATATTACTTTTACCCATGAGTCCCAATCATCCCAAAACTGTGTACAAAAGATATGACTCGACTTAGCAACCATGCAAGTAACTAGATAATTGAACTAAAGTTTTAGTATGATAACATTAATGCACTAAAGGTGAGTGCATACAAGGTAGGCTAAGGCGATTTGGGTGTACATTTGAGGGTGGATTGTAAACAATGCTCTTCATTGATATTCCGGAAAACCGAAACATCACGAGAACTGCGAAAAGGATAGGCTCTGAGGGGTTAACTAGGGGTATCGTGTACTAAAAATGAGTACATCGCAAGGGTGTGAGGTAATTACTCGACCGATGTGGAAGAAGTAATTATAATACGGGTTTCAAACAAGGGTTATCCTAATGCCTTTTATCATTTAGTTATTCCTAACTACACAAGTGTAGTCTCACTAGGAATCTCGGAATGCATCACAAAACAAGTTCTAGAATCTATTATACTACCAGTACATTCTCTAAGCATTAAAGGTGAATACTTTTATTCCTAAATATCTAAGGGCGAACCTCACATTTTGGGGGTGGAATTTTGAGTCGTAAACGGTTTTTGTGCTAATCATATAACTCCTATCCATAAGACACTTTATTAACACTAAAGTTTTTGCTCGTACATGTCATAAAAAAATTTAAATTTGGTGCTAAAATTGCCCTAACAAATATTTCTCATAGCTTATTACACAAATGACCAAGGACAAGACAAATAATCAAGGATAAGCATAGTTTCTAGGTTCCCGTTTTATTCTCCCTCCCTACACTTAAACTGAACATTGTCCCCAATGTTCCCCGAAAGTATCTGATGCGTGCTGAACCGTCAAGTTTTCTCACGCAAGCTGACCACTTGTGAATGGCCAACTGTAAGAAACTTAAAACAGCTTAAACACGAATGCAATGAAGATCTGGGGAGTATAGTGTTTCCCCAGGTCGTTATGTCCCAGCGAGCTATGCAATGGATCACCTAACGTATAGTGATCGAGGAATTTGAACGGAAAAGAATTCTGATATAATTATAACTACAGAAGAAGCCACAAATTACAACGGCTTAAATGCAAATTAAAGTAAATTAAAAAAGATAAAAAATATTAAATAAACACTATCACTATATTTAAAATGATGAACGTTTAAAACTTACGTTTAAATAAAATTTACGTAAACGTACAAAATAAAAAGTGAGATCTAAGAAATAAAAGTCCTAAAAATATGAAAATGACACTTCTACAAACCTAATGATAAAAGAAAATTTATAGAAAAAGAAAATTATTTTTATAACTAGTTATCTAATTATTATTAATTAAAAACTATTTTTAACTATTAAATATTAGCCTAAAATACAAGAAAATATGAAACAAAGCTAGAAAAATAAAATTAAGACTTAGAAAAATCTAAAATATCAAAAGAGAATTTTCAAAACTATTTTGTATTTTTCTGATTATTTTTGTATTTTTTTATGAATTAAAAACTATTAAAAACTAATTAAATTATTTAAAAATACAAATTTAACTAAGAAAAATCTAGAAAAATACTTTTTTGGCTTTTTATATTTATCTAAACTTAAGAAAAATGAAAAATTATTTTTTTGAAACTTTTCTTAATTATTTGTATTAAATGCTATTTAAAAATGCTTAAAAACTAATTAAAATCAAGAAAAATAGCAAACTAACTTGGAAAAATCTGAAAATTTCAGGAAAACTCTAAAATTATATTTGGAATCTAGGAAAAATGAAAAAACATGGGGTTGTATGGAGAAATAAGGAACTGATGCACAAAGTGCTATTGAAATAAGCACTTGGATAAGCAAATGGAGACCAATAAGCACCAAACCAAAACAGAAGCTCAAATATGCTAAAAGTGACCAAATGCAACACAAATCAACAAGCCCTAACCACTGGATTGCAATATACCAAGATTTGGTGTTTTTGAATTTATAAGCTAAAACAGATTTGGGTACCTACTTTAAGCCCAAGAATAAGCAATCAAATAAGCTAGCAACTAAAAACCAAAACTTAGAAGTTACACTAGACCTAGGTGAGACCTTGTAAACCAAAATACAGACCAAGGTGAGCTAAGATTAGCTCTGTGCAAGGTCTGCAAGAACTGCACAAGTCCTGTGCAGTTCAAGCACCTGTGCACAGGGCACTTAACACCTTCTTGACAAGCATTTTTGAACCTTATAAAAATTCCACAAAAATATATAAAAATGCTAATAAGAGAGTAGACCAGTTGGAGATTTTAAATCAACAAGTTTCACTGAATTAGGCTCAGAAATGAATCTAAGAAAAATCACTCTCAGTTGGCTAAAAACCACTTTTTTAGTTTTTGACTTTTGAAGTGAAAATGAAACTTTGACTTTTTTGAGTTTTGGATTCAATTTAAAGACTGATCATGATGTATAATGATGAAATGACACTACTGCTAGCTATGTTTATTACTTTTAAACACAAAACAAGAGTTTACTAATTAAAAATCTCAACAGTGAACCTGTTAAGAAAGTTAGATGTGAGTTTTGACTTTGGGTGTTTGTAGATGCAAAATTAAGACAGAGTTAAGTTCAAATGAGCTAACAAAGCATAACACAACAAATCTAAACCACTGCAAAAGCCAAAAAGACAGATAGATCAGCAGAACCAAACACACCTTTAACTATTGTTTTGAACTCAAAACTGATCCAAACATTGAACAAGCATGTACTTTAGATCAAACTAACTTTAAATAACCTAAATACTACTTATTGACCAGAATTTAACTATTTATAACAACAAAATCAGATTATTCTATGAAATGAACTTGAACTTACATATAGTCCCTTAGCCACAATGGCTTGCCAACAGTTAAACCAGGACCTCTAACCTAATCTAACCAACCCATTACTTCCAAATCAGATTATTCTATTTATAACAACAAAATCAGATTATTCTATGAAATGAACTTGAACTTACATATAGTCCCTTAGCCACAATGGCTTGCCAACAGTTAAACCAGGACCTCTAACCTAATCTAACCAACCCATTACTTCCAAATCAACCCAATTCCACTTGAATCACCAAATACCATTCTCATCAATTTTGCTCCAAGTTTGACTTATGTTGACCAAAATCCAAACTTGCATGAAATTTAAATTTAAGCTTACACAAAGCTATAATAAGCTTCTATAAGCTTGTTTGAGTGGAATAATAAGCTATTGGAGGCTTTTATATAAGAACATAAGTTTTAAAATTTCAACAGTGGAGAGGAAATGTGAAAGGTAAACTAAAACTTGAATTCAATCTTGAAATAAGTTGGAACACACTTAAATACTTATGTTTGATACAAATAAACTGGAAAATACAATGAAGAACTACTTAAGACATTAAAATCTTAAAAACGACATACACTTAAACAAAATAAACTAACTACTACTTCTCTTCTCTGTCTTCCTTCTCTTTTATACCCAAAATGTCTTTCTCTCACCTCTCTCTTCAAATCCCAGCACTGATATTGGCCTTTGGATGGCTAAAATGGATCTTAGCCGTTTAAGTGGTTTTGGCGCCAAATTTGGTTTAAGCCAGCTGGAGGTTGAGTGTTTGGTATAAAGGTGCATTAAATGCACTCTTGGAGTGTTGTATTTGGAGGAGGGTAGGGATGATGATGGAGGTGGGGGGTTGAGTGTGTAGGCTGGTGTTGCAGGGGAGGGAAATGATGGAGAAATGGGTAACCCGTGAGGTTGGAGGGAAGGTGGAAGTCAAAAGGTGTTTGACTGGTTTTATTATATTGGAGGGGTCCAAATTGGTAAGGGTCCAAAAGGGGTTGGCAGGGGTCAAATGGGTTTGTGACAAGTCCAAGTGGTATTAAAGGTTAATAATCATAAGGACCAATTGTGTCAATTCTGAAAATAGAGGGACCTAATCTGCCAAATTGCAAAGTTGTTCCAAGGGCTGAAAATGACAAGTGTTAATAGTACAAGGACCAAAGCTGACATTTTCAAATTTTCCAGAGACCATTTTGCCAAATTTTAAACTTGAAGGACCAATCTTGTAATTTTCTCAAACTTTTGACATTTTTCACCAAAGGACTAAATTTGACAACTTATGATTTTAAAAGGACATTTGGTGATTTTTCTTTTGAAATTATGTGCTCAGGGACTATTTCTGACAATTTTAGAAACTTGGGGGACTGAAACTGCCAATTATGCAAACTTAGCTCATTTTTCATCTGATTTTAAACATTTTGCATCTGAAACATATAAAATGCAATTTTGGAATATTTTCAGTATTTTGATGCATTTCGAGCATTTTAAACGTTTTGCTGTTCAGATTTGACTAAAAATGATGAGTATTTACACACTCATCAATCCCCACACTAAACTATTGCTAGTCCCTAGCAATCTTTTGAGAAAAACTTAATGGATTTGAAACTCTTTACCAAAAGCCATTACTTCTGGAGTAGCCAAATGTTTCAGTTCAAGTAAGAACCATGGTACACCGATAACCATGTGATTTTGAGCAAACCACCAGCTTCCAACGGATTTGATTTGTCTTTACCAGAAGCCGTTTGCTCTGGACTAGCCAACTCTTAGATAAATTATCAACATTATCTTTGGTGAGTCGATTACCAATTATGGTTTTTCCACTGCCTTTACCACAAGCCATAAACTTGCGGGCTAGCCAACTCTTCACTTTTTAGGATATGGTGAGTTGAATACCATACAATTTTGGGCAAATTGCAAGCCGTCAACGGATTTGAGATATCTTTACCAAGAGCCGTTTGCTCTAGGATTAGCCAATCCTTTTGTTTTTAGACAAGGCGGACTGATAACCAATTGAGTAAGTGCAAAACACTTACTCCAAAAAATTTTGGCCAAAAACGGGGGAATTAGGCGGGATAATTATATGATAAAATTCGTGAGAATTCCCCCCCACACTTAGAAATGAATATTGCCCTCAATATTCAAAGTACCGGCGGTTATGCCGAAACAAAGAACGTAAAAGGGAAATACTACGGCCATTATTTGAATTTTTTTTTTTTTTTTTTTTTTTACTTGCATATATACACAACATGTGGGGCAACCCCCCCCCCCCCACACACACTAGGGTGGTAGAAAATAGAAAGAAGTCAGAAATATGGGTGAAAACCCATATGGCTTGCTACTGTTTTTGATTCCCGAGTCGCTAGCTTGACTCGACCCCGCATTAATTGGTTCATGGGGAAGCAAAGTGGAAGAAACAATCTCCATCGGACTTTCATTCAAGATGTTTGGATAAACATTGAAGCACGCGAAAGTTCCACACCGACGAGATATACAGAGAAAGACCCGGCTCACAAATGATAACTGAAAATGCCGGGGTCAAAGATAGTGTCCTCACTCCCGAACGAGTGAAGAAGAGAGGAAGTCACCAGGTAGGTGAAGAAAAGAAGGAAAATCATGATGACGATCATGATAAGATCTTCTTCCTCAAGATCAAGTGCAGTTGCACTCGTTTGGATTTTGTTGGTTGAGCTCTTTGGCTTGGAAAGCATCTCGGGAGGGAGGGTTGGAAAATTTGTCATAGAAATACAAACTCTCATGATTGAGAACTTTTCCCCCCGATCATGATTTTTGCCATCCAAGCGATCATACTCCGGCGGAGTCATGATATGAGTGAGTTCACCGGCGAACTCCTCATGAAGAGATGTGAATTAGTGAATTCTTGTTCCATCAGACTCATCACTATCTTCAATCTGAGTATCAAAGAGTGGATTCTCAGAAATTAAAGTGAATTCAGAGTCGAATTCAAATAGAGGATTGGTGAAAGTAGCTTTGAATGTTTCGGGAACAAAGTGATCAACATTCTCTATTGGATTGTTGGGATAAGAAGTGAGTGAACGATCATTATCAAGGAGACTTTCAGTCTCTCCCAGATCGGCTTCGAAATCAAAGATATCATCATCACTTTCTGATGAAAGTGGATTGATGTGAGTGAGTTCATCGGTGAACTCCTCAAGAAGGGGATCAGACTGTGGGAGTGATGCCTCAACATACTCGATGTTTCCATGGGAAGCACAATCATCGCTAAAATCGGAGAAAGTTTCCAAATGATCATTTGAACACTCAAGAGGAGAAGAAGAATCACACATATGATCAGAAGTTCCCAGTGACTCTCGGGATTGGGACAAGGTTCTCAACACTAGACTTTATGAATTCGTCCGATTCCTTTTTGAACAAAGTGTCAAGATGCTCGTCTCCCATGTTCAGAGAGTGAGTGGGAATATCGGGTGTGATAGCAGTTGTTTGAGATGGAATCTCAACTGCAGGGATATCAACTGACTGAGGGGGTTGAGAAATAATATTCTTAAAAGGATAAAAACCCTCCTCGTCATCATCATATAGAGCTGCCTTAAGAAATTGGGAACGCCTTAGAGCTGCATGCTCTAGGGCTAATAATTCTTCTCTAGATTTACGAGCCTCCCGTTCTTCGGCTAGCAATTCTCCCATGGTTTTTTCACCACTCACTTGATTCTTAAGGTTTTGAATTATATCATCAAGTTTTTTCATTGCGGTTTCAACATCTTGGGAGGTTTCTTTAGGCAACGGCTCAGGTGGATTTTGAACCGTATGGTGCTGTGGAGGTTGGAAATTTTCAAAACCGGAAGTATAGTAATTTTGATTCCACGGTTGACATTGAAGAGGACCTCCACAATTTGTGCAAGAAAAATTCGGTACATTCTGAAACGATGTGTCATTAAAACTTTGATAGCACGGTTCTTGCTCAAATGAATACTGAGGAGGGTGGCTAAAATCGTTTTGAGGATAATTGGAAAAGTTCGGATAAGTGCATGAGTTTTCAGCTTCCGAAGCACAAAACGAACAAAATCCATCCGTAAGATCATTTCCACACCTCTCGCAAGAACATCGTTGACATCGAAAATCAACTAACGGATCCCCACAACCATAGCAATACTGCTGATTGAACGAAAAATTTTGGGGTTGGGGTGGGTAGTCGGAGAAATTTTTCGGCTCATTGAAAGAATTTTGATCATAAGAACATGAATTCCTCGAACCGCAAAACAAACAACTTCCGTTATGAATGTCATTACCGCATCGTTCGCACGTACACCAACGACACGGTAAACCGAAAAGCGGTTCTCCACAACCGACACAAGGAATCGATGATTCCATCAGAATAGAAGAAGTTAGAATCAAATGGATAGAGGGTAAAGGGATAAAGAATCAAAAAAGGGTAAGAGGGTAAAGAGAAATATTTTTGGTATTTTTGAAAAACATTTTGTAAAAACAAAGACTGAAAATCTTTTTGGGTTTTTGATTTTATAAGAAAATATAAATACATACAGATGGTATAAACAAGGAGTGAATATCCAAATCACTAATCTGCTAGACGGAAGATAATCAGCACAGCTCCCCGGCAGCGGCGCCAAAAATTTGATCAGCTTAAACACGAATGCAATGAAGATCTGGGGAGTATAGTGTTTCCCCGGGTCGTTATGTCCCAGCGAGCTATGCAATGGATCACCTAACGTATAGTGATCGAGGAATTTGAACGGAAAAGAATTCTGATATAATTATAACTACAGAAGAAGCCACAAATTACAACGGCTTAAATGCAAATTAAAGTAAATTAAAAAAGATAAAAAATATTAAATAAACGCTATCACTGTTTTTAAAATTGATGAACGTTTAAAACTTACGTTTAAATAAAATTTACGTAAACGTACAAAATAAAAAGTGAGATCTAAGAAATAAAAGTCCTAAAAATATGAAAATGACACTTCTACAAACCTAATGATAAAAGAAAATTTATAGAAAAAGAAAATTATTTTTATAACTAGTTATCTAATTATTATTAATTAAAACTATTTTTAACTATTTAATATTAGCCTAAAATACAAGAAAATATGAAACAAAGCTAGAAAAATAAAATTAAGACTTAGAAAAATCTAAAATATCAAAAGAGAATTTTCAAAACTATTTTGTATTTTTCTGATTATTTTGTATTTTTTATGAATTAAAAACTATTAAAAACTAATTAAATTATTTAAAAATACAAATTTAACTAAGAAAAATCTAGAAAAATACTTTTTGGCTTTTTATATTTATCTAAACTTAAGAAAAATGAAAAATTATTTTTTTGAAACTTTTCTTAATTATTTGTATTAAATGCTATTTAAAAATGCTTAAAAACTAATTAAAATCAAGAAAAATAGCAAACTAACTTGGAAAAATCTGAAAATTTCAGGAAAACTCTAAAATTATATTTGGAATCTAGGAAAAATGGAAAAACATGGGGTTGTATGGAGAAATAAGGAACTGATGCACAAAGTGCTATTGAAATAAGCACTTGGATAAGCAAATGGAGACCAATAAGCACCAAACCAAAACAGAAGCTCAAATATGCTAAAAGTGACCAAATGCAACACAAATCAACAAGCCCTAACCACTGGATTGCAATATACCAAGATTTGGTGTTTTTGAATTTATAAGCTAAAACAGATTTGGGTACCTACTTTAAGCCCAAGAATAAGCAATCAAATAAGCTAGCAACTAAAAACCAAAACTTAGAACTTACACTAGACCTAGGTGAGACCTTGTAAACCAAAATACAGACCAAGGTGAGCTAAGATTAGCTCTGTGCAAGGTCTGCAAGAACTGCACAAGTCCTGTGCAGTTCAAGCACCTGTGCACAGGGCACTTAACACCTTCTTGACAAGCATTTTTGAACCTTATAAAAATTCCACAAAAATATATAAAAATGCTAATAAGAGAGTAGACCAGTTGGAGATTTTAAATCAACAAGTTTCACTGAATTAGGCTCAGAAATGAATCTAAGAAAAATCACTCTCAGTTGGCTAAAAACCACTTTTTTAGTTTTTGACTTTTGAAGTGAAAATGAAACTTTGACTTTTTTGAGTTTTGGATTCAATTTAAGGACTGATCATGATGTATAATGATGAAATGACACTACTGCTAGCTATGTTTATTACTTTTAAACACAAAACAAGAGTTTACTAATTAAAAATCTCAACAGTGAACCTGTTAAGAAAGTTAGATGTGAGTTTTGACTTTGGGTGTTTGTAGATGCAAAATTAAGACAGAGTTAAGTTCAAATGAGCTAACAAAGCATAACACAACAAATCTAAACCACTGCAAAAGCCAAAAAGACAGATAGATCAGCAGAACCAAACACACCTTTAACTATTGTTTTGAACTCAAAACTGATCCAAACATTGAACAAGCATGTACTTTAGATCAAACTAACTTTAAATAACCTAAATACTACTTATTGACCAGAATTTAACTATTTATAACAACAAAATCAGATTATTCTATGAAATGAACTTGAACTTACATATAGTCCCTTAGCCACAATGGCTTGCCAACAGTTAAACCAGGACCTCTAACCTAATCTAACCAACCCATTGCTTACAAATCAACCCAATTCCAGCTCTGAATCACCAAATACCATTACTGCATCATTTTTGCTCCAAGTTTAACTTATGTTGACCAAAATCCAAACTTGCATGAAATTTAAATTTAAGCTTACACAAAGCTATAATAAGCTTCTATAAGCTTGTTTGAGTGGAATAATAAGCTATTGGAGGCTTTTATATAAGAACATAAGTTTTAAAATTTCAACAGTGGAGAGGAAATGTGAAAGGTAAACTAAAACTTGAATTCAATCTTGAAATAAGTTGGAACACACTTAAATACTTATGTTTGATACAAATAAACTGGAAAATACAATGAAGAACTACTTAAGACATTAAAAGCTTAAAAACGACATACACTTAAACAAAATAAACTAACTACTACTTCTCTTCTCTGTCTTCCTTCTCTTTTATACCCAAAATGTCTTTCTCTCACCTCTCTCTTCAAATCCCAGCACTGATATTGGCCTTTGGATGGCTAAAATGGATCTTAGCCGTTTAAGTGGTTTTGGCGCCAAATTTGGTTTAAGCCAGCTGGAGGTTGAGTGTTTGGTATAAAGGTGCATTAAATGCACTATTGGAGTGTTGTATTTGGAGGAGGGTAGGGATGATGATGGAGGTGGGGGGTTGAGTGTGTAGGCTGGTGTTGCAGGGGAGGGAAATGATGGAGAAGTGGGTAACCCGTGAGGTTGGAGGAAAGGTGGAAGTCAAAAGGTGTTTGACTGGTTTTATTATATTGGAGGGGTCCAAATTGGTAAGGGTCCAAAAGGGGTTGGCAGGGGTCAAATGGGTTTGTGACAAGTCCAAGTGGTATTAAAGGTTAATAATCATAAGGACCAATTGTGTCAATTCTGAAAATAGAGGGACCTAATCTGCCAAATTGCAAAGTTGTTCCAAGGGCTGAAAATGACAAGTGTTAATAGTACAAGGACCAAAGCTGACATTTTCAAATTTTCCAGGGACCATTTTGCCAAATTTTAAACTTGAAGGACCAATCTTGTAATTTTCTCAAACTTTTGACATTTTTCACCAAAGGACTAAATTTGACAACTTATGATTTTAAAAGGACCTTTGGTGATTTTTCTTTTGAAATTATGTGCTCAGGGACTATTTTTGACAATTTTAGAAACTTGGGGGACTGAAACTGCCAATTATGCAAACTTAGCTCATTTTTCATCTGATTTTAAACATTTTGCATCTGAAACATATAAAATGCAATTTTGGAATATTTTCAGTATTTTGATGCATTTCTGAGCATTTTTAAACGTTTTGCAGTTCAGATTTGACTAAAAATGATGAGTATTTACACACTCATCAGTATCAAAGTTATGATAAAGGAAGGTAAGTAAAAGAGAAAGAAACTAGTACTCCCCTGATTAGCTCGGTAGGATCCGTGTAAAGTAGTGGTTAAATTCTTTCCCAAGAAGAATGTATACGTAATAAGTTCTATCAAATGTTGAGTTTCTTCTTCTTGCCAAATATAACCTGCACACTTTAAGAAAACAGGCGAAACATTCCCGTAAAATCGACGGTAAAACTATATATGACACAACTACACTAGGATATAATGCTTGTGGAATGGATGTTTGCAGATTTTCTGGAAAATTAAGACCTGAGAATTTTCAAAAATTTATATATAGCACAGAAAAAGAGAAAATTTTATAAGTTGTTTCTGCTTGACCTGTCGTCGTCAGGTTCTAAAACTGACGCCGTCAGGTTGTCATGACAGAAACTGGTCTGCTGCGTTTTCCTGGAAAAATTACTTCTTTAAAACCTGGAAAAATTCATGCAAAACATCAATTATGACTCGATACAAGCATTTAACTCTAACAAACACACATATACATCAATTTCACTAATTGTAATTCTCATGTTCACGTTCTTTTCAAAACGTATGTAATCTTCCCTACACTTATCTTTTTGTAAAATACCTTTATATGTAACTAAGACGAGGTTAAAGACAAAATAAAGCATTTTCACAAATTCAAACATGAGAATAAACAGCAATGAAAAAGATATATGACACACAAACAAGCAAACAATTAAGCATGGGTTGCCTCCCACGAAGCGATTTTCTTTATTTATGAGTCTTGTAGCTAGACTCGAAGTCGTGCTCCTACGTGACTTCATTTCCGTCACCTTCTTCCTCTTGATGATCTCTATTGGGGTTTTCCATGTTATAGTAATCCCCTATTATGCATCTTTCTAAAAAGTCATCTTCCCCTCAATTGGTTCTATATTCCGGTCCTAATTTCAAATAATCCTTGTAGAACCCAAAAATCTTATTCATCACATAATCTACTCCTTTCTCCTTATCCTCCTCATTCCTATAGTAGACCGATAGCTTAAGTTCTTTTTCATCATTGGATAGTGATGAAAATTTCTCAATCTTTAATGGAATTTGGTAAGCTACGTCATCGGTCTCGTCCTTGAATCTAACTATCCCTAACGACGGATCATAAGTGGTATGTGCTAAAACACATACCTTTTCTATATCAAAATAGACCCAAAATAACCAAGAAAGAGCCGTTTATTGCTAATATTTGTGGTTTTCTTGAGTTTGTGCTTGTGCAGGTATGGATATGTAAAAACACGCAAAAAGGACCCAAATCAGACATAAATCCGAGCACGAGAGATCAAGAGAGTTTAAGCTGAGCCGGAAGGTCAGAATTATGCATTTATGAAGATTTCTAATCTCTGAGGATGATTTGTGAAGATTTGATCAAAGTTTGAAGAAATGTCAGAAATATTCCCTGAACTTTCAGCACTTGACAGAAAACACCCTCAAGTTTCAGAAAATTGCAAATTCAGTCCCTGGTCTATTGAAGATTGACAAAGATAGTCCTTGGAGGATAATTTCAGAAATTACATGTGTGATCCCTCAAAATTCAGATTTGACATTATTGGTCCCTATGGTTACCTTTAAATCCAATACTACTACTAGTCCAAGATATTAATCCTAGTCCAATCCTAAACACTAACTCTCGGCCCAACATCTCATGACCCATATCCGGTCCAATAACAAACCCGCCCAAACTATTAATCCTACACCCGGTATCTCTACCCGAATCACCCACTTACCCGAGTATTTAACCCAAGTCAACTCAAGCCACCCGGTCAACATATTTGAAAAACAATTAAATAAGCCAAACGCGCCCCAAACGTACCCTGCCCTTCTTCCCCAACCAAACACACCCGTACACCACCAATTACCAACTCCCAAACACCAACCTCGTACTAAGCATATTTCTAGAAGCCTTATCCTCTTACTTGTCAGATATAGAGTGCCACGTGGCCAAATGGAAAGCTATCATTGGACGAAACACCTCAATGGACTATATGGAGCTCTTTGATTGGACAAGGTGATGATGGATGATTTGAGTGGCTCAGAATAAGCCTTCTAGGCTCTTCCAAGGATCCAAGACCTCCTCCTCTCAGCTATAAAAGGAACCCTTGGCTCAACAAAGAATTCGTGCAATCCTTAGTTTTCATTTTAGCTTATTGTTCTAAATTTTCAGTAGTTTATTAAATGTTATCTTAAGCTTTCATTGTATTTTCAAGTTCTTGTAATCTCACTTCAGTTTTAATAAAAGTTCCAAGTTTTTAAATTTCATCTTGCATTTCTGTTTTAAAAGTGATCAATAAGCTATATGGAGTAATGGAATAAGTTCATTGAGCTTATTATAGCTTTTGTGAGCTTATATTGCTACCTCATTTCATTTACATTCACAAAATCTACAAGTCAACGAAAGTCAACTGTGGTGGTGATCTTGGTTCAGAAATGGTTATGGTTTGATTGTGATGGGTTGATTAGATGATAAATGGGTTAGGATAGTGGTCCTTTATCTGTTTTGCAAGCCATCGTGGCTGGGGTTATTGTAAGTGCAACTTTCAATTTTTGTCTAGCTTATTAAAAGTAGCATTAGTAATATCTACTAGATCTGTTTTAATCTTGTTATTTGCTGTCTTGTTAGCTTCATTTAGGTTATTTAAAACTGTTTTGAGGATAGAATAGACTGAGCTTGTGTTTTAACTTGAGAATCTTGCTTTATCAGTCCATAAAGGAGTGTTTGGTTTGCATGATATAACTGAGTATAAGGCTATCTTGGTCTAAGGTTTATGTTGCATCTGTCTCTGATAACAATAGTAATGTCATTTCAACAAAAGTTCACATCAGTTTTACAATAAAGTCAAAATAAATTTGAATCTGCTCTTGTTTGCTTATCTGTTGGAATCAGTTAGACATAATCATTCATGTAGGTTTAAAACTTGATAAACTAGCTTGCTTCATTCATATTTCATCAAAATACATCAACATCAGTCTTACATTTGCATTCAAATCTCACTAAAGTCAAAACACCAAACTGTTTTTAAAAGTCAAACCATGTCAAAATCAGCTTTATGCAGAAGTTGCAGCAGTTGCACAGAGTTCATTTCAACTTGTTAGGGTTTCATTTTTGGTCTATAAGCAGTATGCTAGGTGGTCTTTAAGACCTCATATCTGTTTTTAGCTAAAGCTCTCTGGATAAGCTAGTGCATAAGCTCAAAGTTGGGCCCTGTTCACTGTTTTTGCTATAGAATCAGTAGCTTATAATCTTATGCATCTGCTTATTTTAGTTTAGGAGTAGCTATAATCACTTGCTTTAGAGTATTTTTGATATTATTTAGGGTCTGTAGAAGTTTGGTTGCTTAATTTGTAGTTTAGCTTATTGAAAAGTGCTTATTTAGATCTAATTAACACTGCAGCCCTTGATTCTCACACATAAGCACTACATTTGATATTTTTCATAGAACCAGAATAATATTTTAGCATTTTCCTGAATTTTTCATTAATTTTGGTCACTGTTTGCTATTTTTCTCAATTTAAAATAGTTTTAATCACTTTTAATTAGCTTTAAGTGCAATTAATTAAGAAAAAGTTCAAAAAAAATAATTTTTCATTTTTCTCAGTTTAAGAAAAATATAAAAAGCATAAAAAAGATTTTTCCATATTTTTCCCATTTTATTTGGTATTTTTCACAATTTAAATTAGATTAAAATAGTTTTAAATTAGTAGAAAATAGAAAATTAATCTGAAAAATAAAAAAATAGTTTTGAAAAGTCTCTTATGATATTTTAGATTTTATAAAAATAGTTTCATATTTTTCTCCTTAAATTTTATAATTTTTAGAATTTTAATTTAGTTTAAATAGTTAAAATTAGTTTTTAATTTAAATAAAATCCAGAAAAATCCAAAAAAATAGTTTTAATTCTAAATTAGTTTTTGCATATCATTTTTAGTATAAAAGTAATTTTAGGCATTTTTAGGGTATAATTTAGACGTAGTTGCATTTTATTTACGTTTTATTAATTACGTTTTAGTAAATCGCACTTAGGACTTCCCGTAAAATAGATTCCCTTAATTACTTTCCCCATTCCCGTAGTTTAATAAATCAAAATCAAACAAATCAAAACATCGAGCATTAAATTCCAAACCGAGAACGACGTTGGCAATTCACGCCTCGTTGGGAAACGATTCGTTTGTCTAATCCGTATATACGATCACACACGGGATTTGATTTATTATTCTTTTTCCTAAAGGAATTTGAATCTATCTTCGTGATTATTTTTGATTTCGATATTGAGGTTTTTATCCATACACATAACCCCTAAGCCTTCATTATCAAAGAATCAGTGTCCGAGCCGTTTTAAGTTTCTTACGGTTAGTCATTCACAAGTGGCTAGCTTGTGTGAGCAAACTTGACGTGTTTCTGGCATCGAAATCAATAAGTCATCCCGGTGTTTTCTATGAATGGCTTTCCTAGAACTACATGGGACAAGCTAGGATCTATGGCCGTATTAATATCCTCCACAATTATGAAATCCGTAAGGTACGTGAAACTACCTACATAGACGGGCAATCCCTTAACTCTACCAAGGAAATTAAAACTAACTTTAGGATCGTCGGGGTCTTGCCTATTTGGGATAGGTTTCTTCATCACCCAATTATAGTATGTGCTAGTCATGATGTTTATTGGAGACTTGCGATCAATGTAGGCCTTTGCCACGAAAAGATGTCCTATGCAACATGGTATGTTGAGATTCCAAGGATTTCCAAAGACGATTTGAGGGCTTCTCCTAACATACATGTGACGAAGGTCGCGTACTAAGTATGGGTGGCGTGAAAGTTCCTCTTCCGTAGGAAACTTATTGAAGTATTCATCACCTACTTCGTTGGTTGATTCTTTCTTAGGAGTTTCACCAACCTCAAGCATAGTCTCATGGTTCGCTTCGTCACTATTCCTATTTGGTTTCACTAAGGTGATGGCATTGACGAATTGAACATGTTTAGATGAAGATGGATCCCTAGTTTTGAAGTACTTACTTGGGTACTTATTTTTTACACCGGAAGCTTGGGGAGAATGAGTCGAGATGGCATTAACCTTTTCGGTGGTCTTCTTATCACTACTGGTCATGGCTTTCAAAAGGTTATCTATCTTACTATCCATCTCGGCTTGTTGTTGGATAAAGCGATCCGAAAGCTTGGCTATTTAAGCTTCTTGGGATGTAACTAGGTGTTGCAACATCCCTTCTATGTTTTGTTGGCTAGGGTCGGGGGACCATGGGGAATCATTAGAGGTGAATTCTTTGGTTTGTCTACAATTATAGTCGGGTTTGCCCCTCCATGCTTCTCGGGCATCATTGAAAGTCCTAGGTCCGGGTGTTGTGGAGAATCTCCATCCCATTCCATTGGTACGCGAAGAAGCATAGTCAACGGAAGCTTGTTCGGGGAGTCTCGTGCAAGTACGAGTGTCATGGGGACCACCACATAGCTCACACAAGGAAGAGACCTTGTTCACTTGGCGTGAAGACTTAGGATTCTCCTAGGAGCTCATTAGGAATTTGTCTTGATCTTCAAGTTCGAGCATCCTACGATTGGAAGTTTGTGAGTCAATGGGAGGCAAGGAGATTGCCTTGATAATTTTGGGCAACTCACGGGGGTCATTCCAACTTTCTTTGTCATAGAGGGCAAGGTCCTCTATTGTACCCCACGATTCTTCCGCGGTGAGTTCACTAAGTTTGCCACCAGCCGCTTGGTCGATGGATTGCTTAGTTGAGAAGTTGACATGATCATAAAATATTTGGACTTGCAGCCAAATATTTCTATGCCATGATGAGGGACTTTATGGAGCAAGTCCTTGAATCGAGTCCATGCCTCGTATAGAGATTCACCTTGACGTTGTTGGAACATCAAGATTTCATTCCTAAGTTTGGTAGTTCTCCCCGGTGGGAAAAATTGGGCAAGGAAACGAGTGGTGAGATCATCCCAACTTGAGATGGATCCGGCGAGAAGTCACTCAAGTCAATTACTAGCTTGGTCCCGTAGAGAGAATTGGAAGAGACGCAAGCGCGTGGTTTCCCGTGTGGTAGCATAAAGGTCGATGGAATCAACGATTTTAAAGAAGTCCTTGAGATGCTGATTAAGATCTGCGGAACGAAGTCCATGGAATGCATATCCGTTTTGCACCGACCGGATGGTGTCGGATCGCAGGGCCGTAGTTTGAGCTTGATCGGGGAGCTCAATGTTATTCCTATAGCCTTGGTGGCTTGGTCTAGAGTATTCACCAAGAGTACGGCCTCTTGGCGGGTCAATTGGTGGTGGGTCGATGGGAATTGGGTGCTGTGGTGGCGGGTTATCACCTTCCATGATGAAAAGTGATGAGATTACTAACAAAGTCACGAAGAAGGGGGATAGACTACAAGGAAGCTAAAAATGAGAAAAAAATCTTACTTGATAGGAATCAAGCAAGGGAACCTAAACGAGATAGAAATCTAACCAACTATTCTATTCCCTGGCGGCGGCGCCAAAAACTTGATGCGCGTACGAAGTGCGTTCGGGATCAAAGGAACTTCCTTTTCGTCGAGCAAGTTTTTCAACACCCTAGGCAGTGAACCTAATCGTTGTAGTGTAGTATTGGGTAAGCCTCGGGTATTGATATCGTTCTCTAGGGGAATAGGAATGCTAGCAAGAAGTTTACTACGCTAAGGTTGGGGTTGAGGATGATTCTTTTTTATCTTTTATATGTTTTTTTTTAGAAAGCTAAGGGTAAAATATCGGGATAATTGGTTTGGGGGTGGTACTTCTACCGGTTACTTCTATTATTCTAATTATCTAATACTACGGGTAGCTATGTCGTTTTAGTGTGTGCTCGTATGATGATTAAAAATGTGTTTACCTAGATACTATTACTCTCTAGCTATCTTTTATTGTTGGTTTAATTGTCACGTCCTTATTCTTAACGCGTTGTGTTTTCTAAAGTCATAGGATGTGCTTTTGTCCTAACTCTTTGAGAATACCTTTAGGTTATTGCCTACGAAATTCTCTAGATTAATCATAAACTAACTTTAAGGTTATCTTTGGATGTTTAGACTACGAAATCCTCTAAGTGATTCATAAACTAATGTTCACAAAGATTACTCAAGCATTTAACACAATGATAGCCTAGTTGCACTTCTAAGCCAATTACAATTAAGATAAGAGACAACCAATCAATAATTAACAACTAGGTTTCATAGATCTAAGTAAACACACAAGAAATTTAGCTATACATGTTAAACAAGCAAGCACACACACAATAAATGGAAGACATAATGATACTAATGGATTAAAACACTTATCTTGATGTGTAAAATAGGGTTTGGGACCCTAAGATACTGTCCAAGTCATACTACAAACGTTTGGGGTTTTTACTCCAAAAGACTACTTCTTTAAATGCAGAAAAATCGATTCTATATATAGATTTATACATGCGACGGCGTCGCCTTATAGATGGGACGTCGTCAGATCGCTGCCATTAGGGTTTTCGTGAAATTATCGATGGGACGGCGTCACGTTGTAGTTGTGACGCCGTCGGGCTTCAGGCAGGACTCATCGATTCGGATGGGCCGTCTGAGATGAAAAGTCTTAGTGACGCCCTTCCTCTTCAAAGCCTGACGTCGTCAGGTGTTATGAGCAAAAAGTCTACTGAGCCGTCAGGTGTATTATTTATCAAATCCGTAGAGAAGGACGGCGTCGCCCTTTAGTTAGGACGCCGTCAGGTTCAAGTTGAGCAGCTTGAGTGGCTTCGATCTTGACTTTGCCATTTT
Organism: Chrysanthemum makinoi; assembly: GCA_910596185.1. Taxonomy (NCBI): domain Eukaryota; kingdom Viridiplantae; phylum Streptophyta; class Magnoliopsida; order Asterales; family Asteraceae; genus Chrysanthemum; species Chrysanthemum makinoi. The sequence goes on from OU343217.1 coordinate 252,879,302, forward strand.
CTTCATGTATTCACTCATTTTCGTCCAAATAAGCATCATTCCAGCATTTTGCTTCTAAGAGACCTAAAAAGTGAAAAGGAACGAAATTAAGCAGTAACGGGTATAAAAATGGTCGATTAAGGGCTTAAATGACCCCTTAAAAGTGTACGTTTTAAACCCTTATCAGTAATGATGGGAATGAAAATATCAGGATGAACTGGGAGTTAGCTAGGAAGCTGTTGAAACTCCACCGAGCTTCCCTCACAGCCATGATAGAGTTCTTTTAGTGATTGTAGTTTATGTATGGTTTGAATACCCTATGGCAATTCATCTTGAAAAATAGTATTTTGGTATTCGTTTATATGGTTTGATTAAATTTAGCTTCTTCATATGTTGTTGGTTGTGCATATTGTTGGCGATGCAAGTTTGACATTCGAAAGTCAAACTTTCATTTAGTATTTTAATTTGATTGTAGAAAGTAAAACTACAATCCGTGAGTCAAATAACTTTAGTATTTCCATTTTACTTTAGTTAGTCAACATTCAAAATGGTGAATGGGCATTTTCTTAGAAGTTTGACTTTGTAAAGTCAAAATTGCAAAACCATTAGTCAATATTTGTTAGGGAGTTTATTGATATGTTTAGCAAGTTTGACTTTACAAAGTCAAACTTCTAATGGTTCTGTGTTGTTTAATCTTTAACTAAATTGTAGTATACGTAAATTGGCAAATTGAGGGACCAATTGTGTATTTTAAAGTGATTATTGGGCAGGAGTTTTAAGTATGACAACGGCAATCCAGACAAATTCAGGGACCAAGTGTGAAAAAAAATCACTATTAGACCCCTTGACCGTCTCTACCCTGAGACGCTATTTACTTGTATCCACCACTTTTTCCACACAAACAAAATTTCCAATGGAAGATTTCCCTATTTTGAATGAACTCATGGAGATTGCTGGTTCATCCAACTTAAATGATCGTATGGCAGTGTGGTTTGGGGGAGAGGTTGCACAAGAAGGGTTTTTGAAAAAGCTAGTTTGTGAGTGCATTGATCATCTCAAGAGGGGCATCATCAAGCGTAGAGAGCTGATTGAAGAGAACGAAGATTTGGGACCTCGGGGAATAGCTCTTGACAGTTTGGATGGGCTGAGGAAAGCTCAGGCCAGACACACTGACCTACTTGTTCGATTCATAAAGATTTTTGGTGAAACTGATGAAGGTATTTGTATCCACGAAGGTTATGTTAAGAAAATGGCTGAGCATAATGACTGAATTTTGGGTATTTCATGGGGTAGATAAATGGGGTCTTTTGGGTGCTAGTTTTGGAAATATAGGTTGTTAAAAGGGGTATGTAAATTGGATCTTTTGTTCGGTTGTTGGTCATGGTTTGATCTAGTTGTTTCTGTTCTTGTAACCAACTATATGAACGATGAAATATTATATAAGTTTTATGTATTTAATCTGTTCTTGTATTGTGATATTGGGTGTATTGTTTCTAATTAGTATCAGCAAACCAAACATCCCCTTGTATCAGCAAAACCAAACACCCCCTTGTATAAGTAAAACCAAAGGCAGTGGTTTATAAATGTGTTGAAAATGCAAATGCTTTAGCACTAAATCATAATGTATTGACAATGGTGTATTGTTTAGGAAGAAATTTGTATGGTGTTAGTGTTGACAGTGAGACTGAACACGCCCAATGCCTCAAATTGTAACATCTTGAATTTTGACTTACCCAAGTCAAAAAAAATTATGAAATGCCACAAATTGTAACTTACTATCGTGGTATGAGTTGGGTAAGTCAAACCTATTAAGAAATGCACAACGATTTCAATTAGTTACAATGCACAACCAAACACTATTAGTTACAATAAGAACCCAATTTTTTATTGATCGATTTCATGTTCACAACTACTACAAAGTTTCCTATCATCTAAACATACACTTAACTAGACCCACAACTCTCCCTATCATCCTTTTCCTTCATTTCCTTCCTTTCCTTAAGATATTTAAACAAAATTTCCAGATTTTTAATCATTTTTCTCCAAATCGTTAACCTTTGATAACCCGATGTCAGCCTCTTCCTTCTCCTTCTTAACACCCAAACCCTTTTCATTTGGGCAATCTTATTTCCTCAACGAACTCAACAAAGCCTTCCCATTATCGTTTTGTACCTTTATTGTTTTTTGCTTTTGGTATAATGTGTGTTGCTTGTATTTAGGGTTTAATGTGTTCCTATTAATTACAACAATTATGTGTTCTTTGGTACTAATAGGGTTGAGAGTTGGGTTAGATTTAACTAAGGCATGTTATAATTGTGAATGGTCTATTATATCCTCGATGTACAAACAGAAAAGTAACGTTGACTTTGGTAATCCTGGTCAAGGGACTTGTTAAGCCTATAAAAAACTTGTTTTTTACTCCCGACGATGAAAATGCCAAATTTTAGTTCAACGTGATGTTTGTGGATAAGATTAGGGACCAACAGTGTATTTTAGTCTTAAATATATCATGCATATCAATTTTCAAGACTGAATGCATTGTAAATACTTTTTAAAAAAAGCTAGGTTATAAAAAAAAAAGTTTTGTTTGTTGGACTGACTTATAGAATCTTTTAAAAGTTATACAAGCCGAAGCCCATTGAAATGTGCTTATGAGAATTTATACTTATTTAAATTACTTAAATAACTTTCAAAATATAGGGGTATGTTTGGCGAAATGGGTTAACAAGAGTTTATATTATAAGTCGAAAGCTGAAGCTTATTTTATAATGTTGTTTGGCAAATTAGTTGGAGCTAAAGCTTATTGATGTAAAATCACATAGCAATATATAAAACTAAATTCATATATATTTTCAGCTTCTGCGTAATAATTTATTATCTTTTGAAAGGTATTTAAGTAACTTGACTATCAATAAGCCCTCATAAGCCTCTTTTCAAAGGTTTTGGGCTTATAGAGGCTTATGGCTTATAAAAGCTTTTATAAGCTTGTGTGAAAAACAAAGCTTATTGTTTACCTATAAATACCTCATATTCAATTATATTAATATACAACTTCAAACATAATCTTACTCATTATATACACAACTGAAACGAAATAATTATCATTCCTTATTATCCAATTGAATTCATGTTACCGACTCATCAGAAGAAGAAGAAGTTATTATTCGGGACTTATTTTTTTGTAGAAGAGCGTTGTCTTTCAATAAGATTAGACGACGAGTAAATCGACCGACGAGAAACCTCGTAAGTCGAGATCATGATGGTGCTCATGATTGTTTAGTCACCCCTATTTTAGTGCGAATCTGATGTACGATGCATATCATATCGTTTTCAGAAGAGGTTTCGAGTTAGTCAAGACTACTCACAAGGATAATTGAAGAAGTAACTATTCATTATGCATTCTTTCGTGATAATATTGATTGTACCGGAAGAGAATACATTTTCTCATTGATAAAGTGTTTTTTCGCTATTCGTCAATTGGCATACAACATCATTCCTGACACCTTTAGTGAATATTTGCATTTTGGCGCGACACCTTCTCGTCTATCTCTTGATCATTTTTGTACTTCTGTTATGGAAATTTTTAGAGCCGAGTTTTTGCGAAAACCACTATCATTGATGTTGAAAAGCTATAGCTATTTGACGAAAAAAAGCACAGACTTACGAGAATGTTAAGAAGCCATGATCGTACAGACTGGGAGTGGTTTGATTGTCATAAAAGGCAATATTGTTAGATGTGCCCACTTTTTTGTAAACATGAAAATGAAAAAGAGTAGTGATTGGCATGCCTAAATGGCATGCCTAATTTCATGCCTAACAACTATATTACAACACTTGTACTAATCAAAGGCTATCATGAGGAGAGAGAAATATCATACTTCACTTGTCATTTAGGCATGACAATCATTTTCCAATGAAAAAATATATTTAATAGGTGAATCTATTGTATGCTAGATTTTTTATTTAGAAAACGTAAAAGATCACATAACTTTGATAAAAGATATTTCACAAAAGAGAAATGATACATGTACCTAAACTGATGCATAAATTTAGACCTAAAACCACTTGTCATCATTATTATGGGTTGTAAAAGAAGTATCTCTCGACTGTCAGCAACCACGGACGCTAACACTTGATTTTAGATTTAGGCCTAAATTTAAGTTCATGTATCATTTCTCTTCACAAAATGATTGATGTGTCAAGGTTAATTGTATATATCTTTTGAACTAAAAATAGTTTAATTAAACAAGTATGGGTTAAAATTATACAGTATTTTCTTAGTATTCCTAGTTAATTATAAAAAGATACTATATATAAAACTATTTGCGTGAAACGCAATCATAAATGTCGGTTTTGACCTTAACATTTGCCGCCAAACTGTACTATATATAAGACACCTTCAAGTCCAACCACAAAACACAAGAAAACCTCAACAAATTTTCGATCGACAAAAAAAAAATCTCCAACAACGATTTCCAAACATACAAAAACCCTACATTCGAACTTACAAACAAATATGATGACAGTATCGCATGATCAAGAAACAACAACAACAACTGAGATGATGATGACGATGAAGATGACTGAAGAAAGCACCACCCAACTCAATATACTTCTTGGCGAGGCCCTCTCGATTTCTGAAAAACTGGTATATATATATCTAATCTTGGTTTCTTGTACAGATTTCATATTGTGTGTTACTGATACGATTTATAATTTAATCATAATGTGTTATGGTTGTTTAAATATTTGTTCATGGACATACTAACGATTATCTGTTTTTTCACGTTATAGGCTGCAACGAAGTGCTCGGCCAGTAATCAAAGTATAAGATCAGGAAGTCACACGGACATTGGAGCACGCAGATCAAATGAGGACCAACACATCCATATCGATGATGTGGCTAAGCATCTTGGTGATGATGTTTACAAGTGGGCTAATCTCCCGAGTTCGTTTTATGCTGTTTTTGATGGTCATGGTGGGGCTGAAGCAGCATCATATGTCAAAGAACAAGCCATGAGATTATTCTTTGAGAGTTCTGATCTACCAAAAGCGACGACATTAGATGGATCAGTAGATGAATTGTTCTTAAAAGAGTTACAAGACTGCCATTGCAAAGCGTTTTTACAAGCTGACCAAAATCTGAAAGAAGAATGCAGTATTAGTGATTATTGTGGAACCACGGCTTTAACTGTTTTAGTACTCGGGAGGCATTTATTGATATCAAACGCTGGAGACTGCCGTGTGGTTATTTCAAGGAAAGGAGTTGCAAAGCAAATGTCTAACGACCACAGACCGTCTAATTTACTAGAAAAGAAGAGAGTGGAGGAACTAGGCGGTTACTTTGAAGATGGGTACCTGAATGGTGAACTTGCTGTGACAAGAGCCCTTGGAGACAGATGCATGAAATCAGAATCACCTCTGATTGCTGAACCGGAAATGACGCAAATGGTGTTGACCAAGGATGATGAATTTATGATAATTGGATGTGACGGGATCTGGGATGTTATGTCAAATGAAGAAGCAGTGAGCCTTGTTCGGAAACAACTCATGCAACACAATGACCCTCAACAGTGTGCTACAGAACTCATTAATCAAGCGCTACGCCTACACACAAGCGATAATCTCACTGCTATTGTCGTTTGCTTCTCTTCTCACATTGAGCCTCCAAAGCCTTGGCGTCCAAGACGTGGATTCAGAGAAAGCGCACAGTAGACACACGACTCTGCTACATGACAAAGAACCGGTAAAATTCTTATTTTCTCTTAATCTACTGTGATGCTCCTGCTGATGTGATTTCTATATCAATTTTTAACTGTGTTAACAAACAGTTGCACTGCAAATGTCTAAAAGACCAGATGCCATCTTATTTACAAGAAAAGAGATGGAAGGAACTAGAAAGTTGCTATGAAGACGGATATCTGAATGGTGACCTCGCTGTGAAACAAGCCTTTGGGTAAAGGTACATGAAACCACCCACCGGTGATAATTCAAAATCACCTTTGATTTCTGGAGATGACACAATTGCTATCTACTGATGATGCTTGATTAATAACAACAGGATGTAATGGTATCCGGAATGTGATGTTAATAAAAGAAGAAGCGGATCACAATGACCCTCAAAGGTGTTACTTACACCTACACACAAGCATTAATCTCGCACTAAGCCTCCTCCGCTTTGGTGCCCTAAATTTGGATGTAGAAGAAACAGTAGTCTACTTGAAGACAACGAACATAGCATGATATTGCTACTTATTAGAAGATGTAAACATGTGTGCCTGGGGCTTGTATGGGACTGCATCAAAAACACCGCGGAGTGAAAACCGGTGGCATGGCCTCCGTGGGTGGGGATTTTTCTCTTGTCTTGGTTATCTGTAATTGGCAAGAGTTTTTTCATCCTTTTTGTAGTCCTCGCAGTTAAAGCCTTAGGAGGAATCTAGAATATGTAAATTTGTTTATTTCTAGATTTGTAATTGTACTCTTTAGCTTCTAGTGCCTTACTAGTAGCTATTTTATTTTAATAGAATTCTGCCGTTCAAAAAAACTTATCTCATATAGTTACCATTTTGTGATTTGTGTACGTGCAACTTTGTACCGAATTGTTTCAATCATTAATGAATGAACGAATGAGTTAATTTTCATCACTTTGTACCGAATTGTTTCAAAAAAACTTAATTTTCATTTTGAGAGGCTGGTTTTTGTCTCACAATTCTTGTTTAGAGTCGGCTAATTTTAGCATATATTACGGTTTCTGAGTGCTGATGCATTATGTTCTTACGTTAACAGTAAATATTTTCAATGATATATAAATTTTTTAAAATAGTGTATAATGATATAGAAGCCAATTTCCATGGTCTTCTAAAGTTAGTTTCTACAAAATTTTGGTCAAATTTCTGAAAGCCAACATGGACAAGTGTGAAATTTCAACTCACATAGCAAAGGGCTAACAAAGGACCCACACTAAACCATAATCTCCAGGTGAATCAAACTTGGTATGCTAATACAGCTAGGTAAAAACCTGGTTCATCGATGAAGTCGGCTATTGTAAACGAGTGATCAGATGCAACACTCTCTAATGTCGTTTTATCAGGCAAATCAGCGACTACAACATCAGGGTACTCTGCTTTCTGCTGCTTGAGCATTTCTCTTCCTTTTGGATGACTTATCACGATTCTTGCACCTGCTCATGGGCAATACGCAAACACGATCAAATTAGATTGGCGTACCAGTACCACTTTCATGCAGTTACAAGCATGCATATCAACAAACGAGAACAAAAGAATCTCTCTTGTCATAAGAGGTAGCCAAGGTTCTGCCCCAATAATACACCTTGGCGACTTACCGTACAAACCCATTTCACCCATTCCCTTATTTTACCCGTTTAGCCTATTAGAGATAAAACATGCTATAATGTGTGTTTTTCTATCCAAACACCAGACTTCAATAGTTAATCCTTGTAAAACTGTCGATCATATTTTTCTTGTAAACTAAACAAACTTATTTCAGTATCGAAGTAGAAAGTTGCCCCCATTTGTAAGAAATCGCTTACGATGACAATCAGAATGACAAATTTCTCGTCTTATCTATCATATATGATACTACTAAAATTCAAGAAAGAAAATATAAAATATACCTGGCAAGCAAACCTTGGATAGCACGCCAAAGACTTGACCAAGTTCAAACGGCAAACCAGGAACAAAGTAAAGGAACACAACATCAAAAGGTGCCCACTTTTCAGGTACGTAAATCAACTCCCCTTGCCAACATTTAACCTTATCGTACTTCTCCTTGATACACGCCAAAACAAATAAAGAATCGTGAACTACAAGCAACTGTTTGTAAGAGCATGTCTCAACCACTCGATCAACAAATCCTTCTGAACCCATTGAAATTAAAATACTTGAATCCTCCCCAACTTTTGCAGCAGATATTATCCGATCACTATTTTGTTTGTAAACTTCATCAGAATTTATATCGTCTGCATCAAGAAATGACCAATCTTTTTCCGCAAAATCTTCAAAGTTGAGAACGGAGACTGTTCCTTCAGTTGGTGCTACACCACAAGTAGTTGGCTTATACGAAACAGATGTTGGTTGGATTGTAAGTAAAGGAAGTCGGCTATTAGTGAAAGGAGAATGAGATAGGCGTATATAGGGTGTACGACTATTGTCAGGAGATGATGGTAGGCATGACAGGGATGACGGTAATGAGATAGAATTCATGAGCCTAATATCAAGTTATGAGAAATTTTTGTAAGATGCAAATGTGGCACACTCGAGATATCAGCTTTATCGTCGTGGCATGTCACGATTAAAGCACGCTGCTAATCCTGAGAATATTAGGTTAGACAAAACAACATAAGTTAGCTAATCTTTCATAATTAATTATACATGTTAGTCTTTAGCACCAAATTAAACTCCGTCACGTACTAAAGCTTGGCATACCTTGGGGGTGTCTGGGTTTGCATTTGTGAAACTGTGTTTTCTCTCTATGAAAAGCAGACAAAAACTTTTCCATACGTTTTACCAAAACCGTTTTCTCATTATCTGAGCTTTAAAAACACAATAATCCGTATAATCTTCCCTAAAACACAATCCCAAACACCCTTTTAAGGTATAATCAGAAGTCAGAACTGCAAAAATCCCCACTCTACAAATTATTTACCAACATTTTCTCTCAGAAAAATATCTCATTTCATGGGACGAAAAAGTAACTCTGGAAACACTACGAGCTACCAACTAATTTTCAAGACAGTTGCAATCAACGCCTTGCTCAAAAGGGACTACATATATATGGGCTTATTTGCTTATATTTGATTACTTAAGCAAATTTCAATTAGCACGTCAATAGGTGCCTATATAGGAGTCGTAAACATAATCTAGAAATACACAAGTCCGAAAACACCCCCGGGAAATCTAGTTTGAAACCTATGGAACATGTTCCGCAACTAAAACTCGAACACAACTACAATCTAAGCTTATGCACTTCATCTATCTTCTAAATCATTTCTAAGTAAACTCTAAAGGTAAACAACATAACATGAATTTAGTCATTGGTTTATTAAATAGTAGTAACTAAAAACTGAAGCACAATTAGTACATAAGTTTAACAAAGACAAAGAGGGTATTTGTGATTGCTTATTTTAGTGCTTATCTACTTATTTATGCAGATAAGCAGTTAGAAATAAGCACTCGTAAGATGGAAATTTTACCGCCGGAAGGAAGAAGCAATCGCCGTCGTGTGGGTGACTGAATTATGTTATCTTCTTAAAAAACTACTTGCAAATGTACATTTTGGAACCTTCAAGTTTTAAATATCAAGTATTGACCATCTTTAACTTTTAACGGTAAGAGTGTTAGGTGCAACGAGTGTTATTTGCCAAGTTATAGGCTGTCACATCAGCTTTTATCTTATAAAATTCCTATTACACAAAACCTCAAAAACGCCATCCCGGTAACACACTGGAAAACAAAATAAATAAAAAGTCAAAACATTACACACACAAAAACGACTGTAACGGTGCAGTTATGGTGTTGTGATAGGCACCAAATTATGCATATAACGTGTTGCACTGAGCACTCTAAGGTTTTTACAAATTTATAAAGATATTCATATTTAAATCTCGTTGGGTGAATATCTTGTGATGATTGTGAAAGAGTTTAAAAAATAGTCACGAGTACTGGCTAGATCGTGTATATACATCAAAGTCTGAAAACTTGCCTCAAATAGCATGCCTAAAAAGTGACTCCCTTGTGTTTACCCATTAATATGAGAGTAAATCGGTCAAAATTTTTTACTAAAAACATATTAGAATATTATCGATGCAATATATTTTTTACTGTTGGGTGTTGTCAATAATATATGACCGTAAACGAGTAAAGTTGCTAGTAATATTCGGAACTAATTTGGTAAAAACTCGAGACGAGCTAAGCCTAAACGAGCGAAAGATCAAGCCTAAAATAAGACTCGTTAAACAAACCATAGCAAACCGGGCATTATACCTAAAGATCTATCATGGTACAACCCTAAATGGCATCGAATAATATTTTTAGTTTCAAAAATGTCAACACTTATCAATATACTTGCAAAGTTATATTTTGGACCCTTCAAGTTTTAAACATTAACAATTGACAAATCTTACCTCCACCAATTATATGTCACTATCTCTATCTTTTAACTGATCGAAATATTAAGGTGATTTAATTGGTGAGTTGTTCACAAAGTTCTAAAAAAAAGTCATTTGCACACTTCACAAGCTGATTGACACATTTCAATTTAGTGTGTATTATCATTTATACCCTTATAAGAGTGAAGAAGAGTACAAGTGATATAAAGGTATAGATGACAATACTTACTAAATTGGAATGTGTCAATAACTTGTGAAATATGCAAATCACCTCCTTAAAAAAAAACTCAGTTTAAATCTTGATGGGTAAATATTTTGTGATGATTAGAAAAAACTAAAAGTACAGGAGTGGTCACAAGAGTACTGGTTAGGCCGGGCCAAAAAACTCAACTTTTCCCGGATAGCCTGAAAAAATATGTATTGGGATCCTCTAATATTCAGTTTAGCATGATTAGTCATGTTATCTCAAATAAAAATTAGTGTGGGTCTTTTGCTTCAAATTAAAAGTGGGTCATCTTGTGAGATTCACTCTTTCTTATGTGAGACAACATTACTAATCATGTTGAACTCAAAATTAGAACTATCATTTATCTTCTACATTGATAGTAAAGCATTTAAAAGCTTTAACTAAAACATATATGGTATATAAATTACACCTTGTTAGTATTATAGATGACTATATTTTTACTGCTATGTAGTTACTAACATGACTGTAAACAAGTTAAGTTGATTTTGAGTTATTTGTAATCAGTTTAGTAAAAGCTCGAGACGAGCTAACCCTAATTAGTCTGATATCACAGCTTGATTTGGGACTCATTAATAAGGGATAACAAAGTGGACTTTATATCTAAAGATCGATTGGGCTGCAAGCCTAAAAGAGCATCAAATGGACAAATGACATTTTAGCTTCTATGATATTTATATGTAATTAAAATAAATAAACAAACTCGAGCTTAATGCGCATAACAAACCGAGCTCGAGTTGAGTTTTATTTTCTTTCAGGCATATCATATGAACGCCCCAAGCTCGAGCATTAAATATTTCAACGAGCCGAGCTCAAACTTTAGTAAGCTCGAAGTAGTCAAGTAGCTCATTCACATCTAGTTACCAGTTATAGCAAATCATAATGATCAAGACAAATTATTTTACTTCTATCGATAGAAAAAGTATATTATTAACTGTATGAGGATTGTATTTATTGGTGATTTTGTAAACGCCTAATTGTAGGATCTGTAACTCATTATTTTTCAGTTTTAGCAAACTCTGACCGTTTCAATAAATTAACCAAAGCTAAACTGGTAGGAATATATATGAAATCCCCACTTTTTATAATGTCTGTAACTAAACAAAACCTAATCAAACAATCACGTATGAGCGGTAAATCACACAAGATTCTTGCAGCTAACATGTTTTGTAGGCGGTAATGGTGGTAACAGCCACTCTGCTACCCTTCGATCAACCAATTTGTGGCATAAGTGATCCAACTAAGAAAGATGGTTTGTGCACCAGAATAATATGGTAGCCAGAACACTTTATGCGACAAATTATACCAGATGCTTATGAAATACAGGTCGTGTACGATAACAGGTAAGGTGTAACGAGAACAGTTTGCATTTTTAGTGAAACAAACATGATAGATAAGAAAGCAAACTGAAAACTGTGGGCATTTTCGCATTCTCATAGATACAATAACTGTTATGTAGCCAGTATAAAGATCAAACTCTAATTAACTCGAGAAAAATGGGGTAGACCCACATTTTGTCATTCAAATAAAAACCAAATGTTAAAACATTATAATATTCTTGATCTCTGCGAAAAATGATAAATATACCGATGGAATATGAATCAGTACATTTATTTGGGGGTGAGAATAGGTAAACTAGTCCCAAGCACTAGGTGCACCAGCCCCCGCACCACTGTATCCCCCACCGCCACTATACCCACCATATCCGCCGCCACCATATCCACCTCCACCATATCCACCGCCACCTCCACCATACCCACCTCCACCACCACCACCGCCATATCCACCACCACCACTATACGAGTTTTCCTTTCTAAAATCACGGCCACCAAACCGTCCTCCTGACCGCCTATTCTTACCACCACCATAAGACGGCCGACTGGCATAACGAGTAAGCCATGCGGGTACTTCTTGATTAGCTTCTTGAATCAAATCAGCTAATCCTTTTGCTAATGATGTGTTGTTGTCGTTAAAGAAAGCTGTAGCTAAACCTGATTTCCCAGCTCGGCCTGTACGCCCTATTCGGTGCACATAATCGTCAATGTCGTTAGGAAGGTCAAAGTTGACCACATGAGAAACGTGAGGGATGTCAAGACCACGTGCTGCCACATCGGTTGCAACTAGTATTGGTGTGTTTCCACTCTTGAACGATCTCAATGCTTGTTCCCTCTCCTGCATTCATTTTAGCAGCAAATAATGATGACAAATCGGAAGAGTAAGACAACACTCGGTTACTACTCTGTTGCACGAAAACTATAACATCACCCCTTTAAAAAGGTGAATGGATTCATTTTGACCATATTATTACTACTTAAAATAATAATAAAAATTTAAAGCTGATTAAACAAAATTAATTGTTTAATCAGTTTCATACCAGCTACACGGGACTGAGAGTAACAATACCTTCTTCGTCCAACCTTAGTGGAGAGATTATCGCTCATATTTCACAAAAAAACAATTTACACCTCAAAAATGTTGATTATTAGAACTTTAAATTGCAACAGCACATCAAAACACTAATTTGTATGTATGGTTCCGAATATCTAGTATGGCACCGAAACATTCCCCAAGATACTCCACATAATATGCAAAATTTTCCTCTACTTTAAAGATTTAAGTCCAAGAACATATTTGCACATTATAACCACGACAATATTTAAATGTTGGGAACATCCTATCTAACTTACAGGTTGTGATCTGTCACCGTGAATTGTTGTTGCAGGAAATCCGTTACTATAAAGCCAATGTTCAAGTGAATCAGCTCCCTTCTTTGTCTCGACAAATACTAATGTAAGAGGTTGCTGCAAATAATTGATACCAGGTTAGGCTATAACAATGTAAAATCATATGTGCCAATGTGCATCTACATTGTTAATTGCATCTGATATACCTTGCCATTAGTTCCGGTATCCTTCTGTGCATGAAGAAGGTCCATAAGATGGCTTCTCTTGTCACTTTCTTGGACATATTCCACCCTTTGGACAATCAAATCCGTACTTGAACCAACACGCCCAACGGTTAGAAAGATGTAATTGGAAAGAAAATCAGATGCCAATCTCTGCAAAACAAGCAAAAATCATAAGAAAACAACCTAATGTAATTATTTTATATCTGAACCCAATGATATATTGAATTAGAGTTGCCAATTTCAACGCAGCACTTTTACTAAATAGGTCAAATATAGGATGTGTCTGATCTTTAATGGGTTAGATGGATTAAGCTAACACATTTAACTGGAAAGAAAAATAGGCAAATGGTTGAACCGGTCATCCGAAGTGTATTCAATAGCACAAAATCTCTTAAATTTCCACCGGTAAAATACGTTTGACCATCATTGCAATAGTGTAAAAAACAATTATTACGATTAAAGTACAAAAATGTTTTCTAACATATTAAAGCAGAACACTGTTTGCGGGTCACCCAACCCTACCCAGCCACAAACTGTTTTGACCAGCCCTAAAAATTTGCCAACTTTAACTCGCCCGATTCGTCCATGTCGCGACCTTTATTACTTATCCATTTATCCACAGATACACATACATTGTTTGTAAATGTTAGAAGCTCTTCTAACATCAGCACATGAGATGCACATGCTGAAAGTCAACCCTCGGTCAACAAACCCATAACAGAATTTCCCTCCCATTTCTCATTGTATAAATTCATTTGTAATCTTTCACTTTTACTCATTCTTGATTTGTACTTCTCTCAATTCATTTGTATAAATTCGCCCGATTCGTCCATTTCGCGACCTTTATTACTTATCCATTTATCCACAGATACACATACATTGTTTGTAAATGTTAGAAGCTCTTCTAACATCAGCACATGAGATGCACATGCTGAAAGTCAACCCTCAATCAACAAACCCATAACAGAATTTCCCTCCCATTTCTCATTGTATAAATTCATTTGTAATCTTTCACTTTTACTCATTCTTGATTTGTACTTCTCTCAATTCTCTCTCTGTAACATTTCCACTACATCAATCATATAACAAATCCCTTTTGATTACAATTTCGTGTTCATATTCTTACTTTGAATGCCTGATTGTGATTAATACTTATATAAACCATTTAAGACCATAACAAGTGGTATCAAAGCTACCCATTTGTAACCCAAATTAAAAACCATCAAACCTGGATTTCTCTAGGAAATGTAGCACTGAACAGCATTGTTTGTCTGGCACCTGGAGGAGGCATGTCAGTTTGCTCCACGATTTTTCTGATTTGTGGCTCGAATCCCATATCCAGCATACGATCTGCTTCATCAAGTGCCAAATACTTTATCATTTCCAACGACACTTTTGCCCTTTCTAGCAAATCGACCAATCTTCCTGGAGTCGCCACAAGAATATCAACTCCTCTCTCCAGCTCTCGTAACTGGCCACGCATGAAATGCCATTAACACCATTAGAAATAATGATTCACATCAAAGTAGATGATAAAGAAACCCATAAAATGGTTCAATATACAAGGTTATCAAAAAAGTAGCAACAGCAGTCGCACAAAATCACGAAACTATATTATTACTCATGTATACTAAAACTATTGGGGTATTAATGTATTATCCCCAACCAAGCAGTTAAATCTGTCCCTGCCAGATGTTTGGTCTGAAGAAATTGCAACCCTGGCCCAAAAAGAGCACATGCGATACATATTCAAGCAATTAAGTCGTATTTTGCAGCTGCAGGCTAGAAAAAAAGTTGGGTCAGACAGGCTGGTTACAGGTTGAAACAGGTAGTCTTTTAGTATTCGTTGAAATGGTCACGGGTTAACCAGTACTTTTTGTCCAATGGTTTAAAAATAATGAATGTGTTAACAAGTAAATGGATTAATATTGCCACCTCTAGTGGCAGCCAATATTTGAAGTGCAAAGTAAAGCTTGCATGGATCTGCTTATTAATCATCAAAAACTGAGATTTATAAGCCTTGAACTCCAGTTACCTGTTGATTAATAGGAGCTCCTCCATAAACGACCACCACCTTCACACCAGTCTGATAAGCAAACTTTCGAGCTTCCAAATGTATCTGCATGCAACACAGCATATAGATACATTTATAAACCAATCATGCCAACAATATAAACGAGAGTATGAAAATGGGGAGGTTGGGTAACAGGTCAAATGGAAGACTTTTGGTATGGACCATATCGGTTCAAGTTGGGTGATCCAAAACACTTAAATTGTCCAAAAACGTTGCATTTCACAGGTAATATTATCAAATTGTCAGAGTTAAGTAATTATATAACTTTTGGAGTAGTTCTAAGAATTTATAAGGTTTTATGCATCAATAATACACTTTGAGAAACTCCATTTGACCCATTTCTTTTCAGCTAGATTTGTATATTTGACCTGTTTCGCCACTTGCAGGCTAAACATAACACAATTTGACCCATTCATAAGTAAATGGGCATATCTCTAGTATTATATTTAAAATAGAACAGCTGAGATCTATGGGGGGTGTTTAGATTAGCTTATATCCCGGGCTTATTTGAAATTCGAAAAGCCGATAAGCTCACGTTTTAGGGCGTACGAGCTTATCAATTGAAGCTTATGATAACCTCATAAGCCCTAAAAAGCGAGCTTATCAGCTTTTTCAATTTCAAATACGACCATAAGCCCAGCACCCGCTAATAAGGTGTTGGGCATTAAAAATAAACTTTATGAGACTACATTTGACCCTTCATCTTTCAACACAACTTTTTATATTTTACATGTTTAACCCCTTACATATCTAACATAACATAAATCAACACATTTATAGGTAAATGAGCAAAGTTGCATATCTAATACGGAGTATAATTTTTTGAATAAAACAGCTCAGATTTGAAAAGTTTTATGCATTCAATATAACTTTAAAGTATCTCGATCCATTTGACAAAATTTCTTTTGAGCTAACATTTTGATTTTTTTACTTGCTTCACCCCTTGGAGATTAAACATAGCACAAATCGACACGTTCACAAGTAAATGGGATACATTGCCATATCTATGTGTAGACAAAAATCGAACCTGACATGAGAGCTCCCTTGTAGGAGACAGAATAAGAGCAAGGGGGTAGACGGTTCTAGTACCATATGGTTTTTGCACAGACTGCGCTCTCATTATTCCACTAATTATAGGAAAGCAAAATGCTGCTGTCTTCCCTGAACCCGTCTGAGCACAAGCCATCAAATCTCGACCCGCTAAAGAAATAGGAATCGTATAACGCTGAACCGGTGTTGGCTTAACATACTTGCACCTCCTGATATTCAAATTCAAAGCATCTCCCAAATCAATTTCTGCAAATGTATTAACTGGAGGTGGAACATTTTGACCAGTTGTTTCCACAGGGATATCCTCATAAGCATCAAAATTAATCCCATTATTTTCTTGCTCCGTCTTAGACTCCTCAACAGCTTCTATTTCCTCATTACCAAACGGGTTAGCCTCATAATCTCTACCACCTCGATTCCCCCAACCACCTTGTCCTCGACCACCACTACCATACCCTGGCCTACCATAATCCGACCTAGGGGCACCCCACCGTGAACCACTAGTTTGTCCACTATACCCTGACCTATCATTCATAGACGGTGCACCACCATTCGACATAACCGGGCCAGCTGCTTGCTCAGAAGCAGCTGGCCTGTTACGAAGATGAGGTGGAACGTAAGAAGGCTTAGCAGGAGCCCCCGAAGCAGTACTCCCATAACTATCAGCTCCGGGAGCTGTGTTATCAACAACATCTGCCCAAGAAGTTCTCATGATTTATTATACAACCTTAACTTTAACTTTAACCACAAACAAATTCCAAAATCGTCGCTTACAAATTGCTCTCAACCAACCAGATCTAAACAACCTGATAACATCAAACAACAAAAAGAACTAATATCAACAATGTAACAATAACCCTTCAAATCAGTCAGATATCACACATTTACTGATTTACCTAAAAATCTAGCATGGCATAAATCATGATACGCTAAAATTACTAAAACAGTATATGCACTGAAATTACATGAAGAGCGTAAATGTACATAGATTATACCGCATTATACGATGTCAAGGACTAAACGACTGTTGAAATGCCGAACATTTAGCTACAAAGTAAGCACATTGCAGGAAAAAGTGTAATACACTTTCATATTAGTTAAAAATCTTACATTTCCCTGGAGATTTAAAGAATTCAAGACATTTAGCTATAAACGTAACATCTAGAACCAAATCACGTTATCAGTTATCACCCAATAAATCTAAACAATCATCACACGTCACGATACACAGCAGCTAATAAAACAAAAACCCCAATCAAATTACAGTAACTGACTGGATTCTATAACGTCATTAATCAAGTACATAAAACATAGATTTCATACAAACGAGATCGACATCAGCCAATCAGACCACATAATCATTATCTACAAAATAAAAAGAGCTGTAGTACATAATCATCCAGTAAACCTAAACAGTTATACAATCAGATTACATAAAATAAAATAAAACTAACAAAACAGCACATGCAATCCACATTACGCGAAGCTGTGTATCTCTACACGGATTATATCATATTACACGATGTCAAAATTCAGATAGACAAAATAGTATACATATTTTGCTACACGCAGCTCATATACAGATTTCGTGAATCGATCTATCGAAATGCAGAACGAATACACTTGAAATTATTTATAAATCACACATTTGTACAGATTTCGTGCGAATAAGATCGACATCGCCTGACATTACGCAGAATAATTTGCCACAAAAAATATATATAACTTTAGCAAAATATAAACATAACATCTAGTACACTTTCACGTCAGTATATACAAACACGAAGCAAACCGATTACATAACACCAATAATTCAAGTACATAGAACAGTATACAGAATCCGAACAAACGAGATCGACATCGGCCGACCGTAACGCAAAATGATTAGCTACAAACTGTATTACACTTAAAATTAGCTATAAATCATACATTTAGCTAATATTATAAAAGCAGCTACATAATCATCCAATACATCTAAACAGTTAACTATCGGATTGTATATATACAAGCTGATTATTATCGATTCAAGTATATAAAATTGTTCATTAGATTCAGATCGATCGATATTAGTAACTAGCTAATGATTAAAATGAGTGTCTAGTGAATGTAATTAAATTAACCTGAAGAAGAAGATGAAGAAGGTGTGACTGCAGGAATTTAGGGGGATGGATGAATAAAAGGAATGAATGAAACCCTAATAAAAAGGGGGAGAGTGAATTGGGGCTAAAAAAATATCTGTTTATGATTTTACTTTGCTTACGTCTTGGACAATCTTGTCACTTTTTTTCTTTCGAGTTTCAACCACGTGTTTCTGATTTTTTTTTGTGATTTTTTTAGTTTTTACTTTTTTGTAAAATTGGTATAAGAACGCCCAGTGTCATCTTCGTTATCTCTCGCCGTGCCACACGACACATTTGTCATCCCTCGCCGTGACATCGCCCCTCTCCCCTCGCTTTAGCTCTCGCCAGTGAACCTCTCGCCTAAACGGAGAGGTATTTTGTCCGACAATAGATACGTTGAGCGGGTTTTAAACGGATATATATTAATTCTTAACGTTACTTTTTTTTTTTTGTTTAAAAATAAACTTAACACACCCTGTAAATACCAAATTATTACATACATTTTTCTCACTACAAATCAACCAACAAATATCATTACTCTCTATATCTCAGCTCCAAAAAAAAAAAACAATGTCTCAAAACCCGAATGAAGGAGGCTATTTCACGAACCTCCTCAATTCAAACCCACCACAATACGGGGGTTCGTCAAACCCATCTACCCCCTCGTCGCAAAATTCTAACTCGCCGTCGCCATATGGTACGCAACAATTCAATCCCCAAAAAATTTATCTTAATCAACAATATCAAATTTCCCCCAACGATTTTAGGCACCACAATTTTTTAACCCGTCATAACCTTCAACGTTTCATCAATCTCTACCACAACCCCAAATTGAATCACAACCATCCCGTTCTCAATTCAAAGTACCACAAGCACGTGAACCGTCCAAAGGTAGAGGAAAAAAAACCATGACAAAAAAATCAAAAAAAGCTGTGAATTTGGACGCGGACGATGACGATGACGTGGAGCAAGGCCAGAATATGAAAAGGAAATGGAGCAAGACCGAAGAAAAGTTACTTGCGGAAGTTTGAATAGAAATTTCGCAAGACAAAGAAATGGGAAATGACAGTTCTGAAGATTACTTTTGGAGCGACATTATAGAGATGTTCAACGTTCAGACTACCGGTGACCCTCGTACCAAAAATACGATCACGGGTAAATTGACGAGGATTAATGGTGATTGTCAAAAATTCAACTCTATTTATAAATTTTTGCAGCGTAGAAGTGGTGAAAATAAGCACGATCATCTCGAAAATGCGAAGAAGAACTTTGAAGAACGCTTTGGTTTGAAGGAGTTCGTGTATTTTCACGCTTGGGATGTCTTGAAAAATTACCCGAAATGGGATGTCGAGGATCCGATAGACATTACATGTCTCGAGGATATATTCGGCCCAGAAAAACGACCTCGTCCCGAAAGAGACGGCGGCAGAAAGAGTCAAGCTGCAAAGAAACAAAAGTCGACTTCAACGTCAAGCACGCTGGGAGTCAAACAAGTACTTTTTCGGGACAATTATCCGAAAAATATTCGCAAAAATCCGACGTTCAAATGGCTTGTTACGAGGCGAGGAGGGAGAAGGAAGTAAAGGCGTTAAAGATAAAGCAGATGAAGTTTCTCTTGCTAGATCCCCGACACGACTACTGACCCGGTAAAAGCCGATATCATCCGAAAGAGACAAGAAAAAATAATGAAAAAATATCGAGATGCTGATGCCGATGACGAGTAAAATGTTTAAGTTTCCTATTATTAAAATGTGTTGTATTTTTTTCCCGAATCGTTTTTTTTTTCGTATCGTATTTTTTTTCGTAGCGTATTTTTTTTCGTAGCGTTATTTTTAGTTGCGTGTAATATTAGTATGTTGTAATGTATTTTAATTTTTAATGAAATGAATTTAGTTTATTTGGTAATGTGAAAAAAACATAAAGTTGTAAGTGGTGGGCCTCAAATGAGTAAGTTGATGTTAGTTGTGAGTGAAGGGGTTTAGCTGTGGAGGTTTGTTATAGTGATGTGGCACCCTGTGAGCCCTAAATGAGTTAGTATGGTATGTCATGGCACCTAATGCTCTAAGGACTTGGTGTCGTTGGTTGGTAGCCCTCGCACCAACCCACCAGCCAAGCGGATAACACGTGCCAGATAACATGTCTCGTGTTATAAGGTTTGGTGCTGAAATCACCAGCTAAGCGATACGTAATTTCTTTCTTTCATTATTTGTGTTTTATTGGGTTATGTGTGTGGCAACTGATGTCCTATGAAGCCAACTTTTGGAGGCAGGGTATTTTTGTCTAAGTTACAAGTTTCGGGTTAGAGGTAAAAAGTGTTGACGTGACAACACTTTTTGCCATAACGCGAAACGGTTAACACCACGACACCAGGTACTCTTAGAGCACGCGTAGTCGTGTCAAAGTAACCCGACTTACCTTACTCGGCGATATTGATGAACCGTGAGCTTGTGCTCAAGACTTTTGTGGTCATAAAGCTGAGCACAAGTAGTGAGAAAGTGGCGAGAAAGTATTGTAATTTGATACTGAGGTGCCATTAGTAGCTGAATGGAAGTTACAAGTGCTTTTTTGTACAACAACAAATTATTTAATTTTAGGCAAGTTAGTGATGTTTTATGTGTTTTGAGTTAAATTGAAGGAAGATAATTTGTAGTTATGAAAAATGCAAGTAAGAATAGTTTACCGTTGTAGATTTCAGTTAAAAAATGTCGTTGTAGAAAATGACGTATCGATAAGAGTATAATTAGATTCCATCTTATACTGAACACTTGTTTGGTGTTGGAAAATTGTACGAAAAATGTTATAAGCTTTGGTACAAGTAAGTTGGACAATGAAAAAGACAAATGAGTGATTGACAATTTATATTAAAATTGACTAATGTGTTACTTTGTAATTTAAATGTGTGAAGTTTGAAAAAGTAACAACAAGACAACTATTTTCAAAATTATTAATTTTATATCATTCTACTTTTATTATTAATTTTATATATATACTTAAATTGTAATTATTAAATGTATAATGTACAATATTTTTAATGTATGTTTGGTTATATATGAAATTTCCAACTAAAAGAATAAGAGATATGAAATTGCCTTTTTTAAGAAGGGTGAACCGAAGCAGTATTGAATTATAGGTCGATTTCTATTTAGGATATTAGACCACTTGGTGTCATAACTTAAGTTATCTCATAATTCAGCGTTACGTCAGTGTCACATCAGCTTTAATATTTCAATATTAACTCACAAAACACCCCTTATCATAACTCAACCATTACTCAACATCTTGGGTTTCACTTTTATTTAAAAAAATAGATGTTAGATGGACCTGTTTTGGAAAAAATCCTTTTTACATTTGCTGCTATTTAACGCTAGCGTTGCCTGCAACTTCGCCAAGCCAATAACGATAACGCAAAACCAAACCGCGTGTCATAACTCAACATTAACGCGTGTTATCTTCATTCCACGTAAGCCATAATGCAAACCAAAAGTCATGATACCGATCGCTCTTAGTGTATCACACAACTAATGGTATTATTTATTTATTTTTTATTTTTTTTTATTTTTTGAAATAATGTTAAAATCTCAAAGTCTGATATTTTTATACACAAAAAAAGTACCCAACTTTTATTAAGAAACAGTGGCGGATCCAGGTTTCCTCAACAGGGTATGCACAATTTTTATTAAAGCTATTGGCAAAAAAAAAACCAGGTTGCATATTTCGGGTCGGATTTTTTTAGATTTGGATCCGGCACATTGTTATGTTTTTCTAGATCTTAGTTACTCTATATAAAAAGTTAATATAAATAAGGGTTTTGTTAAAGACAACCCTATGGGTTGTATATAAGCATTCTAAAATTATGAAAATCACAATTAATAAACTCAAATAGTCCATAAATATATACTTTTAATAGTTATAAAAAAGGTAAGTGATGTTAACTATAGAATGTTTAAAGTTCATTAAATGTTTATTAAATGTTAATTATATATTTATAGAAGTCTTATATACAACCCTATGGGTTGTCTTTAACAAAACCCTATAAATAAATCAAGTTTGGGTTATTAAAGATTTAATTGGGTAGTTTTGGACTTGTGTGTTTTAGTTAAAACTAGCGGATTTGCTGCAAGGTCAGAGCAATTTTTTTTTTTGAAAAATAATTTGTTTTGTAAATTTTTTTGATGGGAGTGTGTTCAAAGTAGTTTTGTTTTAAAAAGTTTGTAGATACCTAAGTGCACTTGCAACATGTATGCCCATTTTAGTTGTATTCGGGTTCATCTAAACCCACTCTGTCTTCAATGTTTGTCATATCAGTTGTTGATGCACCAAGACCTCCAAAACCAATCAACAGAATCCACACACCTGAATCCATTCCGTTACTACACCTAATAAATAATTACTAACATAGATGTGCAACCAACATATCCTCAAGTAGTGCTTGCAAAAGAACATTGTTTTAAAGAAAATTGCTAGAGGATAATACAATTGACCAAACTTTTAAAGTACTACTCTGTTTCAAACATGTTATAGTAAAAGATACAACACCATAATAAGCAAAGAGCAAGCAAGATAACACATTTTAGAAGTAGCTACCAACACAGGAAATAAAGGATTTACTGGGTTCTACATTTTTTAGATAGTCAACCTGCAAATACATTACCAATCATGTGTGTTATTTATACTATTACTATATATACTAAAACCCAAAAAGTCACTCTACGTATAAGCACCTCTTACTAACTTAAAACCAAATGGCAACCTCATTTAGTCTCATAGAATCTTTCACCAAAAAAAAAAAAAAATAGTTCCATGGGCCGCATCCTCTCACGATTTGCATTGATCGTTTTGCTCACTTTCTTGCATAACTCTCCCTTCACGGTTGGAATTTCTGTAGACATTACACAAAATGAAATCTTTTAAAAGAAACCTAATTAATGAGATAGTTTTAGGGACTTTTTGTTAGCAACAGTTTAAGCTTTTGCACCAATTTAATCTTTTAAGATTTTAATGAACTTATGCTAATATAAGCTTTTGCAAATATCATGAGACTTCAGGTTGGCACATCACCGACATAATATAAGTTTCTTGAAAAAATATGGACAACTGTAACCCGTTGCTGTTTCAGGTCCTCTTTTTTATTTAACCCACTTTGGCTAAAAGAAGTATAAAATGGCAAAACGGAACAGAGTAGCATACAAAACACGACCATTTAATTTAAGATAATACAAAGGCATTGCAGAAAGAAGTAGAGTATAAAATGTCGGGTCTACTAACCTTATTTTCTTGAACGGCCCACTAATGTTTCTTCCGGAACCTCTAACTCCTTGATTGACTTTAGCAACTATCTGTTGGTACAAATCTGCTAATGTGGGTAATAAAAACCATCCGTGCTACCTGTTATATTTAAAGGATGTGATTGAGCATTAGAAAACTTAAAACATATATTGGACTCTGTGGAAGTTAATGATGAAAAAATTATAAATGAATATTTGAAAACAAACTAATTAGGAACATACTCAGGCATGAAACCTACTTTTCATTTCAATTCTTTTATTCCATTAAACGTATATGTTGTTGCGTTGTGTGACAGTATTATAATGCATATTGGTAAAATGCAATAATTTTCAACCATTTTCAGAGTACGATGCAAAACACCATTCAAGAATCCATTGAGACCCTTTAACAAAAACCGAAAAAGGACACAAATAAA
Source organism: Chrysanthemum makinoi (assembly GCA_910596185.1). Classification (NCBI taxonomy): domain Eukaryota; kingdom Viridiplantae; phylum Streptophyta; class Magnoliopsida; order Asterales; family Asteraceae; genus Chrysanthemum; species Chrysanthemum makinoi. The sequence goes on from OU343217.1 coordinate 252,903,504, forward strand.
AGAAAGGCAGAATTGTGAACCACCCGTACAAATTCAACCCATTCAGCTGGTTTTAGTATATCTTTAAATCTATATAAAATTTTAGTTTTAACAACTCTAATTTAAATGATTGAAGTCATAATAAAGGTGCATTGCCTCTGGACAATGATGCATTGCGTAAGTCCATTTGACGTTTTAAGCAATTTCTAATTCAACCCATTCACCTGATTGTAGGAAATCTTTAAATCCATTTGACGTTTAAGCAATTTCTAAACTTGGCACCAACTCTAATTTTAATAGAAACTTTATAAAGAAAAACAATGTTACAACAAAAGCAGGCTAATCAAATAAATTAATCATGTTTAACCAAGGTAATTTGTATGATCGAGGAGTAAAGAGACAACCTTAGCATGATCAACTATATGAATATGGATAGGATCTAAGGGTATAAGTAGTTGATACCTTGCAGGCTTTGCAGCAGGCAAATGCAGGATAGCGGATAGGATGTAAGGGGACAAGTAGTTGATACCTTGCAGGCTTTGCAGCTGGGAAATGCAGGATAGCGACCTTCTGTTGCCTCATTTTCTGCCATGTCCATTATGTGATGCCAACACCAAACATATAACTGCATTCAAAGTGTAATGGGATCAAAATAGGTTACAGTACAATTCGAGTGCCCACTGCTACTAAGACACAAAAATACGTTTATGCCATATGTTGTATACAAAAGCTTTAAGCTACGAAATTACTGAAACTTATCCATATGCAATTGAATATTGCAATTGAAATAATGTTGCCAAGAAATTAACATCAAACCTGCTATCTGTGATGTTAATTTCTGTACCGACTACCTATTATTTGGACTTATTGCTACTGCTGAAATTGCATATGGATCAGTTTCAGTAATTTCTTGGCAATATTATTTCAATTGCAATATTCTTTTTCAGTAATTTCAATTGACATCAAACGTGCGATCCGTGATGTTCTTTTTGCAATATTCATCTTAATAATATTATTTGAATTACTATGTCATGTTCTTTATAGCCTTCTTGCATCAAACCCACACACACTAACATCATCATCTACTTTATAACCTTCTTGTTATTGATAATTCTTCACAGTTTGAATCTTTGCCTACAACTTTAGTAAAAATAAGTTATAATGAAAATCAATTCTTCCCCCTAAAATCAAAAGATAATATTAATCCTATAGAGTTAAATAACTAATCATATAAAATGATTTGTATTACATAATATCAAGGTTTAAAAGTACGGAAGGCGAGCCTCGAGGCGTTTTCCCTTAGCCTCAAGAGGCGTAAGCCTCGAGGCGAACCGAGGCGTAAGGTCGAGGCGGAATTAAAAAAAATATAGAAATTATATATCTAATATCTTATATTAAAAAAAAATACTTAGCATCAAATAAAGTTCATAATTAATCAAATAACATAATTTGCATCATCTCCCAAGTTATGATCTTCATGGCCCCTATGTTTTGGATTTGACATTTTCGGTCCCTCCTGGGAATAAAACCCCCACAACACACACATAAACACACTTTTACACACACATTTCTCTCTCTCATCTCTCTCTAAAATTCTGGTGACCGAAAACCTCCACCGCCGTCTTCTCCGGCCAATATTCCGGCCACCGTCACCGGAAAATTACACCACCTATACCAAATGATAGATCGTCGAAAGGAGATCATTTTGACATAGGGTAATGCGCGTGGTGAAAACCCACCGACGCGCCCTAGATCTACATTTTAAGTTTCGGACTTTTGGGTTTTTGTCGCTATTCCGCCTCATACCCGCCTCACGCCTCTTCCGCCTCATACCCGCCTCATTCAACAGAGGCGTACGTTCCAATATACCACCATGAAGCGCCGCCTCATATGCGTCTTATGCCCGCCTCGCCTCGAGGCGCGCCTCGAGGCGCCGCCTCACACCGTTTTTTTAAACCATGCATAATATGGCATCATGTACAAACAATTAACGATTTGGAAAGTAATGTTAACATACCTGATTGTGGCGGCTAACAGGTTTGAAAAAAGAGCAGATGACATTAAGGTTAATTCGATTAATCCTTCAATTGCTTCACCCTAAGAACCGGAACCCAAATCCTTTTCAGTTTCTTTCTCTGGTTTCTTTGAACCCCATAACCTCAGTTTCTGTTCGTTTCGTACCCTACCCAGATTCATTGTTTTGACCCAAAGAACCTGAAATAAAAATACAAAATTTGAGTAATTTAAGTGAGCAAGCCCTTAAAACTACCCATCAGGTAACTTGCGTTTGGGGGCTGAAATGGGTGGTCTGGTGTGATTAAATGGTGCTAAAATGCGGATAGGCAAACAACCAAAAAATAAGATCATGTATCCGCCATGGCTGCAAGCTTAGTAAGCTTGCCATGCGACGATACAAATAATCTCAACCAAACTCGATACTAGAAAGTTAAGCGGCTAGCAAGCATCGGCACTCTAAAGCTTAGCTAAGTAACCTCGTAAGCCCGAAAGAAGTAAGCTTAAGAGGTTTTCGAAGAATCTTAAAAATCGACAACTTTTTTCAATGCCTACATCTTCGTTACATATAATTATCCAAGAAATTTTATTTAAGATGTAGCCATTGAACATATAAGTATCCACATCGGCACCAAACGATAGCCGAAGATTTCTGTCTAAAGATGAGTAATAGACACTCAAATTAATGAAATTTCTCGTACTAACAAAATAACAACTACTCCATATAAGTAAGTTCATTAAAGGATATCTCAACCTGAACTGATGCAGCTGTTAACTGCTCGGGATTGGTCTGAATGCGGTCCTTCTGCCTATCAGACCGTGGTTATGGCATCACTCCCTAAATCAAGGCAGTCACGCTTCCATTCTTGGATTGTGTAACACCTGTTATAATGAAAGATGTTACTAACAGTATGCAAACTAAGTATGCATTTGTTTTTTTGTTATCTTTAATGACAATGCAAAACCTAAGACACAAACTTGAACTTACATGTTCGTCTGCATCTTTTTCCTTCAGTGTGTCTGTCATTAGTACCAGGTTGCTCAGAAAACCCCATGTTGTTTAGTTCCCACAAAATTACCTGTAAACATGACAAACTCATTTAAAGATTCCCAAGAAGAACTATCCAAAATGTTGTTTACTTATTAGTTCTTATTAGGCTTGGACTCAAAAAGTAGCCTGCTACACATAATACGTGATGAAAACATAATTTATTTGTTTAACGCATAATACCAAACTCATGCAACGAAGCTCATTTCGAAAGCCACATTACTTATTGTTTCCACCTGCGCTTCTGTAACCTGTAAGACCCAAAAAGACAAATAATGGCTTTGAAAGTTTCAAATCATCTTAGTTCCATTAAAACGAATAAACTACACCAAAAAATCAACATAGAACTTACTGAAACGCAAAAGCTCAAAAGTTCAGTTTTAACGGCTCGTCAGCTTGAGCTTATAACTTATTTGAGTTCATAAGCTCAATTCGCTAAGCTCATAAGCCAGTAAATGAAGTTATTGGCTTTTTTTAAATTTCCATAACTAAACCTACAATAACACAAAATCCAGTAACTAACAGAAAATTCAAGCATAAGTAACAAAAACACAGATATTTTAATCCATTAATAACAAATATAAAAACAATTAAACCTCATTTAATTGCGTCCCCTTATTGTTTTAATCTTCCTCAACTTGCCATTATCCTACACTGTCATACATCTGAAAGTAATAAAAAAAACAAAAAAGGTGTTCTTAGTAAAATTCAAATACTAATAGTAACCATTAAAAGGTATAAAAAACCCTAACAGTATATGAATTGACAAATTATAGGGTTGCCGGAGATTTGGAAAATACTAATAGCAATCCGGTGACTTTAAATTGAAATAAGTCATACCTTTAAAATGATTTTAGCGATTAGGAATTGTATGTTTGGTTAGGATTTCTCTGGAAGAATATGGCGGTGTCTGTGTGATTTTGATGATGAAACGCGGGTGTGGAAAGAGCAAGTACAATCAAGAGAGTTCTTATGCAGAGTTTTTGTTTTGTTTTGTTTTTTTTTTTTTTTTTTTTGGAACATATTATGCAGAGTTATCCTACGATAACAAATTTTTGAGATCAAGAAGGTTCTTAGTACCATTGTGGTTTACACATGTATGGCTGGCGTTCAGTAGTTCAGAAATTAGGTTGAAATCAAATGTTAACTTTGTGTTACGGAGGTAATTACGTCAAAACGGGGATGAACAGGAAATTTGGCAACTCATTTGGGCCAATGAAAGAATGCCAAGAGGTCCACCTACCCACTGTTGGGCCACTATTTGTAATTAGTCATTTGGTACAAACCAATGAATGAGCAGATTAAAAGAAAACGGGAGGCTTAAGAAATCACTAATTGCCCCACCCTCAACTCCTAATAGTATATATATATAATTGTTTTGGTTTTGATATTAATCGAATAAAATCAAATCAAAGCTTATATAACATTTTGTTAGTTCTGTCATAACGTATAATATTAAATCCTTAATTTTAATCACTATGATAACTAATGCATAAATATTCGCAAACAATTATAGATATGAAATACTAAAGTAAGGCTAAGTGGCCGGAACTATAAAAATATTACGAGCTCAGTTTCAGTAACTATATAAAGATTATAAAATATTATGAGCTCAGTTTCAGTAACTATATCGTGTAGAGGCGGCACGGTTTCCGGACGGACGCCGTTATTAATCCCCACTATGCCAGGATGGACCCGGTTAAGACAACATTGTCTTGGTACGTGGAGGATGAGGGCCTGCTTTAGGGCAGGTGTGACTCTATCCAAAAAACGAAAGTCACCGTTCAAAAAATATATAAAGATTATAAAACAACAAACCTTAAATGTACATACGAAAAAAACTAAATAGACATTGAAATTTAATATTAAAAATTATTATCAAAAATTTTAATTCATTAGTAGTACTACGTAAATGATATATACTTAAGTTTTAAATAGTAATGAAACTCAAGAATAAAGAAAAATGAATTGTACAATTTATAAACTAGAGTTGGCTGGGCCTACATCTTTGAGAGGAAATGGGTGAACACATAGTGAAGTTTCAAAATATTTAACAATATTGGGCCAGTGAAAAAAGAGATTGACCATTTCACATTTTGACCTACAATTAAATGCCTACTGCCTCTCCTCCTTCCTTCTTCTTCACGATGACGCTGCAACTTTTCTTCTTTTTTTCATCTCTTTTTCTTTCTTTTCTATTTTAAGGTATGCACTCATGTTTTCTTTTTATTTTGGAGGGTGTGCACTTTAAATATTTAGTGTATTTTGTAGTTACTTATGAACAAAATCAGATTTTTTACACTAACAAAGTTTTACACAGGGTATGCATGTGCATACCCTGCCCTTAAGCTAGATCCGCCCCTGTTAAGAAATATACTTAATTTTCAAATGGTATCATTATTGCATTAAAATAAAAGTATTATACAATAATTGAACATTTTAATGGTATGATTTCATTAAATAAGAATTGGCATATAGTTCGATACCTGCTTTTATAAATAAAACCATTTTGAAATGCACTATGTCAAGCACCTTTTATAAAAACTAGAGTTGTCAAATAAGAAAATGACAAATTACCACATTACGTAAACTAATTCAATGGCATCATTAGCATTACTACTTTTGTAATATCGGAGTTAAAGAGAACATTTTACTCTCATATTCATTTAAATTTACAATAACATTGCGTCATTTTCTCTTTTCAAATTCGATAATATCTTCTCTCTTATGTTTTCTTCAACTTCTATACTAGAAAATGTCACAACGCAAACGCAAAAAGTTGGAGAGCTGCAATGAAGGAAACCCGGGTGGGATTAATATTGTGGTGCGAGGTTGAGCTATGAGTGGTGTTCCCGCGCAAAATCGACTTATGTGGCTTTCCCCGTGTCCCTTTCTTGAATGACTCCATTCACTCTTAGGGCACGTTTGGTAGAGAGAATTTCAAAGAAATGAAATGAAGTAGAGAATAGAAATTCAGAGAATAGAAATCAGTAGAGAATTTTGTTCAATTCTAATGTTTGATAACAACAGAGAATTAAGCCGAGGAATGAAAAAAATAAATAAATAACATTTTGTTATATGAGACTCACATGTATTTTTTTGTTGATTTTTTTTTAATTATTTTTTTTAAATAACAACTTTAAAATTTTAATTTTTTTTAAATAATTATTTAAAAAAAAAATATTTTTTCTAAATAAAAATTCTAAAAATTTAATTTTTTTTTAAATAATTATTTTTTAAAAATTACTTTTTTAATCTTATTTTAAAAAAAAATATTTAAAAAATTATATTTTTTAAATTTTATTTACTTTTTTTATTTTTTTTTAAAATTTAAAAAAATAATAATAATTATTTTAATTTTTTTTTAATTTATTTTTCAAAAAAACTTATTTAAAAAAAATAATTTTTTTACTTTTTTTTAAAATTTATTTTTCAAAAAAACTTATTTTTCTAAAAATTTATTTAAAAAAAATATTTTTAAAAATGTATTTTTTTTTTTAAATTATACAAAATACTCTCATTTCTCCCATTTCCCAACTAAAAGTAGTGGAAATGAAAGTTAACAAAATACAAAGAAGTGAACTCCCTGAGAATTCGAAATTCTCCGCCCATTTAATTTCTCAACCTACCAAACAAGAGAAATTAGTTCATTTCCTTTTCTCTGGCTTTATTTCTCTATACCAAACACACCCTTACATTCTTGTGGTTATGCTTACTTTAGCGTGTACAAAAGTAACGACTGTAAGTCTTGCCCTCTTAAAACAAGTTCATGTGAATATTTTAAACCATAAATTACAATGGGAATGAAAGAAAAAATGGAAGCAATATTATTGCTCGAATAAGACCATAAAGTGACGGGTTTCGTTTAGGTCTAACGAGTTACGATTCCGACGGCCTTCAGTATAGTTGAAAGGTCGTGGTCCTGGTGTTTCACTTGCTTCCATGCTTTAAACCATGTGATTGCCCTCAGGTGGTCATGCGATTATATTATATATTTATTGCCGACGGTGCATCTATTATTTAAACTCATTTTGTCCATTGGATCAATCCCACATTAAATCTTGACCACTTAAATTCACTAATTATCTTCTAATAACAACTTTGAGAGAATAATGGTAAACTCAAAACACTTCTTTTCCCACATGCCGGTGTCAAACAAAATTTTATCCTATCTTTGAAAATTTAACTTTTAAAACAAAAATTTTGGCGCCTAAACTCCAACCTTGAATAAACCTTATAAATAAACATCAGTTACTCTTCTTCATTTCATTCATGGTTCCTAGCCTAACAAAAACAATACCTTTTCACTCAACTAAGATCGAGGTAAGATCAAATGCTTTCTTTTTCATCCATTATAGAGCAATTAGTAATTCAATGTAGTAACTTTAACATTTATACAGATTAACAAATCAAACAATGTCGATTTTCATGATCATGAGGTAACACTCCTTTCTACCCTTTTTCGGTTTCGTTTTTAATATTCATTTATTCGTATGAAGGCGTAATGTTGTTTTCCGTCTTTAAAAGCTTGACGACAACGCGAAACTTGGTACCCAACCGTTGGTTGATGAGGTGATTCGTGAATCTAAGAAAAGGAAAACGGAAGCAAACTTGGCGACATGGAAATGGAACGATGTTATTCAAATCGAAAGTTCGGACGATATACTCTTGATGATGCTTTGTCAATGTCCAATACCAAGAGGAAGAAAAGAAACCAAGTTTTCGTGTTTAGCCGCAATAAAATTTACCGTTTGATTGACGAAGACGATGAAGAGGAAGATGACGAAGACGAAGATGATATTTTTGGATGATCAATATTAAGTTGTTTTTCAATGTTTTAATGTCTTTGTCGACGTTCATTTCACGTACTTTTGTTTACTACTTATTCGGTTCAATTATAGGATAAATTCCTCATGTATTCGTTTTTTAGTGAATAAATGCTATCCTTTCAACAATCCTACTAAAGTAACTGACAAGTAACTAAGGTTAGAAACTTAAAAAGTCAAGCATGTGTGAAGTAAGCTGTAAATGTTTTCGGATTGTGTATATGATACAATTCAATGAATTGATAAAAAAGATCAAGATTTGTAAATGACAAGTATGCAATAATCATACTAAAGGAACTCATAAGTAAGCTGTAAATGTTTTTAGATTGTGTATGTGGATGAAAAAAACATAACTAAGACTTTGAATCAATAATAGGATAGCAAATTTTTTAGATTATCTAACTCAAGGGAAAATTACATTCTCAACTAACCACCAATTAATGATTTTGAGCTGAAGTGCAGCTTTATGCTTATATTCATAGATTAAAGCTAAAATTTGTAACGTAATGTGACATTTTCACTCAAGTCACAATAACAAATCTGCAAATTCGGCTGCTGCATTAAATCATTTGATTTTGGTAATGCTCAACTCAATGAATGCGATTCGAGTGACATATCATTCGTTTAAGCTTAAGTTTAAGTTGAAGCTATATGGCCATTTATATTTTTAGTTTAGCAGTTGGATCTGATTGATATGCAAAAACCAGAAGAGCAAATTGTCAAATATTCAGAAATATGGACAAATTATGCACCTTTATTTTAAAGTCCAACTATTTAGAAAGAAGATAGATTAATTGGTGTCGTGTTTCAAACTTTTGTTTTTAGTACGTTGGTATGTTTAAGATCTAATACTTCATCATTAAATAAGAATGATTTTGTATTTTCAGATACTACATTTCCAGTTGTGTTCATGTTTGTGTTTTTTAAGTCTAGTTTTTGTAAAATATACTCGGAACTTCTAAATATTTTTTATGTAAATTATTGAATCATTATACCCGGGCAACGCACGGGTATTGTACTAGTTTTGTTTGTCTAGATGGCGAGGTTAATCCGTTTCACAATTGTAGTTTCTAGAATCATTGTAACCTTAGGGTCGTTGTAGTTGCAAATGTTGGTTAGTATCAATGTAATTTCCAGCGACTTGCTAGTTTTTATTTAATATAACCATGGTTTTTAACCTTTTAAACTTTTTGCCATTAAGTCACCCGAACGGTGTACATGTTAACATTTTGTGCCTCTATTCGGAAGGTCAAAAGCTAGATGCGGGTATCCGTCGGAAGAATGAGTGTCAGGTCTCGTAGACATGTATTTCTTCTATATGGTGAAATGAAGTATATTAACTTTACAAACTAAACAATTAGCAAACTTGAGCACACTACCCTTTTCATTTCATATCATACAAATAACAGTAATAGTTAAAGCTACAAAATGATTAAAAAAAAATAAAAATCCAACTTTGTTATGCTTCGTACGAAACTACTTTTTTTGCCACACGACACTGTAAAAAAGGTGAAACAAAGTATTGATATAACAACGCATTTAATCCATAACTTCGGGGGTGTTTTCGGCTTATATAGCGGACTTATGACTTATGTGGTTTTCGGCTCATGTTTCATAAGGTCACTTTTTGTGGTTTATTTTGAAACTTTTTGGCTTATATAAGTTTGTCATGTCATAGTAAGCTTATATAAGCCGAGAAAATTCAAAACAAGCCACAAAAAGTGACCTAAAGAAACATAAGCCGAAAACCACATAAGCTATAAGCCCACTGTATAAGCCGAAACGAACACCCCTTCATAAAGTAAAAATAGTGACAGTACTAAACTTCAAAGAAAAGCTACATAACTGGGGAAAACTTGGTACCAAAATAGTGACAGTACCAATTTTTTTTTTACTAGTACAAAATACTATAACACGCTATATACACCTCATATATTGATCATATATCACAAGTTGAGTTGAGAGAACAATGAAGGAACAAGATCAACCACAGACCAAGCAAGACCAGCATATTGCAGCAAACGAATGCCGGTATCAACATCAAACATCTCCTGCCTGCTAAACAACATCTTTTGAAGATAACTACCTGACTGTTTGACTTCATTTGACTTTTTGACCACCAAAGGACCAGTCAAAGCTGCCACGTAACCGGATGATCTGACCGGGATGCCTAGTGCACTTGCGGTAACGGGTAGAATCCATTTTGCTAGAGCTTTGCTGCAGAACTTAACGAGTAAGATGGTTGGGATGCCGATTAGGATTCTGCCAGCATAGTTTGGGAATGTGAGTTCGGGTGTGAATACACGGGCTACATTTTCGTGGTGGAATTGATGGTAAGTCTGTTGGACACCAGTAACCTGAAAGAACCACAATCAATGCTGTTTGTTATAATAGTATTCTTGGCCTTGTAGTATCCGAAAGTAAGCAAAAAAAAGGGGGCGTTTGTGTTTGGAGGTGCATTTTGAAGTGATTATGTGACCTTAAGGTTCGATAAAATTCCAATGTTTACTTCCGTATATACTTATAAAATACTTGTCTATTTGTCAAAGGTTAAAAACACCCTCTAGTGCCAAAGCAAAAGTATTTTGTACCCATGTCAATATCACTGTGATAAGCACAACTGACAAATAGGGAAATATTACTTGTAAATTTCCCGAAAGTGAATTTGAGATTTTTCAAAATCGACAAAATAAGCTGCATAAAAGAGTTAATATTCTTACAATTCCCAGTGCCACGCCAGTGAAAGCCGTGTGAAACTCAAAGCTTGGAGTTGGACTTTCTGGTGTCGGGTAGGCAAAGAGCAACAAAAAGCTGAGGGCAACCCAAAAGGATGTGACTGCAAGTAGAATTACAACATTCGACTAGTTTAATTCAAGTGCATATTTGTAAATAATTATCTGAAATATCCTTCAATAACAGTAATAATGAGTGAATCAAGTACAAGAAAGCATACCATTTTGTCCTAAAGTTACAAAATTGTCGATGTATTCATGAACAGTAAGCCAGAATGCAAGAACCGTCAGTCCAAGAACAAGACCACCCAAGATGTCTATCACACTATGCATGCCAAGATATATTCTTCCTAAAAAAGGTAAAGAAAATGAGTGTTAAAAAGTGTTGATGAAAATAGAGTGGAAATATAAAAAGGTTTGGAACTTACCAAGGCCAATAAGACCTACGAATAAGCAAACAAAAGTAAATCCCGCTACTTGATGAAATGCATCTGTATTTTCATGGCATGAAATGACATAGTGCAAGAGGTACCTGAAAATATCAGGGAAGTATGATTTAAAAAACTGAGATTATGAGAAGATATGAATTCTCATGAATCTGATGTGGATCTGAGTGGGAGTGGAGTGGAGCCTCACACTACATGTAGTCTTAAATCTCAAGTAGGTCATATAGACAAATTTGCTAATAGGGAATGGGTCAAACTTTGGGTGCAAATGAGCTGAGCCATGCCCGACAAGGCTCTAGCTCAGTCAAGATTTAATAATTCAAAACAATATAACACATAAAGATATTGAAACGTGCTTAACATACCCTGACAAGCAAAGGATGTTAAGAGTGTGAGAAGACGGTAATCCGTATTCCAATGCATTTTCTTTCTCATCTTTGGTGGCGGTTAGTATCCTCACGGGTGGTGATTTAGGTCGAGGAGCAGAAACTACATCCTAAATGGTCTACATAATTTAGTGACTGTGGCATACGAAAAATTCAAGAACGGAAAATGGATGTATACCTTTATACAATTCCCTAAATAATCGCAGAATGCCATTAATAGTGTCATTTGCCTTGCCAATTTCCCATGTCCACTCTACAACATAAACATAACACAGTTCAATCGATAGAAGCAGCAGATTTTTTTAGCACAAAGATACAGCCAGATATTTAAGCATTGTATAATATATGAAATATCTTAGGTTTCCAAATAAGTATTTCAAAACGTAAGTTGCATTTGAAACATGTGACAATTTACACTTCGTTTCTAAGCATATAGTAAAGAAAATGGCAAAAATACAGAAAGCTTTGCATTTTTACTACTGTTTGGTTATTTGGAAACGAACTACCACATACAGTGGTGTTTGGCATTGCGTTCGGAAAGATATTATATAATTATTGCGTTTTCAAGTAGCAAACAGCCATTTTCTATTTAGTTATAATAAGGAAACTGATCCTGATTATCAGTTTATCACAAACAGCATAAGCACATTTAAACACCATCTCCTATAATCCATTTTGTTACAACTGATTATCTAATTGTGATCATTCCATAGCACATAACAACTTTCAAAAAACAAATCCAAACACCCGTAAAGGGCTAAAATGGTTCCAGATGCTTATCGCTCTTTAAGGAATGTGTTCTGCAAATGAAGTTAGCGCCACCACTATAACTATCCATATATAGAAAGAACGTTTACCCAATATAGCAACGGAAGAAAGCCGGTATAAAAAGGCACAGAAACAACACACGATAACCCAGAAAATAAAGCATCCAAAAAGCCATGCTGGTATTTCTGCGTAAGTTATAGATAAGTTAAGACTAATGACAAGCAAATTGAGTTATTAACACCAACCCAAATAAAGCCAAATATAACACGGCAGATTACTAAGGTAGTGTTTAGAATTGCTTAATAAAAAACTGCTTATGCATTATTTAATAAGCGGATAGTCGTCTATATATGAAAAACAATGCAGGAGATGGTCTTTACTGTTTAGATTTGCTTATGTTCTAACGAAACGCAATACTCAGGTACTTTTTGTTTGAGCATTTGCAAATTCTGTTGATCATAGTTTGTAGAGGTGGCAATTTTAGACCCATCCCTTAGTTATGGTTAAAGTTGGGTAATATTTATGAGGTAATGGTTTTGTTGGGTCTCCCTCTATATTTTAGATGGGTCCAAATGGGTATGTGATACAACATCCAATTATATACTAGCAATTAACCAACCGGTCAAAAAAATATTTTGAACACCCTCTTATCATTTTTCACTCAAGTAGACCCGGACCGTTTAGACCCATTTAGACCCGGACTGTTTAGACCCGTGCTCCTAATTGACCCATTTAGACCCGGACCGTTTAGACCCGCGACCTGACCCGACGCACTCATTTTGCCACTTATAATAATTTGTAAAGGCAAATAAGAAGAAGAAGCAACTCCCAAAATGGGGCGTTAAGCTATTAATCACCTTAAGCACATTTGAGGATTTATCTAGGCGTAAAAGCTTATGTTATATAAAATAAGGTGATGAGCCAATCCTATGAACTTATTTTCATAGATAAGTATATGTCATCCAACTAAGCTTTCCCAACTACTGGCTTATAACTGTTTAGCAAATAACCACCAGCAAAATTTGCGTCTACCAAATATGCAAAACTACTTAATACTTATCTACCACCAAACTAGCCTAGTGGTAAGGCACCACCTGATGTCCTCACAAGAGGTCTACGGTTCAAACATCACTAGGTACACATTTAGAGGCGCCGAGGAAAATGGTTAAAAACGGTCACAAAAATACCCTGGTTAACCCGCGTACATCTAAGTCAAAGACTCACCCTCCAACGATAACCCGAGCAAGGGAAACCAAAACATACAATTGTAATACCTGGATGAGAAGAATAGTACATGTACCAGAAATGACACGTTGAGACACCCAAGGTTGTACAAAAGATCTAATAATTTGTGTCACGTTAAAATACGAGGATACAACAATCCATGTGAACACCCCACATAGAAACGATATTTGCCATGTTGGTATTAATATTAGTGTCTCCATTTTTTTTCTTTCTATCCAACTTTAATGAAATATTTTGGTATTAATGTGAGGGAATCATGATATATTTGTGGTGTTAACTGTTAAGTTGGGATTTGATTTAATGATGATGATATGAATTAAGTAATTAGTGATTAGAATAATAATACCAACTTGGTAATTACCGTAAATGGAATGGACTATGACTTGTTTTTGGATAAAAGATTGTATGCACGCCGGCAGGATAATTAGCATGGGTCCAAAATGCGTGGATTTATTTTATGCAAACAAAGTACTCACTAACAAAACGGGGGAGTTTGTTTCTGCTTACATGCCAGCTTATGTTACTACGTATTTGGTTGTGAGCTTATGTTTTCATAAGCTAATTTTTTGTGGCTTTAACTTTTCGGCTTATATAAGCTTTTTATGACATAATAAACCTATATAAGCTATAAAAAGCTTATATAAGCCGAAAAGTTTCAAAATAAGCTATAAAAAGACTAAAATACACCGTTGGTCCCTAAACTTGGCATGCCGCATCGCGATGGGACAAAACTCGGCCTTTTCATCGCCACAGGTCCAAACCTTGGCTATTAAATGCCAGATTCGTACCTTGATCAATAATGCAGTTGTCAACGTTATGTTGGTGAGGGCAAAACCGTCTTTCACTGTAGCGTACTAAATAAAACCGTTGTACAGTGTACGTAGCTAGTATATGTGTGTAACAAGGTTTGGTCTACATTTATCACCCATCCCTAAACTATCCTTCAAAACCGGTCTTCTTCAAAATGATAATTGTTTCAAGATGGTACGTTGCTGGTGTGGTAAGCAAGCTATTATTCGCACTTCGTGGACCTCTGCCAACCCAGGGCGTCGATTCTTTGGTTGTCCTGTTCAAGTTAGTGCGTCTTAATATTTCTTGTGTAAGTTTGTAACAATGGTGGTTGTTTAATGACTTGTCATAATCATCAATAGGGGTCTTCTTGTTGGTGGATAAGATGGTATGATCCTGAAATCTGTGCTCGTTCAAGAATGATCATACCAAGACTTTTGAGGGGGAGAAATGAGCTTGAGGCAAGATTAGTAGCTGCTCAAGGTGATGTGTGAAAGTGGAAGATTTACCTGGTGCTAAGTTGGATGTTGTTCTTGATTGTTTATGCATTGGGATAACTTTTTAACCTTATATGTAATGAGGCTAGTTGGTTAATGTTCTGTATCTTGAATTGTAGTAACCTTGTTATGAAGTATTCAGTTTTGTTTGTTTCTGATTTTCTATGCCTTATGGGTATGCAGATGGTTAGCAATTTGTTTAGGGTTGACTTTTAAATGTCAACATTCTTATGAGGTTCTATTTAGCTTTGGTTACTTTTGATGCAAATTATTCACACATCAAGCTTAGTCAATCTAAAAAATACACAATAATGACATGGTTCCATAGTTAATGCAAATGGATATAATTCCAGCTGCATAAAATTGCATACTTTTCAGCATGAGAGCTCAGTTGACACACACACATATGTTTTTAGAGTACATAACTTGTCCATCGGAGAAACATCGTCTGACAGCATAACAGATTGACTATGGTGAGGATCATTCTTTCAGTGCAGCTTGCCTGTCATTCTCGTGTAGCAGGCTTGAAGCAAAAGTGCTTGAACATCAGTTGGCATCGAGAATCTGGATTGATCATGTTGTTGGAATTGACACTGGGCTTGCTCATGCATGCTGGGATCGGCAATTGCTTCAACTTGATGTTGCTGGGATTGTGACAGGGATGCATCATGTATGATGGGATCTTCAGTTGCTGGCTCTTGATTTTTAGATTGAACACCACTTCCTTGAACTGCACTAACTTGGCTTTCAACAACAACACCTGTACCTTCAGCTTCTTTATCTGCTGCTACCTTTTTACCTTCAGGATGTTTCTTTTTTCCTGCAGCTTTAGTAGGCACCTGTTTGACATTTCCCTTATTAGCAGTTCCACTACTTGCAGCTCCAGCATACCCTAGGCATGTTACCTTGTTGTGTCCAGCAATGCCACAAATACTACACCTAACACTCTTCCAAGCCCTTGACAACTTACCATCCTTCACAATCTCTTCAGTTTCAGGAGCTATCCTAACCCTTTTTCTACCTCTTGCGGTAGGCGGGTTTGTTTCAGATTTCGGTGGAACAATTGTTGTTGGCATAGTTGATTTTTCCCAATGTACACTGCTAGTTATAGGCTGGACATGATGTTTGTAGGTAGCCTCCCAAGTGAGAAGATAGTAACAAGGATGAGCCCATGTTTCTACAGCTCCTACTTGTTGGCCATTTAAATCCATATTCCAATTGGTAGCAACAGCATGTTTACATGGCAAACCTGTTATCTCCCACCTTCTGCAAGTACAAGTCTTGTGTACAATATTAACTACACATTGGTCACCCCATGGTCCACTAACCTGAAACTTAGATCCCCCATTCCATAAAACATTATACTTAACAACCTCTTTCTTAATAGCCTCTAGCATGTGTTGTGCAGTTGGTGTTAGTGGCCCATCACTCTTCTCAATCACCATAAGAACATGCATTATCCTCTTCATACATTATTCCCTGATGTATTCTAAGGCTGTAATAATTGGTTTGCTTAACCCCTATTTTATTTTCTCATGAAACACTTGACACATGTTATTAAGTAACACATCAGAAGTAGCTCTCCCTAAAGATGACAAGTAATAAACATGTATTAATTATAACTGTTTATACTGCATTTACGGATACAAAGTAAATGAAACAGATAGATCACTTACATGAAAAATGTGACCTTGACCAATGAATCGGTGGTATCTTACTTAACCAATCATGGGCTGGTTGATTAAGTTTCTTGAGATCAGCCATAGCTTTCAGAAACTGTACAACAGTTGAGGCTGTTGCACATTTCCACAGATGGTCTTTGTAGGCCCTACCTTTCCATTGCAGTTTCATTTTCTCATGAATGCTTTTAATACAGAATCTGTGTTCTGCACTTTCAAAAACTTCTGCTAAAGCTCTACTTATATCCTGTACAAAATCAAATATGTTTACTGTCTGTTTCAAAACAGTGAGAGTTAAATTCATGAACAGAGTAAGAGAGTACCTTATTCATGTCAGTAATAAAAGTGAGGCTTGAAATTGGCCCAAGTGCTATATCATCAGATAAAAAATGAAGAAACCAAGTCCATGATCCTATGTTATCTGAATCAACAAAAGCATAAGCGAAAGGGTAGATACCATTGTTGCTATCAATTCCCACAGCTGTCATCAGTTGACCATTGAAAAGACCACGAATTGGAAAAGCAGCCAGCCCCAACAACGATCTCCCACAATCATTAAATCCTTGCTTCAGTGCACCTAAACAAACATACAGTCTCTTGAATTCTATGGTTGGAAGAGACTCATCCGGAGGTCGTTCCACATTCATCACCACTGTTGTATTAGGGTTTGTCTTCTGCAACTCTTGAACATAATCTCTCAACATGGTAAATTGTAGCTTGAATTGACCCCGATGGTCGTTATTGCTAGGTTTTTTGCCCTTAAAACCTTCTGCAGGGACACTTGAAGGTCGTATTGGTTGGTAAGTTGATTATGCACAGTCCTGACAGGAAGCTCTGGATTTTTTTCAACTTGTGCTGTAATTTTCTGTGAGATATAGCGAAGGTCAAAAGCTCTGACTTCCCTTGATTGCAAACAAGTGTGTTGCTCATTATATGTTCTGACTGACCAAATACCTGTCTCACCATTCCTGCCGACAAACAATAGCCATGGGCAGAGTATTTGTGAAGGGTCCTTTTTGCCAGAAAGCAATGCATTTATACCCCTTCTGCTTAATGGACTTCTAGATGGGCCAATATCCAGTCCAGGACCTTCAGTTGGGCCTGAAAGTGGAACACAACCCCTACACCTGACCTTTATTCTTGTTTTGTCATTCTTCACAAAAAACAACTCCCTCCTAGTTTCTATTGAATGCTCTCTTACTAGGTTTTTTACTTCCCCTGCAGTACCAAACTCCTAACCAGCATAGAAAAAAGTGGTATAGACGCCATTAGCAAAGTGTGCGTGTTGGAAACTACCATGGTCACTGCAAAATACATCATCAACCATCACAGGTAAATCATTTACCAACTGCCTGTCATCACTTATATTACTGGTTGTTCCTTCTTCACCTAAATCATTACTTTGACCTACTTGTACCATACCAAGCTGTGCATCATTCTCTTGACAATTGTTCTCTTCATTTGGTTCAACTGCATTGCCAAAGTCACTAGTGTCACTCGCTTGTAACAGAGTAACAACAACAACAGGATCCTCTTCCATGTTATCCTGAGTCAATTGAAACAGAGTTACATCCACATCAGGCTCCTCAAACCTGTTATTCACATCAACTAGTGCTCTGCCTGCTTTGTGTAAATGCTTCTCCTGTGTCAATTGAAACAGATTAACCTCAAAATTTTCAGGCTCCTCAAAGGTGTTATTGACATCAACTAGTGTTGTTCCACCTTTGTCAAAGTGCTTCCCCTGACTCACTCTAAACAGATTAACCTCAACATTATGAGGCTCCTTTATAGCATTGTCCTCATCAATAACTACTAAAGCACGCTCACTGTTTTGAACAGGTTGGCTAGAAAATGAGCAGTCTAAGGTGGAAAAGAGTGGCTCAATGTTTGGAAAATTGCTAGATTCACCAATATCATTGACGTCCACAGGCAATTGTGTAAGTTGGATAAACGGATCTAGGGCAGGTTCATTATCTATATCATCTAACACCAACCGTCTACAACAGGATTGAATAGCCGCAGTAGCAACTTTTCTCCTATCTTCATCCATCTCCCAAAACACAGTCTTAATTGATTGTGGGGACATTTAGTCTTCCCTATTTCAACATACACGTCTATCAGCTTATGCTGTATGACAACATCTTTCAACAAGTCTACATTAGCAGGTTCACGCAAAGAAAACAAACCGTCGTCTAATGTACAACCAGGCTTAAGAAAGTAGAAATAATTGGTTTGTCCAGACTCATAACCGATTTGGGTCATGAGAGCATCCATTTCATCAACAGATACCTCTTTTATTTCCACAAGATCAACAAGGCATTTCTTGCCTCCTTGATATATCCTACCTGGAAAGTATTTGAATGTACCTTCATAATGGAACATCATGCTAAACGATCCAGGTTCACCCGTTGTATAAAAAATGTACAAAAACATTGTTAAGCTAAAGTTACCTAAAAGGGGAATAACTTAATCAGTCGTACTAACATATGATTGTAATAGGCTCTAACCCAAAAAGACTTACAATATCTCCTAATTGCAGCTCTTTCCTCCGTTTCACGATCATCATATAAAGGATATTCCCTTACTCGCCACAGAGTAAATCCAAGGTGGTTGTTTGTTATTTTCTTACTCAGATTATTTGATTTGATGATAGACATTGCATTAGGGTTTTTTGGGTAGGCTTCCAAAACAAGTTTGGGGATGAGCAATGAGTACACAGTTTTGTTATATTGTACATAATGGCGGAAAATTGGACAAGACATGTGCTACAGTATATAAAACAAAATGACTATTGTACCCTCAACAGTAACATGATTACGGGTTTTTTTGCGTATAACAGAACGTTGACAACCCCGTTATTGGTCAAGGGACGAATCTGGCATTTAATGGCCAAGGTTTGGACCTGTGGCGATGAAAAGGCCGAGTTTTGTCCCATCGCGATCCGTCCTGCCAAGTTTAGAGACCAACGGTGTATTTTAGTCCTATAAAAATTAAGCTTATGAAACATAAACTCAAAACAAAATAAGCAAGCCGGCTATATAAGCTGGTCCGGTTTGTAGATGGGTATAAGATTAGTACTAGAATTTTCATTTGAATTTGATGTGGAAAAAAAATATATATATTTAGTTAATAACAATTAATTTATAAAGAAATAAATAATATTAATTTATAGTTATACTTTTATAATGTTGAAAAAATGAAAACACTAGAGAGAGACAGAGAGAAATGAAACAGATCTCACAAATTTCACAAAACCTAACTGAATCACTCACATTTACACAACCACAATTTTTGGTTTCATTCTCGAATCTTAATTTTGAAAGCTGAACCAAACAACTACATTTCTCTTTTAAAACCCAAAACCAAACCCAAACCTATTAAGCAAACACACCCTAAAAGAGAGATCAGGTGCATAAACTTTTTTTTTTTTTTTTTTTTTACTATAATGTACGTACTTGATTGAAATTTTGGTGTAAGCTTTGCTTATTAATGGATTAAGTGATAAAGTAAAAAAACTGACTAGCAACATCATTTCTATTACCGGGTGCAATGAAATAAATTATCAAACTTTGTAAAAACTAACAATACAAAACATAATTCTACCGATATTTTTTTACACCCAAAGACCCAAGTTCCACAAAGATGTTCGAATTAACTTATATTTGCCTACTTTTAGGCTAGATGGCAAGGGGTGTTTTGCACTCACCTTACACATCCACTCACTCGCTGCCTCCTTGCTATATGTCTCGACTCACGTGTGAGTCTCACATCCCAAGAGAAATTAAGGTGACCAACTCACTTAATTGATTTGTGTGCATGTTATTCAACCGTTTGGTTTGTAGAGTAAAAAATAAAATAAAATTGTGAGTTAAGGTGAGTGTAATGAGTCTCTTGTTCACAAAAAGGTGAGTGGAAGAAAGAGGAGAGAGAAAGCTGATGTGGCGCTGATGTGTACGGTCAGTGAATCTTAACCTTCCAGCCTTATATAAAGTGAACCACTCTTTTACCTTATCAATTTATCTATTAGAGTTGTTTGAATGAATAGAGTAGCTAAGAGTAATGGTCACTAAACTCACCATATTCATGTCCTAATCACATTATTATTCAACACATCATCAGATTCATCACCAACTAAACGTAATAGTCAACATTAAACTATTTTTTGTCAATAAACTTTAAATAAAAATTACACTAAACTTTCATTAATAATCTCTCAAAATACACACCTCTCATTATTTTTTTCAACAAATTTAAATGAAAAAACAATCTTATATTGATCTAACCCGTTTAGCAAGGCGTAAAAAAATAATTTTAAAAACACTTTTGTTTTTATTTTAACAATAAAAAAAAAAATCCTTTATCTTCATTTCATCACACATACATTTATTTTTTATATTTTATTTTTTATTTTTTTGGTAACCATAATATTTTACCTTTTGGCCTCCGCGAGTTTGAACTCACCGTCACACAAACTCAAACCAGGTAAAGCCTTCCCTTTTTAGGAGATTGGCGTGACCACTTAAGGTTGTTTGCACCAAAAAAAAAATTAAACTTGAGGCATCACATATTTAAGAGTGATAGTTATAAATCCTTTTGCCACTAGGTCACCCTTAAGTGGTTTCACACACATTCACAAACAAACATACATACGATTCTTTTAAAGATATGCTCAAGGATTAAGCTGAAAGGATATTTTTCTTTTTTTTTGATCAGCGGATTTCATTAAAACACTAGCATCAAGCTAGAAAAAACAATTACAAATGAATAAGCGAAGGATTCTTTAGCCAATCTACCCAACTAAAATTTGACTTGCATCTAGACCTACACTAAGAAAAAGAGCAAGATACAATATCATCAAACATACGTGTTTTTGTCTGAGGCTTTGACCCGAAAATAAGGATATTGGGTTCACATATTACATTTGGATAATAATATGTGAAATACATTGTTAAGTTTATGCAAGTGAGTGACTTGACGTCATTTACAAAGCTTTTACTGTAAGGAAACGGTTACACTTTTATTAATAAAATCTAAATTACAATAAATAAAATTAACAGTAAATAAATAACAGAAAATTAAATACAAACAGAATGTAAGCAGATAAACGATAATTAAATAAAATAATAAAATAGTCAAAAGACTTACTTGATCACCAATAGAGATCAACAAAGAAGCATTAAAAGCCGAGGCATGTGTTTGACACGCTTCCCTTAAAATAGATTCGCCGTCTGTTTCCCAGGGTACAACAGCCAAAACAGTATGTTGTACTGTCGGACTTAACAAAACTGTCTGGAATTTCATCTTAAGAGATGCGTATTCCATATGTTGGAAATCAATAATAACTATTGATTTGATGTGTGTTAAACTTGTGGAATTAGGGCCTCTATTTATACACAATAGACTCCCTCTAAGTTTACTTATCCCACCGATGTGGGATTGAAAATAAACTATTTTTCCTCTTTAGGCATGGTACCGAATGCCTAACTTTGAGACCCGATATCTCATTCACATCAACTCTATTTTGGACACATAAAGGCTTATTGCGAAGCTCTCATCGAGGAGAATGCGAACCTACAAACTATTACTCATATATGTGACATATACATATAGATAATTGTGTCCAAAGTTGGTCAAAAGTCACTTTTGCCAACCAATTTTCCAACAATCCCCCATATGAATGGAGATCGGTCGTAATACACAAAAATTACGATGAAATTCCAATAGTTGAATCTTGCAAAGGATAGGTAGGTGTGACCCTTTGAACCTTCCCTTGTGAGATGCACTTAGTCTCCTAGATCCGAGTAGACGCGATGTCCTTGAACTCAGCCTCTGTTTACGTAGACGACATTACACTTCACACAAGACTCTCCCTGACATTGTCAAGTCCTCATAGTCATGTTCGTTATGGTCATGAACACTAGCCTGGTTCTGCAAGAGCTCTTAGGATTTGCGCCCCCACAATTCCCTTCAAAGCGACCCCACTTCTCTTTCACATAGGTGATTTCATCTTGAATCATTAAAAACATATGTTTTGTGATTTCATCTCGAATCATTATGCTTTGTGATTTCATCCTGAATCATTAAAGTCATATGTTTAACCTCTCAACAAGTCACATTTGTTATAGGAATGGACTAGGAAGTTACAATGTTAAGTAACTCCCCCATATTGACGTGACTTCCCCCCACATTTATATGATTAGGTTGTCCTACTGAACCCAGATCTTGGGATCTCCAGTCAACTGGTTAGGTTTTTCTTCATATAAACTCATTCCTTTAAGGGCTTTAGTCCCATTCCTTTAGACGACTTACTAACTAACTATCTGCTTAAGCCTTTCGTAAGCGGATCCGCGATGTTATCTATTGACTTTACGTAGTCAATCGTGATAACTCTAGTTGAGAGTAGTTGTCGCACCAATCAACGTCTATGATGGATATGTCTTGACTTACCGTTTTACATTGTGATATGAGCTCTGTCAATTTCCAATTGACTATCACACTTTATATAGATGGTCGTTACCGGTTTACGCCATCTTGGTATGTCCTCTACGAATTAACGCAGATATCCGCATATTCTATAAATTTATCTCAAATGATAAATTAAAATTCCACCATAGATTTAGCTATAAAAGTCTGTTTGAAATACTTTCAAGATTTCCAAGACACAGCTTCCCACGTAGAGTCAATACATCCGCTCTAGTGGATCTAGATTCTTTTATGTAAGAATCTATATTTGCATTGCTCTATCATTAGATAGCAGTTGGATATCTTCCAAAATGCAATATCGTAAGTATCATAGTACTTGTGTAATACTATTCAAATGGTCATCACTTGAATTAATGGTATATTTACTTAACTTGATTTTAACTTCTAAATCAAGTCTTACACACATCATTAGACACATAAGATGCCCAATATTCTCTGAGTATTCAAAATAGGCAACACCTCTACCTCTATTATAAATAGATTTAAAAGATGTCATTGGAGTTCTAGCTAGGCCGGAATCCCCCACATTGAACCTCTGAAGAATATTGTCCTTATAGTGTTTTTGACTTCAAAACAAATCCATTTGGTTTCATGTCAAATCTTGACTCCAACATTTCATTATTGGATTTGATCATCTTGTTATCACTTTCAGTGATAAGTATACCATCTATGTATAGACACATGATTACATATATACCAACAATTATTTCTTTCCACAAACATCCGTTATTTTTTTAAATCTACGTTCTGACATGACGTGAAAAAAAAATTGATGTCATTGTTTGGGAGCTTGCTTTAAACCATATAATGACTTAACAAGCCTACAAACTTTATTCTATTGTCCAGGAGCCATGAAACCCTCGGGTTGGTTCATGTAGATTTCTTCTTCTAAATCTCCGTTTAGAAATGCCGTTTTCACATCCATTTGGTGAACTTCCAAATTTATTAAAGCGGCAATAGCAAGTATCATCCTAATCGAGGTTATTCGCGCAACAAGTGAATATGTATCAAAGTAATCAAGACCTTCTCGTTGTCTAAATCCTTTGATTACTAATCTTGCTTTATACTTGTCAATGGTGCCATCGGCTTTCATCTTCTTCTTGAAGATCCATTTATAGCCTAGTGGTTTACAACCAGGAGGTAAATCCACGAGCTCCCAAGTATGATTTTGTAAAATAGAATCTATTTCACTTTTAATGGCTTCTTTCCATTGAGGCCCTTCTGAGGAAGTAACCGCCTCTCGGTATGAAGTAGGTTCGTTTTCAACCATAAAAGAAACAAAATCGGGTCCAAACGATTTCTCGGTTCTTGCCCTTTTGCTTCTTCTAGGTTCAACCTCTTCTTCCTCAATTTGATCTTGTCTCTCATCTTGGAGATCATTATCAACTCCTTTGTTGTCTCTTATCATGAACAACATTATCATCTTGATGTCTCTCATCATGAAGGACTTTATCATTTAGTTGCCTCTCATCATGGACAACTTTATCACCAAGCCTAGATGAACATCCATTCTCCTCTAATAATCAAGGAAACACGGTTTCATACAATGAAAGTTTTCCTTGATTCGGTTATCGTATCTTTGTGTATATTCATCGTTTCCGAATCACATACAAAGAAATGATAAGCACTACTGTTATGAGCATATCCAAAATTATGCAAACCACAGTTTTAAGTCCAATATTTTGAACCTTGGGTGTCAGTACAGATAGACACCCCCCACATTCGTAAGTACTTATAGGATGGTTTTCTTCCCATCCATAGTTCATAAAAACTATCTTCTTTTCCTTACAGGGGATCTTATCTAAAAGATAAGTAGCCAATAAAACCGCTTTCCCCCACATGCCATGGCTTAAACCATGACTTTGACAACATGGCATAACCATATCTTTAAGGCATAGTTCTTTCCTATCAACAATTATGTTGTGGTGTATAAGGAGCAATAAATTTATGTCTTATTCCATGTTTAGCACATACATGAACTGAAGACACATATTTACCTCCAATATCACTTCGAACCGCCTTGTTTTCGATAATAAGTTGATTCTCAACTTATTTGTATAGATCAATCTTGTCTATATTCTTACTCTCAAGTAAGTAAAAGTCGCAATATTTTGTACTACCATCAACAATTACGATGATGTACCTAATTGCTACCTTTGTAGGTATCGATTCCAAATCACATAAAACTATGTGAATCAATGGTTCGATTAATGTTTTGGTCAACCGAGTGAAAAGAAAATCTTGTCAATTTGGCTTCAACATAAGTTTTACTTTTGTAATCCGTGTTCGTTTATTTAATTAAACAACGTATTGAGTTAAAATTAACATGTCCGAGTTGGCCATGCTATACATTCAAAGGATCAAATAAGCTGAATTCATACTCATTTTTATTAAAACAAAAAAAATTCAGCTTAAACATTTAATGAAGGGCATAACCCGTACCGACCAAAATTTTATTCAATGTTAACTCAATTTTATTTGATTAAAATAAAAATAAAGCCAAATTTATTAAGCAACCATCCAGATACAAGATTCCTACGAATCTCTGGCACATACAACATGTTGGTTCACTTAAGCTCTTTTCCACATGTGAATTTCAACATCACATTTCTTTTCCCTTGCTATTAGCAGTTATAGAGTTGCCCACATATTGCATCTCTCCATTTTCTGCTACTTTGAAAGAGTTAACCAAACTCTTATCATCATACTCATGACATGATGCCCAAGTGTTAATCCACCATTTTCTAATGTCGGATCCCGCCTTGGCAACAATTTTCATTTCATTCAAGCCATTTAACCCATAGTTATGGCACAAAAAATCTGAATGTTTTAAAGCATCTACCGTACACATAACTCGAGTATCGGTCTCCCTTTCATCAAGTTCGGGAGCAGATTTTTTAGATGTCACTCATGACATTCCGAACATTCTGTTAATATTCCGTTATTAGTGTAACACTAAATTTGGAATAATTAACAAATTGCTATATCACAAAGTGTTTCTTAACAAACACGATAACATTAAATTTTGTTTAAAACACTACTGTTTTGTAAGATCCATTATACAAAACCGTTTTTAAACAAGTCTTTCGATTAAACAATTAAACAATATCGCATATTACATAATGTTTTGAAACAAAAACAAATTTGTAATATGATTTGTTAATCATCCTTAACAATATCTTAATAGATCTGCATCACATGGTATAATTCTACAATGAAACTCGACAAGGTTTCAAAATAGATTTACTCTTTCAAAGAAACTCAACAAGGTTTCTATAGATCTACTTTCAAATGCATAAAGTGTCAAGAACTATATTTAGTTTATAATTAAACTCAACCTGGTTTAAATAAGCTAAACAAGTCAAAGAAACTTTTCCACAAAATATTCTATTATCAGATTTTATTTAAAACAAACTCATCTTGGTTTCAATAAACACGTTCTAGTAATCTAATAAAATAACAACTTGTATTTTATGAGATTTGTTTCAAAGAAACTCCACTTGGTTTCAATGAATCTGATTTCATCATGATATTTAACCATTTTGTAATTGGCGCAACCAATTACATTCGCAAGATTCACTAGGGTCACAAATTATGTTACCATCAGTTAACTTGTGAATATATAAACACTAAAACAGTTAAAACAATATGGTATCTAATAGACTCGACATGGTTTATGTAAACTTGTACCATATATGATTCCGAGAAACACAAGCTTGGTTTCAATATCCAGATTTAAACAATAACATATGCAATAAATCAGTTTGAAAAGAAACTCATCATGGTTTTAATATAAACTGATTCAATAAACTGTTTTAAAAATCGTTTATAAATCTGTTATACCAAATCTGTTTATTAAAATTCTGTTTAGTTATAAAACTGATTTTCAAAGAAACTCAATCTTGGTTTCAGCAGAAAAACAGTTTGTATAAAATCTGTTAATTATATAAATCGATTTTAATAAAAGTGTTTTAATTCTTTACAGAATCTGTTTTAAGAATGTAGGGAAACGGTTACACTTTTATTAATAAAATCTAAATTACAATAAATAAAATTAAAAAGTAAATAAATAACAAAAAATTAAATACAAACAGAATGTAAGCAGATAAACGATAATTAAATAAAATAATAAAATAGTCAAAAGACTTACTTGATCACCAATAGAGATCAACAAAGAAGCACTAAAAGCCGAGGCACGTGTTTGACACGCTTCCCTTAAAATAGATTCGCCGTCTGTTTCCCAGGGTACAACAGCCAAAATAGTATGTTGTACTGTCGGACTTAACAAAACTGTCTGGAATTTCATCTTAAGAGATGCGTATTCCATATGTTGGAAATCAATAATAACTATTGATTTGATGTGTGTTAAACTTGTGGAATTAGGGCCTCTATTTATACACAATAGACTCCCTCTAAGTTTACTCATCCCACCGATGTGGGATTGAAAATAAACTACTTTTCCTCTTTAGGCATGGTACCGAATGCCTAACTTTGAGACCCGATATCTCATTCACATCAACTCTATTTTGGACACATAAAGGCTTATTGCGAAGCTCTCTTCGAGGAGAACGCGAACCTAGAAACTATTACTCATATATGTGGCATATACATATAGATA
This sequence comes from Chrysanthemum makinoi, assembly GCA_910596185.1. Lineage (NCBI taxonomy): Eukaryota > Viridiplantae > Streptophyta > Magnoliopsida > Asterales > Asteraceae > Chrysanthemum > Chrysanthemum makinoi. The sequence continues at coordinate 252,931,013 of OU343217.1, forward strand.
ATTGTGTCAAAAGTTGATCAAAAGTCACCTTTGCCAACCAATTTTCCAACATTTAAAACTTAGATAAATTCTTGAGTAATGTGAAGGTGTTGGAGATCTGCTTTTATTTGTTCATTGTTTCCTCGGGGCAAATAACTAGAAGTGGGCTGAAGTTTAACGATATCTTTCAACATTTAATAGCAAATAATACTGTAGAATTTAAATAAGTGATACATAGATTCGAAGACAAACTAAAAATGCTTTACAAACTAAAATTAGGGACATTGAGGTTCGGGCGGATCTGGGTAATGTAAGCCAGGATGATTTAGTGGTGAGAAGGGGTTTCATTAAAGATTTGGCGAGTATCACCAAGGCTGAAAACATGGACCTTGCCCAACGGGCAAAAATTAGATGGGGAATAGAGGGGGACGAAAACTCCAAATATTTCCATAGTAGTATAAACCGAAAAAAGAGACAATTGGCGATCTGGGGTGTGATGGTGAATGGCACATGGGAAACTAATCCGAGATCGGTGAAACGGGAATTCTTATCTTACTTTTCAGAAAAGTATAAACCATTTGTGAGGGAGAGGCCGAAAATGCTCTTTGCATTTTCAAAAATTCTCTCGGCTGATCAAAAAAAGGATTTAGAAGGAATGTTTTCTAGGGAGGAAATAAAAAAAGCAGTTTGGGATTGTGGGAATGAAAAATCACCATGCCCCGATGGTTTTACATTCAACTTTTTCAAGAGATATTGGGAGCTAATGGAAAATGATGTGGTTGGTGCTATAAATCATTTCCATAATTCTGGAAAAATCCCAAGAGGATGCAATGCTTCTTTTATTACTCTTATTCCCAAGATGAATGATCCGGTGTTCATCAAAGAATACCGCCCGATTAGTCTTATTTGGAGCCAATACAAGATTATTAGCAAACTTCTTGCCAATAGGATTGCATTGGTAGTGAAAGATATTTTTAGCATGGAACAATCTGCTTTTGTGAAAGGTAGACAGAGATTATGGATGGTCCAATGATTCTCAATGAAATTCTGAATTGGTGTAAAAAGGTGGGGGAAAAACGATGGTTTTTAAAGTTGATTTCGAGAAGGCATTTGATACGGTCTGTTGGGAGTTTCTTCAAGAGGTCATGGAAAAAATGGGCTTTGGTAACAAATGGTGTGCTTGGATCCGTGGGTGTCTTGAATCATCCATGGCTTCTGTTCTAGTCAATGGTTCCCCTACAGATGAATTTCAAGTTAAGCGAGGTCTTAGAAAAGGAGACCCCCTATCACCTTTTCTTTTCATATTGGTCATGGAAGGGCTGCACATGGTAATCAAGAATGCCATATCAGCTGGTCGTTTGTAGGGTATTAACGTGGGGATGGAGAGTATTGTGGTGTCTCATATTTTTTATGCAGATGATGCCATCTTTTTTCAGGAATGGAATAATAATAACATACATAACATTGTTTTACTTTTGAATTATTTTTACCTTGCTTCAGGTCTTAAAATCAATCTCATGAAATGCAAGCTTATGGGTGTGGGTGTTTCGACGACTGAAGTGCAACGAATGGCTGAAGTTATTGGATGTGAGACATCTACACTCCTTTTTGTTTATCTTGGTGTCGCGGTTGGAGGCAATATGACAAGAGTCGCAGCTTGGAAAGATGTAATTGATAAATTTAAATTTTTCCAGTCAAACTGGAAGGTGAAAATTCTTTCTGTTGGGGGTCGACTCACTCTTTTAAAATCGGTTCTTGGTACTATTGCGATTTACTTCATGAGCATTTTTAGAACCCCGATCACGATTATCAATACTCTTGAAGCTATCAGAAACAAATTCTTTTGGGGTGCGGATGTGGGTGATAAGAAACTTACCTGGATTAAGTGGAAGAAGTCTATGGCTAATAAAAAAGTTGGAGGTTTAGGAATTGGAAGCCTTTACGGTTTTAATAGGGCATTGCTCTATAAATGGAAGTGGCGATTTCGTACGACTCCGGATGCTTTATGGGTTAAAATCATTAAAAGTGTATTCGGACATGATGGTGGCTTTTTGGCCTCGAGATACACGGGAAACTCTAACTCGATTTGGGTCAATATCCTTAAAGCTAGCAAGGAGCTCGAATCCAAAAATGTAAGATTAGATGCGCTTGTCAAAAAACGAATCAGAGATAGTGCAGAAACGAAAATCTGGGAAGACTTGTGGATTGGTGAATGCCCTATTAAGGAAAAATTTTCTAGGATTTTTAGATTGGATACGGCAGCGAACGCGATGGTGAAGGACCGGATTGTCTTGACTTTGGACTCGGTATGGCTTCGAAGATGTCCGAGAGGGGGGGCTGAATCACAACAGTGGCACCAGCTTCTAACTTTGCTAGGTTCTTGTTCCCTATCTCCACAAAAAGATAGGTGGATGTAGTTGGGGGACGAGACGGGGGTGTTCACTGTTGCATCCGCCATGAACATTATTGACACAGGCACTTTGGTTATTGATAATACTCCCACAAGATGGAGTAAGGTTGCTCCAATAAAGATTAATGTCTTTATCTGGAAATTACTTCTTGATAAACTCCCAACTCGCGATAACTTGGCAAAAAAAGGATTGGATATCCCTTCTACTTTATGTGGTATTTGTGATGATGTTACGGAGACCAATAGCCACGTTTTCTTGAAATGTCAGCTTGCTTTGGAGATATGGAGGCAAATTGGTCGGTGGTGGGATTTGGATATTCCTCACATGCTGACGATGAAGGATTTACTTGGTTGGGTGGACAATCTCAAGATTTCGAAAATTCAAAAGAAGGGGTTGTACAACGTTGTGATTACCGCGGCTTGGAGCATTTGGAGGCTCCGGAATGAGACGGTCTTTGGTGTTGACAAGCCTAAGACGGCCTTGATCTTCGATTTCATTGTATCTCAAGCTTTCTTTTGGATGTCTAATAGGAATAAAAATTTGAGATGTAATTGGATAGGTTTCTTACAAAACCCTATGTTAGCGCTAATCTCTTTGTAATTGTTGGTTTTTTGGCTCTAGCTCTTGGTTAGAGCTGTTTTATGAAAGTTGTTGTTCGAAAAAAAAATAGATTCGAAGACAAAACATGCGTACGTGGATTTCCCGTGTGGCATTTGTATCTATACAATCTTTCTTTATCAAGTAACAATAACAAAATGCATGATCGTTGATCTTGACAAAATGTCGACCTAATAATGTAAACATATATAGACATAATCCAAGTTACAAGTGGCTAATTTATATAACGATTTAGTATAACTAGTTAAAAGTTGGTGACGTTCAGTCGTTCACTATATGTGTAGAGCCTAATATTTACTTATGTTTATTGTGGAGCGTTTTTTAAACCAAATAAGAATTTAGTTACAAATGCTAAAAAAATGGCGTAGGTTATATAAATAAATAGAAAATACAAAGTTACCAACTCAGTTACGTAAATTAGGTTTTTAATTTTACACCTAGTTTAATATGAACTTTAATTATCGTTATGTGTTTTTTCGTGAGCTCTCATTTAAGATATAACGAGGATTTTCTTACCCGTGTTTTGTTGAGGTAAAAATATGTAATTACCCAAACAAGCGAATCCTCCGGTTAATCCTCCGGTTAAACTCTTCGGATTGAACTACTTCGGATCTGCAATACAAAGACAACACGCGTTAGCCTCGCCCAGGGTTTTATCCCCAGACCAAGCTCCGGCGTGAGAATGAGTATATATATATGTCAGAGTAAAGTACTATGAAAATGGGTGAGAATTGATTGACCTCGAATGTTGTAGCTTGACTCCTTTTATAGTTGAGTAGTTTTTGTCTTCACCCGAAGGTCACGTGGGCGACAGCGACTCCTTCCGGCGGGAGTTGACTTTACTCTGTTTGGATTCCGTCTGGTGCGGGTCAGTGGTTCTGACTAAGATTCCTTTCCTCATATAGGTGGTGATGTCAGGAATCCGTTATGCCGAGGGATACGTTTAACCCTTCGGCAGGTTTGCTTGCATTTGTTCTGGAGTGATGGGGATGCAATATCCGGAAGGTTGTATGTGTGCCGGGCGGTTTTGTCATAGGACCGGGGAGTTAGTCTCTTCGGCATTTTACTAATACGCCGGGGAGTTTGTAAGTTGGGACATACGCCAACATGTCCCCCCCCCAGTATCATGTTAATGGATGCATTTATATGATATTGGGAGAATGTGGTCGGCGGGTATTTCTTCGGTCGTTTTTTTTTTTTTTCATATTGTGACACGTCAGCAGGTCATGTAGCAATGGGTTGCCTCGACGTTTGGACACGTGAGGCAAGCGTGTGCATTGTGTGGTGATGAGCGTGCCACGTCATCTCTGACACGACGGGATGCCTCAGCTACCTCCGTCTCTCGCCTATAAATATGCCTTTTTCTCTTCATTCTTACCACTGTAAAAAATTTTATTACTTACGTTTCCTCTGCGTTATTTGACCGGACGATTTTATTTGCTCTCCGTCTTCTGCCCAGGTACTATTCTAGTTTCTCCTCTTTAGCTTTTAGGGTGTGATCATTCCCTTTCGGTTAGAATGTCGAACCGTCCGGCTCAAGTCATCTGTTCGGGGATCTAGGCCGGTTTCCGAGGGTCCATCGAATCCAAAACCTAAGTTTGATTTAGATAAATATACCTCGACCATGACTGAAAAATCTTTACAATGGGCCGTGAAAGAGTTTGGGATACCCTCCGATCTTCATCCGAGGCTTCCACCGGGTGGTTTTACCATGGGGCAATTAGGAGACGATGCAATAGGCTTGTATTTAGAGTATTTTCTTGAGGGTGGAATAGCCGTCCCGTTTTCTTCTTTCCTTTTAGATGTTCTTCATTATTATAGGGTTCATATATCCCAGTTAGTGCCGATAGGTTTACATAGGGTTACACTTTTTGAGATATATAGCCGTAGCCTTCATATTACCCCCACGACCTCGTTATTTCGAGCTTTTTATAAGTTGCATAAACAAGGTCATTGGTTCACATTTGCGAAGCGGGATGGTAAGCATCGCAAGGTCTGTTTTCGAGAGATCTTGTCGGGGCTGAAGGGTTGGAAAAGGCAATTCTTTTTTATTGACCGCCGGGCAATACCCTTTGCCATGCCGTGGAGACATCCGGATTCAGATGTGTCCGATCCTTTTCCATCCGGGGAGTTTTCCATGGCTCAGGCGGATCTATTATCCGCCAATGTTATAGACTTGATAAAAATTCCGCCGGGTTTTTTGTACGCCGTGGGGTTGTCTGCGAAATGGAAGTATCCGGGCTATCGGGCGGCTCTGAAGGATGCCGAGGGGAATGGTACTTGGCCCATACATTTCTTCTTTGTTAGTTTAAGGTTTTGTGTTTTCTTGGTGACTTTAACGTTTTTATGTGTTTTGCAGCTTTAACTATGTCCGATTATCTCATCAAACCCAACTTTCGCAAGGGGGCGTCTATGACCCGGGGGGATAAATACCAAGAGGGGCAAGCGCACTTGATGCATGTCACTCTTCCTAGTCCGGCCGGCACTGCGGTTCCGCCGAAGACAGAGGCTATGAAAAAGGTTGAGGTGGCTGACCCAAAAGTTTTAGAGGCCAAAGATAAGAAGAAAAAGGCTCCGGAGGCGAAGGCTCATGGCTATAAGCCGCGCAAACGTCAAGCCGGGGAGGGGGGTTCTGTACCATCGAAGCGTAGGAAGAAAAGCCCCTCGCCCATGGTTAATTTGGATTCTCCGACGAATCCTGCGCCGGAGGACACCATTCCACCGGAAAGTGAAAAACTGAAAGATCCACCCACCGTTGAGAAAGAGCATTTGGAGGGTCATTCCAGCAATGAGTTAGAGAAAGCGAACGACGGGGTTGATTCGGTGGCCGGAGCGGGTTCTCAAAAGCAAAATCCCGACCCGAAGGATCATAACGCCGAGGCTTCTCAGTTTGTTGATCAGCCAGCCACAAACAAGGAAGGTGAGTTGGCTTCCTTCTTCTTTGAATAGCATTTTTTCTTGATATTCGTTTATGCATACTTATCATTCTTTTCGCGATATTTGTAGCTGCTACTCCTTCTTTGCGCCGCGAAGGTAAGGGTGCCGAGGAAGAGGAAGACACCTCGTCCAGCGCCACTTATGTGCCGGGGTGGTCCATAAAAAAAGATGAGCGGGTTAAGGGGTATGAAAAATATAGAGATCTGATGGTTCACCTGCCACCCCCTGCTGAAGAGGAGTATATGCAAACCCTTTCGGATGTCGATGCGGCCTCGAGGTCGTGGGGTCTTCTCGCTCGGGCTCTCTGCCTTTGTGGATTTGCTAGTTCGTTTTGAGAGCCTTGACTTGGATCATAGGGATTTGGCTGAGGAGCATAGTGGTTGTGAGAAGGCGGCTAAGGATAACTTTGCTTTCTTGGATAAGACTTTAGGGGAATTGAAAACAGAGGATGAGCTCGAGAGGTTTCTCGCGGGAAGTGACTCTGAAGAAACAAGTGCGTACCCTGTAGGTGAAAAAACCGAATGGTCTAAGTTGTCTCAAACCCAGGCCGAAAAGATATCTAGCTTAGAGAAAGAGTTGATGGAGACGAAGGGGTCTTTGAAAAATGAAGAAGAGGAGAATGCCGCTCTGTTGAAACAACGTCAAGATTTAGCCGTGGCAGCGGGGAATTTGGAGATTGAGAAGTCACACCTTGTTAGGGATTTCCTCCCTACTTTCGTTGCTCGTCTTCACGGGAGTCATGAATATAAGGTTTCCTTGGCAGCTCCTTTTAGTTTGAGCGGGATGGCCGGGTGGTTGGATGGGGTTTCAATTGGTCGTTCGGAGGAAGAGGTGGCGAAGATATTGGCTGATATAGAGAATTTGGATGTGGATGCTCCTAACAAGTATTTGGCCATGTATGATGAACTTTTTGTTAAAAAGTATCCATATGTTGCTAAGGTTCGAAATGCTTGCCATCGGCCCCTTGATTTTATTTCGACCCTGATGCCTGATCCTGCGCCGGAGCGCCCTGTTGATGAAGAGGTTGGGGGCAAAGGTGACGACGGAGAGACCAGTGCTCCCCCTAAGTGAAGCTCGGTCACTTTTATATTTTGAACAACTCTTTGTAATGGCAATGTTGCCGAACGATGCTTATGTGTTAAGACTTGTAGTGTTTTGGGAATTTTTGTTCATTTAATGAAATCACTGACTGTTCTTATCATCTCTCTTAGCGTATGTTTTTTTTTTTTTTTTTTTTTTTTTTTTTTTATCGTTGGATTTTGAACCATTTAGCAGATCGCTTGAGCAACTCTTTTTGGGTATAAACCGTTCGGCGGTTGATAATCCTTTTTGGATTTTGAAGCGCTTGGCATGTCGCTTGGGCAACCCTTTTTTGGGTATAAACCGTTCGGCATATTATGGCAATCCTTTTTGGATATAAACCATCTTTATGGTGCCTGGGCAACCCTTTTTGGGTATAAACCGTTCGGCATATTATGGCAATCCTTTTTGGATATAAACCATCTTTATGGTGCTGGCAACCCTTTTGGGTATAAACGTTCGCATATTATGGCAATCCTTTTTGGATATAAACCATCTTTGAACACTGATCACTTTTCCCCGGAGGTCGCGAGCCTACCGGGGAGATCATCTACTAATTATGTTCAGAAAGCAAGTTGTACGGAAAATTGCCCCTCCGACATCCGGGGGGCTAGTCATTTCATTAATAATAATTCAACAATTGCCTCGTGGGCTCTGTGGTTACAAAGATTTTCCTACAAGAAGCATTTTCTTAGGTTAATTGTGTTCCAAGTGCGGGGAACCTCTTTCCCTTCGCACTGCTGTAGTTTGTATGAACCATTGTCGTATGCCTCTATTACTTGGTATGGGCCCTCCCAGTTGGGTCCCAATTTCCCTAGGCTTTCTTGCCTGCTGGCTTCATTCTTTCTGTAGACGAAGTCTCCCACTCTGAGTTTTTCGCCCTTAACCCTTCGATTATAATACTGCTCCACCTTCTTCTTATACCTGGCCTCTTCAACGGCTGCCGAGTCTCTTCTTTCTTCCAAAAGGTCAAGGTTTAATCGCCTCTCCTCTTCGTTTCCTTCTTCGGTCATCATCATTGTTCGGAAGGTAGGCATGCCAATTTCCGAGGATCACCGCTTCGCTTCCATATGTCAAACTGAACGGTGTTTCACCGTTGCTTGTTTTCAAGGATGTTCGATGGGCCCACAAAACGTTCGGTAGCTCATCGACCCACCCGGATCTGCTTTTGCCCAGCCTTGTCTTGAAACCATGCATCAAACTTTTGTTTGCCCGCTCCACTAGACCATTAGCTTGGGGGTGTGCCACTGCAGTGTTTATCTGTTTGATGTTTAGTTTTTCACACCAACGCTTGAAAGGGTCATGAATGAAGTTGCTGCCGTTGTCCGTTACAATTATGTGTGGCAAACCGAAGCGACACACTATGTTGTTCCATACGAATTTTATGACTTCCTTGCCTGTGGTCTTTGCGGAGGTTTGGCCTCCATCCACTTTGTAAAGTAGTCTATAGCCACGATGACATACTTTACCTTCCTGGGTGCTTCAGGGAGAGGACCCAATACATCCATTCCCCATTGGAAGAACGGCCAAGGTGACATGATAGAAGTCATGAGAGTCTTCGGTAATTTAGGAACCGGGAATGTATTTGGCGGGACTCGCATTTTGAATAACCTCTCGGGCATTTCGTGCATTGTCGGCCAAGTAGTATCCTTGTCCGATCCGGTTTTGCCACCCAGATCTTGGGGAGTGCATGCCACATGCTCCTTCGTGCACTTCCCTAATTACGTAATTGGCTTGTAGTGGACCCACACACCTCAACATTGGACCTAAATATGACTTCTTGAATAACACTCCGTCTTCCATGATGTAATGGGGTATCTTCATCCGCAGGGTTCTTGCTTCATTTTCATCATTCGGCCACTTTCCTTCGGCAATGCACCGGATTATGGGAGACATCCAGTTTTCTTCCTCTTCTTCCACTATTGCTCCAATGATCTTCTCTTCCGTTGATGGTGTTTCCAATATTTCGACAAGTATTTCCTTGGTCAGGTGATCGAATGCCACTGACGCTAATTTGCTCAATACATCGGCTTTCTGATTCTGTGCTCTAGGAATGTTTTGTATTCTGAACTGCTTGAAACATCCAATATACTCTTTTGCCTTAGCTAAGTACTTTGCCATGCTTTCCTTGTAAGTGGTAAACTCTCCGTTGATTTGGCTTGACACTAGGTTGGAGTCTACTTTAGCACTTAGAACTTGGATCTTCATATCTTTGGCTATCCTCAGCCCGGCTAGCAGTGCTTCGTACTCTGCCTCATTGTTTGTGCTGGGGAAATTTAACCGGAGAGCATAAGTATATTCTGTTTTGTCCGGGCTTATTAACACCAAACCTGCTCCAGAACCCTTCTTGTTAGATGCTCCATCTCAGAACTAAACGTGTCCATTCCTCCTCTGTGGTTGAGATGTTGCACACTTCCTTCCCTATTTGGCCGACGGTATCTCATTTATGAAATCCGCCAAGACCTGCCACTTGACGGCGTTTCTAGGGATGTAAGTAATTTTGTATGCCCCCAACTCGACAGCGTACTTCATTAACTTCGGAAGATTCAGGGCTTGTTTAAAACGTCTCGGATGGGCTGGTCCGTGATAACCTTAATGTGGTGGGCTTCGAAGTATCTTCGGAGTCTCCTGGAACAATGTCGTAGAGCCAGAGCCAATTTCTCTAGAGGGGCATAGTTTCGTTCGGCATCATGAAGTGTTCTGCTGACATAATGTACCGGCATTTGTTTACCGTTCCTTTCTACCATCAGAACAACGCTTATTGCCTCCTCGGCAGCCGCTAGGTACACAAAAAGATCTTCCCCTGCTACCGGGGCTGTTAAATTAGGTAACTCTAAAATCACACTCTTCATCTTTTGGAATGCTTCTTCGGCCTCATCGCTCCACCGGTATTCCTTTTGGTTGTCTTTTGTGACGTTCTTTAGAGTGTTGAAGAAAGGAGCTTTTCACCGAACGAGATAAAAACCTGCTCATAGCCGCCAGCTTTACCTGAGACTTTGCATTTCCTTGAGTGTTCGGGGTGATTGCATGTCTGCTATCGCCTTTGTCTTCTTCGGGTTGGCTCTTATCCCTTCGGACGTTACCACGTAACCAAGGAATTTGCCTTCTTCCACTCCAAAAGAGCATTTTTTAGGGTTGAGCTTCATGTTGATTCTTCGAAGGTTATCGAACGTTTCGGCCATGTCTGCCAACAATTCTACTTCGCTTCTGCTTTTGATTACCATATCATCAACGTACACTTCCAGATTTCTGCCGATTTGTTCTTTAAAACTTGAATCTACCAGCCGTTGATAGGTCGCCCCGGCGTTTCTTAAACCGAAGGGCATCTTGGTGTAGCAAAATGTTCCGTGCTCTGTGTACAAAGCCGTCTTCTCTTCATCTTCCTTGGCCATCTGGACTTGGTGGTACCCCTTGTATGCATCGAGAAAACATTTATATCTGTATCCCATTACGGACTCTATTTTCCAATCGATCTCTGGGAGTGGGTAGTAGTCCTTTGGACACGAGGCATTGATGCTTTTGAAGTCCATGCACATCCTCCATGATTCGTCCGGTTTCTTTACTAGCACCGGATTGGAAATCCATGTAGGATATTTTACTGCCCGGACAATTCCTGCTTTTAGCCATGCTTCCACTTCGGTGTTGATTGCACGGTTCTTCTCGGTGAAAAAGTTCTCTTTTTCGGGCTATTGGCTGTCATTTACGTTGACGTTTAGCTTGTGCTCTATGATTCGACGGGAACCCACTGTCATGTCCGCCGGTTGCCATGCGAACACATCCTTCTGTTTTTAATAGTTCCACCAACGCCTTTTGCACTCTTTGGAAAAACTTCCCCGATGGTAATCACTTGTTGAAATTGGGGATTTATCATTACTTCTTCTGTTTTCTGTCCGTGTTCTTCTTTCTCCGAGCGATGTCTTTCATTCTTGCTTTCCGACCCTTTTTCCATGCATTGCTTTTCCAGTCTTCTGCATTCCGAGATGATAACCGGCCGGGTAACCAAGGTTGCTACACCCCTCGGTGTTGGGAATTTTAACATGGAGTGTATGGTTGAGGGGATCGCCCTTAATTCTCTGATGCCCGACCGTCCGGATGATGTTATATGGAGAAGGTGATCTTATCACTGCAAACGTCATTACTCGCTGCGGTACAGACCATCGCTTCCGAAACAAACGTTCAAGTCTATCTTTCCTAGGGGCTTTATCGTTTCACCAGAGAATCCCACCAAGGGTGTGTTTGTCTCTCTTAGCTTTGTTCTAATCTCCGGGCAGGTTCGAAAGCGGTGTTCGTACATTACCTCCACGGCTGCCCCGGGGTCTACATAAACTCTCCTTACAGTGTATCCTTCCACATCGCTTCGATTATCGGCTCTTCGGAAATATCCCGGTAGGATGGAGGAAAACTATTGGGGCGTTCATCCGTCTTCCTCTGTTTCGTGTGGTCTTTCGCTTTCTCATCCATCCTCCGTATACCATGTTTATCACTCTTCCTTTACCCGGCTGATTTTCTCTGGGCGGGTTTCTTCCCCTTTGCCTTACTTCCTTCACCAAGTGATCCAACTTGCCTGTCCCCAAGGCTCTTCTTAGGTGTTCCTTGAGTTGGTAGCAATCATTGGTGAGGTGGCCCTTCTCGCCGTGATAGTCACAAAACTTGTCTAAATTTTCCCTCCTTGGCGCTCCTTTCAGAGGTGGGGGTGGTGGTAGGTTTAGTTGAAGCTCCGTTGCTAGAATTTCTTTGGGGGCCTTTGAGAGAAGGTGCAAATCTATGGGGCGGGTATCGTTTCGGTAATGGTTCCTCCGGTAATCACTTCGATGATCGCTTCTGTAGTTGTCAATCCTTGTCGGGTAGTAGGGGTTATATTGGCTTCGGGATTTTGGTTCTGCTCTTCGGTCTCCCCTTCTCTTGTCAGGAAGGTTCGCTGCTCGGGGGTTTCGGTCTTGTTGACTTCCTGTGTATAACTTGCGGCTCCATTCCCCTTTAGGGAGCTCAGTGGTGTTATAGGCATCCTCCGATCTTACGAAATCGTCCACCCTCTTCATCATCTCAGTGACTGTTTTGGGAACTCTGTCTGAGAACCGCTTTACCAATTCCGGGCATTTACTTCCGTTGATGAATGAGGATATCTGCATTATTTCTGGCACACCGGGGATGTAACTAGCCTCATCGGTCCATCTTTCCTTATACTCCGGCAAAGTTTCGTGAGCCTTTCGCACAATCTTGGTTAGCTCCATCGGATCTTTGTGGCATTTTCTCCTGATCGCGAATCTTTCTAAGAACTTCTCCCTGAGCTCTTCCCAACTGTCTAAGCTGCCGTTGGGCAGTCGCTCGAACCAGGCACTTGCTGGACCATCCAAGTTTCTTTGAAACATCCAACACCATACCGGCATTGGCCATCCGCCATGATTGGCTGCACCGGAGAAACGATTGACATGATCGTCCGGGTCCGAAGATCCATCGTAGAGCTTTATGTTCTTCGGTAGTTCATGCCTTGGTCCGGCGAACTCGACGATACGCTTTGTAAACGGGCATCTGGGAGCGTCCTTGTACGGTTTGTGTAGATCTTCCACTATCTGTTTTCCTTTCGGATCTTTTTCTTTTTCCGTCTGGGTGGGCCCTTCGGTTTCTTCTCCGAAATCAATCCGTATTGGTCGTAGTGGGCTTTTCCCTTGGGAGTTATGTTGCTGTATTAAGGCTTTTAGTGATGATATGTGATTAAGTATCTGTTCTTCCAGGTTAGGGGGGTTGTTTACTGGTGGTGTTTCGGTCGAGGGACACGGGGTGTTTCGGTGGTAGGACCGGCCATTTTCTAGCTTTGGTAGTTAGAATAACGGTCCCACGGATGGCGCCAATTTGTTGAGGTAAAAATATGTAATTACCCAAACAAGCGAATCCTCCGGTTAAACTCTTCGGATTGAACTACTTCGGATCTGCAATACAAAGACAACACGCGTTAGCCTCGCCCAGGGTTTTATCCCCAGACCAAGCTCCGGCGTGAGAATGAGTATATATATGTGTCAGAGTAAAGTACTATGAAAATGGGTGAGAATTGATTGACCTCGAATGTTGTAGCTTGACTCCTTTTATAGTTGAGTAGTTTTTGTCTTCACCCGAAGGTCACGTGGGCGACAGCGACTCCTTCGGGCGGAGTTGACTTTACTCGTTTGGATTCGTGCAGTGCGGGTCGGTGGTTCTGACTAAGATTCCTTTCCTCATATAGGTGGTGATGTCAGAATCCGTTATGCGAGGGATACGTTTAACCCTTCGGCAGGTTTGCTTGCATTTGTTCTGGAGTGATGGGGATGCAATATCCGGAAGGTTGTATGTGTGCCGGGCGGTTTTGTAATAGGACCGGGGAGTTAGTCTCTTCGGCATTTTACTAATACGCCGGGGAGTTTGTAAGTTGGGACATACGCCAACATGTTTCGCTGTGAGACGCGAGGTGTTACTTGAATTTCTTTTACTTTATTCTAAGATCTCATTTAGACTGGTTTAGTTTTTACTTATACAATGTTTTCTACATATACAAATAAATTTTAAGTATTAATATAATAATATTAATTTGTTTGACAAAATACTTAAAAAGTCACCCTTAAAAATGGAAGCAAAAAAACTTGCTAAATTGCTTATACTAAAAACTAATTAACTATAAATAAGTAAAGTTAAAAATATTTATGTAAAACTTTTAAAAACAAAAGGAGAATATGATTAAATTTCAAGTATTTACGTCAACTTAGAAAAACGAAAGGTGGTCATGATTTGATTTAAATTTAGGGACGGTTTTCGTAAATTAAAGTAGTGTCAAGGATTATTTATGTAACTTTTCAATTAATAATGTTATCCGTTAAGTCAGGTAACTTTCAAGGATTATTTAGTTAACATTATGTTACACAGATAATCCTTAGATTTAACCGATGTACTTGTTTTGTAATCACAGTTTTAACTTTAGGGATGTTTAATGCAAAGCTTAGGGGACTGTTAGTGTAATCACTGATGGACTAGAAGGACCACTTTTACCATTTTACCAACAAAAATTACTACATCGAATGGTAATTCCGTTAAAAATTGCTTATATTTAAAATTCACAAGATAGTTAAAGTACTCTAAAAATATTATAATTACATATGAATAGAGGAGACAATTTAATTAGTACATAGGTATTGTCTTAGTAATATAATTAAAATAAAGATAGATTATATATTATTGTAAAATCAAAATATAAGATGAATTATTGATATAGTTTGGAGAATACAAAATATATCATATTATCTTATAAAGCACAAATGTATTTTAGGACATTAAATGCTTATAAATACTTAAAATTCAGCAATACAAAAAAATAAGCATAAAGTACAGTCATCTCAAAAACAATCTATACAACATATTTAATGCACAAATACATCAATTTAAGACACATAATTAATACTTTTATTAAAAAGCCTCATTCAAAAATACAACTTAATTAACACATGGACACCTATTTAAAGCACAAATACAACTAAAAAAACTATTTAACATATACATTTAATACACTATTATAATCACCCATTCATTAAAATATACAATCATTTTACTACAATGTACAATCTAATGAAGCTACTATGCAAAACACTTAAAAATAAAACGATAAGTCCAATTCCAAAACTTTGGCTATCCACAGTGGTCGGTCGACCGGCCGGGTCGCCTGTGCGCCGACCAAGTCGCCATCATTGCATGTAGTCGATCTTTGAAAATTTAAATTAAATAACACTTCTATCCATCACTTTAGACTTTTAATGTCGTTAACATTTATTTTAAGGTACCTGCCATTGCAACGCCTTGGGATACCCTACCAGTAAAACATTAAATTAGGTCGAGTTAAATGAAAGACCATATTACCTTTAGTTTACTATTCATTTTATGTGCAATTTGTCAATTGATACATAGGTAGATGATAATATGAAAACAATTTTTGAATGTAGCACCAAAAATCAAAGTTGTTAAAAGCGAACCTGATCTGAAGCCCATGAGGCTTAACCAGTGGGGCTTTATTCACAGCGAAACTGAGGATATTCAAGAGGCTCATCAAAGCTCAGTGCTTTGGTTGCGAGGCCTTTTTGAAGTTAAGTGTGCCTCATACATATGAGGCTTTATCCATTTTTTATTCACAAAATTTAAGACTTTAAATGTATACATTTCATGATGATGATTAAAAAATTCTTGTGTACATGTTATTTTAAAACTCAACGAAGTTTGGTTATTTTTGTATATAGAGGTCAGAGTCAAGAAACGTTAAAAAAACATATATCATGTTGTTAGATACTCTATGTTTGATAGTCTTATATTAAAGTATTAACTTTATTTGACACTATAAGTGATATAACTCTACTTAAATTTAAAATATATAGTTTTACAGTTTTTTCTCGACACAATGTGCCTCACATACATGAGGCCCGCGCCTAAACATACGCCTTGTGCCTAGGGCGCAAGGACTCCTCTGCACCTTAAATTTCTCAGTTTAAAATATACTTCATTGTTTAATAACTCATACCTTTAAAACATATATTACCTTGAGTTTGTTAACGGCAAGTTAGTAGTTAGTGATTCAAGCTCATAATGACAATCAATTGGGTAGTATGCAAGCTTCGAACTTTCACATTAGGGGATAAACCCCACTCTTGCTTCTATTTATTTCTGCCCTATTTATTTCCGCCCTTGAAAGTTCATGGTACTCTAAAGATACCTTTACAAGCTTACTCTTGATGGCCAACTAAGCTTACCCAGTTGGTTTGTTAACTAAACATATTGATTTGGTTCGTTACAACACCGTTAGTTGTGGTTTTCTCTACGTAAAAGAATTTAGTTTTAATAGTCAAATTAAACATGGTGATGGTGTGATAACGGGATAATGCAACATTAATAAAATTGATGCATATATATATCATACGCCTTTTAAACTAATTTTATTGAGTATATATGCATTGAAATAATTTATATAAATACCTTCAAAACAATCAAATACAAATAACTCAACATAAATTTAATCAATGATGAAGGATTAGAGTCCCGTTATGGAATGGAATTTGATTCAAAGGTTTGATACTTCATTTTACAAAAACTATGCAAATTCTGGATTTGACAATGTAAAAGGCCAACCATAGATCAAGAATATGTATAAATTCTATGACTATAAAATTCTTGTGTACGAGATATAGTAGCAAGCTAGAACAAGAAAATCTGGTCATATATTCGAGCTATAAAACTTTCTTTTTATAGAATATTAAGATAATGATGCATGCATGACCTTTGTTTTAACAAGTACATGCAGTGTATTGGTTTTAACTCACTCCAACATCAGTTATTTAATCATGGTTTTCGAACTATTGACCAACTACAAGGGCTTTAGCTTACCACTACACAAACTTGAACCTGGTAAAAATTTCCCCTTCAAGAAGATTGACGTGGCCAATTCAGCACGAAACATTTTCGATATTGAAAACTCTCATAATCTATTAGTGATGCTATATAGTCACAAGCAATTTCCAACTCTGTCACCACTCCTAGTTACCGAGTTTAAACTGCAAGCGTTAACATATAGATGCATGCATGACATTTGTTTTAGCAAGTGCTTTTACATTAAAAAATAATAATAATAATAATAAAAGAAAAAAAAATAAAAAAATCTTCCCATTCGATAAGGTTGGCGCGACAACATTAGCACCAAACATTGTTCGAAATTTGAGAAGTCTTACATTTTAATAGTGATGATTTATTAGCATAAGCTATTGCCAACTCGGCCACCACCAATGGTGTTACTAAAATTAGAAAGGATCTAGTAACATGACTTGTTTAGTATTGATCTATAAAATGGCTTGTGATGGTAAAAATTAACCCACGTTTTGCATGTGTTCCTCACATTACACCATATTCACATTCTAACAAACCATGTTCTGGGAATTTTCTCCTAAAAAGACACGTTTTGATAGAATGATAGCAAAACATTTGTCACATAGACGTTGATATGAAGCACATCATGCACGTTACGCTTAATATTTCTTTTAACATTAGCCGTTACATTGTTTTCCAGCTTTCGTTTTTGTAATATTTTTGAAATGTTATATACATCTTAAATGGAAGGTCATTAATTAACGTTGCTCGTGTGACCTTTTGAGGATTCTCTACTTTAGATCCTCAAAAGATTAAATTCCCATATTGTGGCTTTAGGTATTCGGATATGTAGGGCGAAATCGAATGATATCGAGAAATTCTACAAAAGATGGTTTTTGTTAATTAACATGTTTGCTTATCTTAATCTTAACTACATAAAATAGAAAAATTGTCAAAGGTGAAAGTGGAATGTTGAAACTTGAATATTGAAAGTCAATGACCAATTATCTTTGGTAACTTTGAAAAACTTATCTCTCTCACACACACATCATTTCATCTCACACTAAAAACACACACACAAATGGATCCCTTAACGCTTAAAATACTGATTCATGAAACAAACTTAATCGCCGCTAAGATTTTGTCGAAACTAGACACCGCTGCCGCTAGACGCCGGTACTCATCTATTGATATTGTATTAACTTATGCATATATGATGCAATGTCATACGTAAGATTTATGAGCCAGTCTTGATAATCAACTCACTTGGCCTTGTACTTTCCAAGTTTTTCTTCTTCTTCATTTTTGACGCTAGTCTTATATTACTTGTCATGTACTAAAAGTAACAAAATTAAACTATAATGAAAGTAGTTTTATTAGAGTGGTCGGTGTGGAGTGGTATCCGTCCGTCAAGAGCATAAAAACGGACCAACAACATATTGTATTGCACCGAATATTTTGGTGAAGTATTTTGTGGGACCTACAAAATGTTATTGGTTTTTTTTTGTTGGGAATTATTTTAGTTGTTGATGTGTTATTGAGAGACTGATGAGGTTAGGGATGAGCAAAAGAACCAAAGAACCGGATCCGACTGAGAACCGGAACGGAACCAAGAAGAACCGAACTGGAACCAGAACCGAAGGTTCCAGTTCCTGAGTTTGAGATTTTCGGTTCTTGGGTCAGTTCGGTTCCACCATTTATCGGTTCCGGAACCAAATACCCAATAATATATAAAGACAAGTATTTTTTTTACTAGCTTATAACATATTCATCATTATCTTAGGATGTATCGTTAGCCATCTAACTAAAGGTGTGTTTTTTTCCCTTAGCTAAAGGATTAGGTCCACAAACTTATTTAATATTATTTCTTTTCTAAATGGGACACACTATTTTCCTTAGTTGGTCTATATCCTTAAGGCAAAAAATATTAACCATTCCCCATTAAGTGACTCATATAGATGCATGACCCACATAGTCTCTTAGCTAAGAAAAAAAGAGAAATACCCCCGAAGTCATTGTATATTTCCTAAATTATATTTTGTGGTTCTATGCCGAGATCATGCTTGTGCAGTTTTTTAGTGAAAGAAACAACCTCAAACGTAGATGAGTCTCATCGCTTTGCACCCAATATTGGGTGAGAAATTCGAGAACGCAAATTAATTGGGATGATGTTGAAGATCTTATTAAAGGCGATGAGATTGTCAAGGACATGGAGAAATTTTTAAAAAACTAACCAGAAGAGACAAAGAGAAACAAATTGTGGAACTATAAACCGTCTTAGTTATTTAGTTGGACAAAGTTTTAAGTTGTTTTATTTTGTTTTCCGGATTGTTATGCATTATTGTTTTGTTAAAAATATGAACAAGTGAAACTATAGAATGATTATTTATTTGAGTTTATGCTTTAGTTGTTAATTGTTATTGGTTTAAACGTAAATGATTGTAAATGCTTAAAAAATTCATTTTTTTTTATTGTTTTTTATGACTTAATTCATTAGTGCATGGGGTTTTTTTTTTCCTTCAGAAAAGCTGTTCATATCCAGGTAGACCCAAAGAACCAGAACCGAAACCGAAACCAAAAACTATATTCGGTTCGGTTCTCGGTTCCTACTTTTCACAAATTTGTTTATCGGATCCACCAGTTCTGGTTCCAACCGGTTCCGAACCCATCCTCATCCTTAGATGAGGTGAAGCTGAAGTGACAGACGAATAACGTGTTATTCGTCATTCCACACCTCGCACTCTTACGAAACATTTCATCCATTAAAGACCAAAAAGTTCTATGGTGTTTTTCTTTAAAATATGCGCGCAATGTTAGGCTACTAAAAAGAGATGCCGCATAATTTCTAAAAAAGTCTCACACTAATCATACTCTTAACGGTACACTTTTAGGTTTTATTCGTTAACATAACCTAGATAATCAACGTACGTTACTTGAAAACCTTGACAAGTATCATAAAAAAAATTACTGGTTTACATGGAATTACATAAGAAAGTGTGTTTATATCTTCTCGCATCTATGAGAAATCTCGTAAGTATAAAATGTTGGGATACTTGGTTTAAAATGTGTACTACTTCTCACAAAGTTGTTTAATGCTTATAAATAGGGGGTGATATTCACACCACATCTTTTGATGCATACATCACAATTTATGCATTATAGTATTGTGCAATATAAACTATAATGTACAAATTGTGATGCATGTATCAAAAAATGTAATGTAAGTATCAATTCCCTTATAAATATAACGTTTCCTATTTAAAATGTCAATTGTGCGTGTACTAAATAATTCTCGTAAATACACCAAGTGTTGATACAAAAGTTGGGCGTTCCTTATTTGGACTCCGGTTCTCGTATCAATTAGACTTTGATGCTTGAGACCTGCGCACTAGGAAAACAGAAAACACCGTTAGGCTTATCGTGGGATTGTCTCCCACGATTATCCTCCGGCGTGAGAGTAAGTAATCGGTTTTTAGAGTTTAGTGGAGAGTTAGGTTTTGTGATCGTACCTTTAATGAGGGCCGAGATGCCCTTTATATACACACGAAATCCTTGTTGGTTTCGTGCTCCACAACCTTCGGCGTATCCCGCCTAAATCGGTTGGTTGATGCATATCCCATAATTAAGAGATATCCGATATCAAGACCATAAATAACTTTGAGTTTGGGCCTTCGTAAGCCCAAACAGTTATCATGTTAGCCCACTCGTACTGGGCTCGAGTGTTAGTAGCGTCCATTAGTCGGGTTCATGACCCGAATGTGGACTATACGTCATCACCGAGCTATATATTTAATTATTCTATTGTACGACTAAATGACCCTTTGTCAAGTATATAATTCCACAAAAAAGGTGTAGATTGGCGGGAACACCCTGACCCCGGGTGCCTTTTGGCACCAGCCATTGTCCACCCCACAAGGAATAGCTCCGGTAACTCTCCTGGCCTAGTGGGGCACCAACTGGAGTGAGCACGAGCCAAGACTCGACCCCTGAGCTCTTATTCCACAAAGTCTCTCCAGTGTGGCAATAGGTTTTGCAAAGATGGATACCTATATGAAGCAAATGCCAGTAATATATAATACATACAGTTATTTAATAAGGTCGACAATGTAGGCCTTTTAGCTCGTCTAGCGAGTATTAACTTTTTATTTTGTGTATTTATATGTTGTTTGTATAAACCCTTTAATTTATCAATAATATAAGTGCATTATTTGGTTACTTTCTACGTGGTATCAAGAGGCATGAGGGTTACGTTTCTTGTCTCTAGTTTCGTGTTGTCTGTTTGAACTAATATGTTCGTATTCGATTGCCGTGGCTTTTTGAATTAAGCAAGTTGAATTATTTATGTTGTCGTCACTTTATTACATCTTAGTTCTCGTATTGCATTTATCAAGCGAGTCGTATTAGCGTATAATCGGATATTGGTTTAGAAACAATTGTTAGTGGGTCGATGCAACATAAATTTGATATTGCTTATTTGCAATTCGGTTTTGAAAGGAACAAGTTGTTTGAATTTGTCTAGTTGAATTTTAGTCGACATGTTAAGGTTATTCTTTCGATCCTGTATATTGTTGGATTTGTTTGAAAGAAAAAGTTGCTTGGATTTTTTAATTTCGGTGATTATGGTTTTGTAGGCGGATACTGGATTAGTAATTAGTTTGATTATATTAGATTTAGTTGCTTATTGTTTTCGTTTTGTTGCTTTAATTAGCATGGATACTTGTAAGAGTGATTTAAAATTGGATACATCATTGTTTGAGCAATTTCAAATTTGTGGACATGTATGAGCATTTTTAGATATTTTTAGACATGTTATAGCAATTAAAGAATTTTCTAGCCTTTCTCAGTCTCAACTATGTCAACCTTGTCTGATAAATGTTTTGCATCATCATTTTAAAAATGGATATTAGATTCGGTGCCACTCATCACATGTCTCATCTTATGTCACAATTCATTTTATTGAATCCCAATTCTTCAAAATTAGTTATGGCCGCTAATGATGATTCTATGCCATTAGCAGGTGTTGGTTCAGTTTACATACCTTTTGTTACTTTATCAAATGTTTACTACATACTGAACCTTATTATGAATTTTGCTCCAGTTAGTAAAATTTGTGATTCTGAATGTGATGTCAAATATTCTGTTTCCGATTGTTCTATATAGGACCGGAAAACACAGAAGGTGGTTGGGGCAGGTCACAAGCAAGGGGATCTTTATGTTGTAGATCTCTTTAGAGACATTCATGATACCACATCATCTAGTGTGGATTTATCTTCTTTTTTGTTGACATGTTATTCTTGAGCATTTTATTTATGGCATTCTCCGTTTGGGTCATGTCTTTGGTTCTCATTTATGATTTTTAGCATCTGATAACATCAAATAGTTCTAAATTTTAAGTGTCAATTTCCCCCGATAATGTTCGTATTTTGCATCATTTTTATGGATTTACGCTTGTATTCCTTTATATTTTACTTTTAGGTAAATTACGAGCATTGGAGCTTACGAGACGCGGATTTGGAGGTTTTCTTAAAGATTTATAATAGTATGCAAACTGTGAAGAAGCTACGGCGTAACTACCTCTCTCTCTCATTTCGCCGTAGCTAGTGCGTTGACTCTGAAGACCAACTTAAAGGCGATTACGGCGTAACTCCCAACTAAGGTTACGCCGTAATCAATTAGGTCAAGAAATGTTTTGCGCCTCCATCAACTACGCCGTAACTCCCCACAACGATTACGACGTAATCTTAGCAAAATTAACCTGTATTGAAGATACGGCGTAACCCTTCCCTAGTGTTACGCCGTAACCTGCTTAACGAGAACATCATTTGAATAATTATTGAAGTTACGGCGTAACTCTCAACTCAAGTTACGCCGTAACTAGATCGTGCATATAAATACCAGCTCTAATTTCTGCATTTCACATCATCCACTCACAACCTAAAAGCAGAGAACGTGAAGAGGGTTTCAAAGGCAGATCTTTCGGAGCATACGGAGCCATCTCCAAGGGAGAAATCACTCCCTAACAATAAGCATTAGCGATTATTTTATCTTTTACTTTCGATTCATGTATTTTATTATGTTAAACATTGAATCTTTTGTTTCGTTTAATATGATCGGCTAAGTACCTTTGGTGCTAGCCTAGTTATGATTCCTTGAAATGTATTGTTTATTTTTTCATGCTTCCGTATAATTGTTTCTAGTGTATGCATGCATAGTTTGTTGGTAGCTACCCTAGCTTCGGTAGTTTTGAATGGCGGTCGTATCTAGTTGCTTAGGAGAATTGACCAAATGACCCTAAGTAGTTAGGTAGAGTTGGGGAGGGTAAGAATTGAAGAACTGAAGACCCTTCCTCGCTTGTGCGAGCTGACCAAATGATCATCGGCTGTTTGGATGAACTTAAGAAGTTAGGGATGAGTGTCTAAGATGCTAGCGCCCGGGCACTCATTGTTATGAATCTTGCATGTAGGGTACTTAATGAATTGGCTTAGGGGACTAAAAACAACTCGACTTTCAAGGGTAGAATCTTGATCTTAGGTTGAAGCCTTTGCCGATAGGTTAGGACGAACTGACCAAATATTGTCCTAGCGACTTAAACCCCCACTTGAATCAATTGAAAGTAGTAAAACATGAACATTACATGATAGGATGAGTAATTAGGTTAGCACACTTTACCTCTATTGATCACATCTCTATTTTATTTTACGCATTTATTTCTTGTTAATTAGTTTAATCATTTCTACTACAAACCAGTTAAAAACCAGTGACACCTAGACTTAATTAGAATCCGCTCACATAGCTCTTGGGACGACCTCGGTTTTACCGATTACTACACTACATACGACCGGGTACACTGCCCGTGAGTGCATAAGGTGGACCATAGGTAAACGAGACTTTATAAATATTAAAACCTGGTCAGAAAACCTGCATCAAGTTTTTGGCGCTGCTGCCGGGGAATTATATTAGGATTTTTATTAAGTCTTTAATTTTTGTTTTGTTTTAAATTCTTGTTTCTCCCGATTCCGTTTAAGTTTCAGGTACCATGGAGGGTGTGGAAATTAATAACCTCACTCTTGAGGAATATTTGGCCATGACCATGGATGAACAAGGGCCAGGGCTCGTTAGGCCGGCTATTGGGGATGATATTGATTTCGAGATAAGACCGCAATTCATGAGGGAATTAAGAACAAATACTTTTTCTGGAAATATTACACAGGATGCTCACGAACACATTGAGAATGTGGAATATATTACTAGCCTGTTTAATACACCAGGAGTCTCGAAGGATGCGGTTATGCTCCGAGTTTTTCCCATCACACTAACTGGAGCTACAAAAAGATGGGTTGATAGACTGCCTGCCGGGGCAGTTGAGACATGGGCTCTCCTTAAAAGATACTTCATTCAAAGATATTGTCCGCCTTCAAAAGTATCAAAGCAACTCATGGAAATCCATAACTTCAAATAAGAAGGCGATGAGACATTGTATCAAGCTTGGGATAGATACAATGATCTGCTTTACAAGTTTCCCACTCATGACCTAAACAGCCAGGAAAAGGTCAATATTTTCTACAAAGGGATCAACGTTGCTACGAGACAAATGATGGACTATCAGGGACCAATTACGGGGATGACCCCTACTCTTGCCATTGAAGCCATTCAAAAAATGGCTGATCATTCTCAAAATTGGCATGATGGAGGAAGCCAAAGAAGCCTTGGCGGAAATCTTGAGGGTATTGCCGCCATTATAGACAAGCTTGAAAACCTTGGCTGAGACATGAAAAAACTACATGAAAATATGCATGTTATTCGAGTAGGATGCGATACATGTGGAGGTGGCCACTTAGCCAGAGATTGCCCTCTGGAAAACAGAAATCCCCAAATCGAAAGAGTTAAGTATGGAGAAGGAAGACCCTTCCAGCAATATGATGATAGATCCCCCTATAGGAACGACCGAACTCTTTACGAAGAAAGAAAACCTTCACTTGAAGAATCTATAAATAAATATTTGGAAGAGGATGCCAAGCGACAGGCCAATAGGGATACTTTGTTCAAAATTTTTCAAGTGGAAACAAAAGCCAATCTCCTAACTCGCCATGAGACTTTAAAGAACACCGAAAGAAAACTTGGGATTTTGGCAAATGAAATTCATAAAGACAGCTTAATAAATGACGATAGTTCCTGTAAAGCCATATTTTCCAGTAATGGGAGACCTCTCTACACCCCTTTCAGGTACAATGAAGAAGAATTTGCTTGTTTCTCCAATCAAGCAATAAGAGAGGATGACAATACGAACTTTCGGATAGAGGAGCAACATACTAACGATGAACATGGTGCGATAATGGAAAATGAAGTAAAATTAAATGCCAGTTGCTCAGTTGTTGTCCTAAATCAGATCCCTCTAAAAGAAAAAGACCCAGGAAGTTTCATTCTCCCTTGTTCTATTAATAATTTACATAATATTAATGCCATTGCCGATTTAGGAGCTAGCATAAGTATCATGTCGTTTCCCATGTGCAAAAGACTAAATCTTGGACCTATTAAACCCCTTTGCATGACCATTGAAATGGCAGATAGGACAGTTAGCATACCTTATGGGTTAGTTGAGAATGTGCTAATTAAGATTAATAATTTTACTCTTCATGTCGATTTTGTAATTTTAGACATGGAAGAAGATCTCGACATTCCACTAATATTGGGTAGACCTCTTCTGGCTACCGCATGTGCAAAAATTAATTTTATCAAAAAATTCATAACCTTAAAAATCAACGATAGGAAGCTTACTCTCAACATGGATGATGTAGGTAAATGCCACCCTATCGAAACTGTTTGTGTTATCAAAAAGGGGGAAAATAAAGTTGTTCCTACCACCATCACAAACGAGCACTGTACTACTAATAGTCACAATGTGCAAGAAACTGAAGCTAAAAGACGCAACAATGGCAAATTACGCCGTAACCACTCCACAAGGTTACGGCGTAACAATAATTCAATACGGAAGCCTGAGTCTAAAAACGATTGGCCCGAAATTCAGAACGTGGATCTTAAGTACTTATCTAGAATGAAATACCATTGGTGCAAGGCTATTCCTGTGAATAATGACAAATGGTACGCCCTTTAGACTTCATGTAACCCCTATGATAGCATTTGTAATGGTGGAGATGACAAGGAAAGGGTAAAAAACAATAAGTACTTGTGGTCTTCAACTAATGATGGGAGTATTACATTCTATGCATGGGTACAGATTGTTCATGGTGATAGAGACAATGACGCTAAAAGAAGAATTTGGGCCGATCTTAGCCGTAGTGTTAGCTGTGAAACCCCTAGTATTGATACAATTCATAAAACAACAAGCATGTCAATCTCAGATATTGGAATTGTTGATAAATGCAACACCAACAACAAGACAGTTCGGAAGCATTTGTGTGAAAAGTTAAAAACCAATAATAATGTATTATGGGCTTCTTGCAACCCGTTTGACGATGACTGTAACGGGGGAAGTAGCATAACTAGAGTTAGGAATGAAAAATTTTTGTGAACTTCAACCAATGACGATGAGAGAACGGAACTACCTTGGTCAGGTAAGTTGAGATTTGACAATTGGGTTAAAATCAAGTATGGAAAAATGGACGCTTCCACTAAGAAAATGTTTTGGAAGGATTGCATGAGTGAAGAAAGCCAATGTGAAGAGATTCCTCACGATACTAGTCAGGTGACAAATGGCTTGACGAATGAGGATAACAAAGATACACGGGGTAATGAAAAAGAGGAGTGTAAACGTATACCTATTGAAGAAGTACTAAGTGACGAGCGGTTTAAAGGAACTAAGTCCGATGGCGATGACATTGAGGGAATATTGGACTACCTTGAACTACAAGGTGAAGACGGGTTCACTGACCCAGATGATGAGGCATACGAACAATGGAGGTGCAAGCTTCTTGGTATTCTGTACAAAAGGCCACCACCAATTATAGCTGAGAAATTTGAGATTGCAAGATACCACTTAGGGCCGGACGAAAAGTTTTCCAAGATTCGGAAGATTGAGGCAAAGGAGTATCTCCGCACCGCTACTAATGTTGCATGGTCCAGACACAACTTGATGAAAGATATGGAAGAAGTTGGCCAAGTTCGAAGGGCACCATAAAGCCCATGGCTTTGAGTCTAACTTAAAGACTCGATAATAAAGAAAAGTGCTCTTTCGGGAGACAACCCGAATTATCATTTTTATTTCTTTTATTTCATTTTTTGTTGGGTTTTGTGTTTTTAAATTTTTTTGCAGGAATTGGAGATGAATTCACAAGTCTAAAACGGGGACCAGTTCTGTCCAACAATTACGGCGTAACTCACCCTAATGGTTACGCCGTAACATATCATCAGTAGCGATTCTCTCCAAAGCATAAACCATTACGGCGTAATCCAATTCTATGGTTACGCCGTAGCTATTCTCCAGTAGCGATTGCCAGGTTTTACCACAATTACGGCGCAACTCCTTTATTGGGTTACGACGTAATTACCCTGCAGCTCTAATTTTTTCTATATTAACACAATAACCTTGTATTAGTTTTTAAATTAACTTTGTGGGTATGTTCCCTGTAAGCCCTCACGAGACTACACTCGTCCACTTGGGACACCAAGTGGTTTAAAAGGCTTGTTGCATATGCTAAATGCAACCGTGATTCCTACGATAGTGAGTTAGATTTCTTTTTGTTTTTGTTTTTGTTTTTGTTTTTCTTTTTAGAATTATTCTTGTTGGTTAGTGTGATTTCAGGGAATGAAGTTTGCTCGTGGATGCTTAATCGAAGGCACGATTCTCTTCATGGGCCTTCTTTCTTTTTAAGGAGCAAATTTCAGGGAAGTTCTCGCTCTAATTCTACTTTCTTTTCACCTTTATTTAACGTTTAGTACAAAAGGGACTTTGTACATTTCAAGTGGGGGCGGGAGTAGAATTATTACTTGAACTTTATTGCCCTCTTTTTTTAGTTTATTTTGAAAAATTATGTCATTTTTAGAATTTTGACATGTTTTTCTTAACATAACTAGATTAGACCTTAGCCAAGCACATTATAACCCTTGATATTTTATGGTGAGATTAGCCTTATCTGTTTCCAATTATTTACCCAAATCTATCAAATTATGAGTGTCTTTGGTAGCTTGTAAACTTTAAAACTTGGCATTTGCATCATTTCGAGACCATAGTCGAGGTATGTTGAGTTCGCTTAATGTATATGGATTAATCAGTTTGAGAAGGCAATATTTTAGGATTATCACCCAAATAACCTATCCTTGTGTGTCTATCGATTAGTCACCTCGAATTTTCGACACCCATGTTAAACCCTTTTGTTGCACTCACCCTTAGTGCAAGATACTCCTAGATACACCCGTCTGAGCCATTCCTTTCATTTTGTTCACCCAATATATATTGTTTCGTTACACCTATTCGCCTTAGCCTACCGTGTAATCTTAATTTGTGATCGGGAAGTCATTGTTTGCCTAAGTTCAAGGGTCAAGTAGAGAGGTTCGGAAATCACGCTTTCATCAAAGACTTATATTTGAAGATCATTGAAGACCTCCCAGATTCTCATATTATGTTCATCTCAAGTGGGGGGATGTTATGTTATGATGTAAAAAAAATAGTATTAGTTTATTGTTTATTGTAAAGTGCAAAGTTATAAGCACTATGATTGGAGCTCAAAAAAGATTTAGCATCGAGGAGGCCACCTCGGTCACATTTGAAGAGTTGAGTTGGTAATTATTGCGCCAACAGTTGAAGAACAAGTAATGTGCCCATCGTGACGTCCGCTAATGACACATCTACTTGAATTGATCATGATCCGGTTTCTTCACCTTAAAGCTTGAACTTTGGATGAACGGTAGGCGGTGAAAACTTGGTTATTGGTTAAGACTATTTGCTTTGTTATTTTTATTTTACACCAATTATTTCCTATGTCTTATCCTACCGTTTAGTCATGAAGCATGTCTAGGTAATGAAGCGAGCAATCCTTGGTTTCTTGGCCATGGATTTGGTCATGTATCATTGATTTTGTCCACTTTGCCGTGACATGTTAGTAATGACATACACCCTTAACCCATGTTGTGTCTACCCATATTGCCTTCAAGAATTGTTTAGTCCTTAACTCTAGCGGTGGAGATTTGTGTAACCGCCAAGCTTATGATAAAATACATGCTATGATAGTGCTTTGAGTGATCACCCCGAAATTGACACTTAGACTAGTTGAGAGTATATGAGTGTTTTGTTCCCATTTCGTGAGGTGTTCGACTTTGATTTATTCTATCATAAGGGATTTTTAAACTCATATTTTCTACGTAATGGGAGATATATTTTTAGAAAATTTTCTAATAAGGTCTACTTGAGGGAAGTAGAGTTCAAGTGGGGGGATATTTGATAACATCAAATAGTCCTAAATTTTAAGTGTCAATTTCCCCCGATAATGCTCGTATTTTATATCATTTATATAGATTTAAGCTTGTATTCCTTTATATTTCACTTTCAGGTAAATTAGACATTGGAGCTTCGAGGCAGTTTGGAGATTTTCTTAAAGATTTATGATAATATGCAAACTATGAAGAAGCTACGGTATAACTACCTTGTAGAAAACTAGAAGGGGGGTTGAATAGTTTACCGATTAAAAACTTTGTTTTGAAACTTATTGAAAGATCAATTGATATTGATCTTGAGTATGTTAATGAAATATGCAAGCAATATGTAATGAGTAAATAAGGAAAGAAATGATCAAACCACAACAAGTTGTTTATAGTGGTTCGGCCTACAAGGACTCTTTTTCCTTGCCCTACTCCACTCCCCGAGTCTCACACTCGAGAGTTTAACTTCACTAGTCAACAAGCTCCTTTCACGGGCGGAGAAAACCTTTACACTTCGCTTACACTATTTCCGACACTAAGCTAGATGTCGAGTTCTTTCCAAGGGTACAACTACTCCCACACACAATGTATTTTGAGGACTAAAATACTAACCACTCACACTCACAAGATTATGATGGTTTGATACAACAATGAAGTATGAATCAACACTAGATCATACAACACTAAACAAACAAGACTTCCAACTTCTCGTTGAAGCTTGAATATGACTTGATCTTCTTTGCTACAAAAGAGATCACTAATATGATATGAAACTGAGTTAGAAGGGTTAGAGAGAAGATATGTATGAGAGTATGTTAGAAAGGGATGAGAAACTACTTGGCTTGGCATTGCTATTTATAGCCAATTGGACAGAGGCGTCCACGGACCGCGGACCCCTAAAAAGGGTTCGCCGTGTACCAAATGGTACCGCCGGTCGGCATCAAGATATCAAATCTGGTCTAAAGTCAACTCTATCTAAGTAAGATTGTGCAAGATATGAAGAGTACAAATCTTCACAAAATATCTAATGGAATCTTCAAATGATCTCCATGATGTAATACATGATGTCAAATGTTGTATTACTATTAATAGAAATATGCAAATGCTTAAGTAGTGTTTGGTTTTAAGAACCTAACACATTCTACAAACTATTATCATACATAATGATTAGAGTCATATCAAGATGTTACTAATCATAAATGTAAATGCTTGAATGATGAATATATTGTTTAAGAAAGCTTGTTTTAATATCTAATAAACTTGACAAGCTTTAAGCTTTTATAAATTAAATTTACTTTTGTCGTTAACAAAACTTAGGCAAAGATCAAAAATATAAATAACGTTTAATGACGATATTTGTATTAACAATCTCCCCCTTTTTGTTGAGGACAAAATATAAATTTTATTTTTATAAAAGAAACAAAGTTTGTACAAGAGTTATAAAAATATTAGTTTTAGAACTTGAAAAGAAAATGATAATGCAAGTGTATGAAATTTGACTTTTTATGAAAGTCAAAGAATTCACTAGTTGATGCATGATGTTGACTTTTTCAGAAAGTCAAAGTATGCGATTTGACTTTTAGAAAAGTCAAATATAAATAATTTCAAGTTCTATATTTTCTCCCCCTTTTTGTCTCAACAAAAGAAGAGGCTATGCGGAATGTAATGAGCCCGAGCTATTATCTCCCCTTGTTCAAAGCTCCCCCTAAATTGGGTGCTTTTGTGGGAAGATACATGGATTGTGAAAATAAAAAAAATTGTTAGTAATAATGATCATTCACAAGTATTTCCAAACACTATGTAATGACACCAACAATATAAGAAACAACATTCATTAGTTAAAATTTTTCATGAGTAAAGATCATGAAAAGAGAACACAATGATGTGTTTCTAGTACAAGAAAATGAAAATTATCCTAAAAGAGCAAATAAAAGAAAGACTATTTTAAAACCATCCTAAAGTGATGGTGGATGGGAAAGAGCGTTGAGACGCTCAAGAATGTGGTTGAGGATGAACCTCATTTCTTCGTGGAAGTCATGGACCATAATCCGGGTCCGATCCACGGTTTGACCCGGTTGCTCACAAGTAGAGCAACCATGCCTTGGAGGGTAGAAAGTTTGCGGAGGTTGTGGTGGTGGAATGGTGGATGTGTTGGTGGTGTTGGGGATGTTTGGAGTGGTCATGATGGATGCAAGCAAAGCACTTTGCATTTGCATTGTCTCACTTAAGTGAGAATCCACCATGCCTTTGAATTGGTGGAGGTTGTGGAGTTCGGCTTGAATCTCCTCTCTAGTGGGATTGTCATCCCACATGCTCTCCGGAATGTCCTCAATATGAGGGAACATTGATGATGGAAGTGGATGATCCCCGTATAAAGGACCATGAATGTCCTTGTGAATGGGGTGGAAAAGGAGAGGTCTTGGCCCTAATGGGGCGTTTGGGTCAATGGATGACCGAGGTGATTCATGAGCGATTCGCTCAATGGTGCCAAAGGATGGCAATGGTGGTGGATGACTTGGCCTAGGAGGCAAGTCTTCCAAGTCCTCTAGGAAAGGATTTGGTGATGTTGGTGGAGTTGAAAATAACTCCATGGGAGTGAGAGTGGGAGACCTTGGTGAAGGTGGTGAGGGTGTTTTGGATGTTTGGATGGGTGCCGGTGGAGGTGAAGTAGGTGTTTTAGTTGGTGGTGGAGTGGTGATCACAATGTGTGATGAAGTAGGTGTAGCTAAGGTAAGGTGTGTATCATCTCTAATGGGAGATGAGATTGTGAGTGGTGAAGATTCGGATGATGAGCTAAGATTGACAAAACAACAAGGCCTTACGCTCATTCTAGCGGTTTTCTTGCAAGGTTTTGGTGATGATTTAGTCATTTTTAACTTGGGTTTTGATTTGCTAGATAGTAATGAGAATGAAGAAGGTGTGAGGATGATCATGGTAAAGCCTTTCAATTTATAGAGGTAAGAAATTGTTGAGAAAGGTTTGATTTGATGTTGAACCATTGAAGAGATGAGGTTCCTAATGATTTGGAAGTGGGTTGAATGCTAGTCATATCACCCAAGTCAATCCATACAAAGAAGATGGAGTGAAGAAGAAAAGATATGCAATTAATGTGTTCTAGTGAGTGGAATTTCCTAATATTCAGATTACCCACGGATTTGAAGGTACCAAAATTTGGTTCCTTCCTTTATGCAAAGGGCTCCTTGGGTGGATTTTTCAAATTTTTGAATTTTGGTGGGAAATGGATTTCTTATATCCCTTAGTGAATAATACTAGTTCTAATAACAGTATAAACTAGTTAAGGTTGATTTTAAGTGATGGAAGATAATTTGGAATCACGAAAAGAGTCGAAATTGAAAATTACGGAGGATCCACGGCACCAAAATCATACACGGACGGAACCCAAAAAAGGGTGCCGTCTGGTCCGCTTGTACAGATATGGCGGTACCAAATTACATAAAGGACGGTACCAAGATAATGGTGCCGTCGATCCGTGGAGTCTGAAATTTGGACGAGTGTTTTTTTAAAACTCGAAATTTTCGAAACACGAAATTTTTCTCAAAAGCTGTTATACTAAACATTTCTAGTTAGGAAAAGTAAATAACACATATGTAAACATAGTGGAGCATAGATTTTGAGCAAGGCTTATTGATTTTCACAATATAGTGAAAATGGGTAAAATTTGATAGCATACTTGTGCTATCCCCATGCATGAGTTTGTTAGCATACACCATTGTTTTAAGTTATATTATCATCCTACATAATAAAACAACTAAATAGTATCAAACATTAATGATAAAGCATTGTTCCAAACACTCCTTAAAGTACCCTTATTTGTCCAATTTCTTGTAAATCTTGTTCATCATCCTACCAAGGCACTTGAACATTCCCTTAGTTTGCTTGAATTGCGATTCATTCTCAATCTTGGGAAGAGATGCGTAATACTCATGAGGTGGAAGATGAGAGCTTGGAAGACCATCCTCGGAGCTATTTGATGATGATGATGAAGGAGTTGGAGGTTTAGCTCTCTTGCCTTTAGTCTTAGCAACTCGATCATCACTCAAAGGTACAAAGATGTGAGGGATGAGTTCATAGTGAAGGTGCATTCCTTTTGGGGTTGGTGGAATTGGAGCGAAGTTTCTATAGAGACGGGTGAGAAGCATCCCGTATGGAAGAGCAACGGATCCTTGAGTTGGAATATCAATCATTCTCCTAGCTATGTAGTAGGCTAAGTTGAATGGTTGTCGGGTGGACAAGTTGTAAAGCATGTGACAAAGACAAGCGTTTATGTGATCCCTATTCCCTATGGTGCTAATGACGTTTGCTCTAAGTAACTCCTCCCATTTCTTAAATTCGGGCTTAAGTTCATTGAGCTCCATTCCATATGGATCTCGGTCTACTTTTTTCCCTTTCGGGTTACTCGGGTTGTATCCGTTTTTGGGTTAAAAAGGTGTTCACGGATGACATCCTTATCGGCTAAACGGGTTATGTAGGGAAGAGAGCGGTCATTGATTGCATCAAGGGCGGTGAGTGACCACTTATCCGTGTAGACACAAGTTCCTCGGTTGGGAATTCCTAGTACTCTAGCAAATTCACTTAAAGTGATGGTGTAGTCATTTTGGTTGATTCTAAAGCTAAGACAAAACTCATCATCTTCATCACTAAAACCGGTCACACTAGCATAGAATTCTAACACAAACCTAGGACAAATTGGTTCATCAATGTCAAGAAG
The DNA here is from genome assembly GCA_910596185.1 of Chrysanthemum makinoi. Taxonomy (NCBI): domain Eukaryota; kingdom Viridiplantae; phylum Streptophyta; class Magnoliopsida; order Asterales; family Asteraceae; genus Chrysanthemum; species Chrysanthemum makinoi. Next base: position 252,964,502 of record OU343217.1, read on the forward strand.
ACAATCGAATTGAATGGCGGCTAGTTCTTCACGAAGATTGGTATGCTCAAGGAAGGATGAGTGAATGGTTCTACCCTCATGGAAATACCTTGATTCTAGACCCTAAATATTTCTACTTGTTCCTTGGTGAGTCCTTTGGTTTTGTGGTGTTTGGGAATGTAGTTAAGAGTGTCTTTGTGATCATAGAATCTTGCGGCTACCATGGTTATTCCTAAGGACAAGAGTTAATATGTTAAAAATTAAGATAAATTTTAACGTTTTTGATTCTAGTGTGTGCCTATATGAAAACAATTTGGAGTTGCGGTTATCTCGACTCATTTTATGCACAAAATGGTTTTAGTGGAGTGTTTGGCAAATACCATGAGATAACCCAAATGCTCCTAATTCAATGTGGCTATATTTGAATATACCGGGAGTGCATATTAGTTATGCAATACCTTTAGTATTCAAGAGCATGCAAGTGATGAAAATTCTAACGTTTCTATTTGTATTAGCAATGAAAGAATGTTTTCCTACAAGTGAGAAGCTTTTCAAAACTTTTGACATGGGGTGTTTGGTTGTTTGAATAAGGCCTTATATTTATTATCTATCAATTAGTGGAAAACATGATTTGTTTATGCAATATGATAATGTAGTACCTAATTTGAATGACTAGTTATGCAATTTGCCAATTGAATTCATATTTGGTATAAAAGCATACATAAAACCCCATGTAATGATTTGTGATAGTTTTGTGCATAAATAAGAATCCTAGACTCGGAATTAAGAGATGAAATGTAGTTAGGATACTTACAATGATGTTATCTTCATTGATTAGTGAGTGGGAAGATGACAATAATGAGCTTGGTTTAAGTTTTGCACGTTTTGGTAAAGTGGGTTGTGAGGAAGAAGATGTTATGTATAAAGCTGTTTTGCTTCTGTAGACACCACGGACCAGACGGCACCAAATTTTTGGTTCCGTCCGTGTTGTCGTTGGTGCCGTGGCTGATAGCGAAACAAGACAAAATTCTTTTGGTTTGACTATTCTAATGTTTTAGGCTATGTTTATCCTACATGTTTGGTTCCATTAACCCTAAACCAAGTCTAAGAAGATTAAAAGGTTCTCGTTTAAGAGGTTTAGTAAAGATGTCGGCAATGTTGTCTTCGGAGGATACTTTCTCGATTGAAATGTTTCCTTTTTGAACATTGTCGCGAAGAAAGTGATGACGGATTTCAATGTGCTTTGTACGAGCATGTTGAACGGGATTCTTCCTGAGATCGATGGCTCCTTTGTTGTCGCAAAGTATCACAATGTCGTTGAGATGAATTCCGTAGTCTACGAGAGCTTGCTTCATCCAAAGAGCTTGTTGACATGCTTTTCCGGTGAGACGTATTCGGCTTTAGTAGTAGAGATGGCTAAAGCCGTTTGCTTCTTTGCAAACCATGAGGTGAGACAATGTCCAACAAAAGTGCAAATACCACTTGTACTTTTTCTATCGACATAATCACCGGCATGATCCGAGTCGGCATACACTATGGTTTCTATACCCGTTCCTTTGGGATACCATAATCCTAAACACGTTGTTCCCTTAATATATCTAAAAATCCTTTTTAATGCTTCTAAGTGTGATGCCTTTGGGTTTTCTTGAAAGCGAGCACATAGACAAACACTAAACATAATGTCGGGTCTACTAGCCGTAAGATAGAGTAGGCTACCAATCATTCCTCTATATTTAGTGTTATCTACGGATTCACCTTCTTCGTCCTTGATGAGTTTAGTGTCCGAGGACATGGGTGTTTTAGTTGGTTTGGAATCTTCAAGACCAAATTTCTTAAGCATGTCTTTTATATATTTAGATTGATTAAAGAAAATACCATCTTCTAGTTGTTTAATTTGAAGTCCTAGAAAGAAGTTTAACTCACCCATCATACTCATTTCAAACTCGTCATGCATGATTTTAGAGAAATCATTACATAGTTCTTGACAAGTTGATCCGAATATAATGTCATCAACGTATATTTGAACAATAATAATTTGTGATTCCTTTTCCTTAGTAAAAAGAGTATTAGCTACTAATCCCATAGTATATTTGTTATCAATAAGAAAAGTCTTAAGTCGGTCGTACCAAGCTTTAGGTGCTTGTTTAAGGCCATATAATGCTTTCTTGAGTTTGAAGACATGATGTGGTTTCTCAAAGTCGGTAAAACCGGAGGTTGAGCAACATACACTTCTTCGTTAATAAACCCATTAAGGAAAGCACTTTTAACATCCATTTGAAATAATTTAAAATCATAAGCACATGCATAAGCAAGTAATATTCTAATAGATTCAAGTCTAGCTACCGGTGCATAAGTTTCATCATAGTCAATTCCTTCTTGTTGATTATAACCTTGTGCAACAAGCCTAGCTTTGTTTCTAGATACTACACCATTTTCGTCCATTTTGTTTCGAAAGACCCATTTTGTTCCAATTATAGTTTGATCTTTGGGTTTTGGAACTAGTTTCCAAACATCATTTCTAACGAATTGGTTTAATTCTTCTTGCATGGCAATTACCCATGATTCATCTTTTATTGCTTCATTTATGGTTTTGGGTTCAATGGTGGATACAAAACAAAAATGATTACTTTGATTTTGAGCTTGTGATCTTAAGGTTCTTTGATTAAGTTTTCCTATGACCTTTTCTAATGGATGACTTTTAGATTCTTTTATATTGATAATTTCCTTATTTAATGGTTCATCCTCCTTGTTATTATTAATTTGACTTTCTATTATTTGACTTTCAACTAAGTCATCATCTACCAAAGGTGATGTTTTAGAGGGAGGTGGACTTTCGTCAAATGTTATGTTCAACGATTCCTCGACTATCATTGTTTCTTTATTTAGGACAATGTAAGCTTTACTAGTTTGAGAGTAACCAAGAAATACACCTTCATAAGACTTTGGGTCAAACTTGGTGAGATAATCCTTAGTATTAAGAATAAAGCATTTACAACCAAAGACTTTAAAATATCCTAATGTTGGCTTTTTACCTTTATAAAGTTCATATGGTGTTTTGTTTAGGAAAGGACGTATTAGGACTCTATTTAAAATATATGTAGAAGTGTCAACGGCGTTACACCAAAACTTTTGAGGAATGTTTTGTTCATTAAGCATTGTTCTACTCATTTCTTGAATTGTTCTATTTTTACGTTCTACTACTCCATTTGATTGAGGTGTTCGTGGAGCGAAAAAGTTATGTGTTATACCATTTGTATCACAAAAGTTTCCAAATTGAGTTTCGTTGTCAAATTCACGACCATGATCCGTTCGGATCGACACAATTTTGACACCTAGAAGATTTTGAATTTTCTTGCTAAGTATTTCAAATTTATCAAAAGCTTCATTTTTGGTTTTCAAAAATAATGTCCAAGTAAACCTTGAGTAATCATCTACTATGACCAAAGTGTATAAGTTGCCTCCATAGCTTCTTATAGCGGATGGTCCAAACAAGTCCATATGTAATAATTCTAGACACTTAGATGTGGATACCATATTTTTAGATTTGTGACTACTATGTGTTTGTTTACCAATTTTGCAAGCGTCGCAAAAGTGTTGGTCATATTTTAGTTTTGGTAAATTCCTAACCAACTCTTTTGAAGATAGGTTTTGTATAAGTCTCATATTAGCGTGACCTAAGCGTCTATGCCAAAGAGATGAGCTATCGTCTAATGTTGTTAGGCAAAGTTTTTCATTATATGTTTTATCTATTTTCATGACGTATATGTTATTTTTCCTAACTCCTTTAGCTATGGTGATACCATCTTTTAGTATTTTACTACCATTTTCATCAAATAGTACTTTATACTTTTTATCACATAGTTGGCTAATACTAAGTAGATTAAATCCTAACCTATCCACATGAGCAACATTTTCAATAGTTAGAGAGTTATGAGCAATCGTACCTTTGCCAATGATTTTGCTTTTGAGATTGCTACCGAAAGTGACATTACCTCCGTCATACTCTTGGTATGATGAGAAGAGACTTTTGTTGCCCGTCATGTGTCGTGAGCATCCACTATCTTTTATCCATTCATCAGGTTCCAATCCAACTTTCAAGCATACCTAAGAAGCAAATAACTCAAACATTTGGTCCCCAATATCTCATGGGTCCGTTTGGGTTAAACATACCATTTATTTGATTCATGTATGGAAATGATGGGTAAGGGTTCCATGGCATGTAATCTGGAGTTTGATATGGTCTAGGAAAGTTTTGATTCCAACCGTTGTGTTGGTAGTTAGGTTGAACGTTGTGGTTGCTCTTAGGAAAGGGGCGTTTGGCAAAAGAAGTTTTATATCGTTGTTGAGTAGTTTTAGATCTAAATTCATTTTTAACAAGTCCTACTCCTGATATAATGGCTGGTTTTAGTTTAACATTATCATTGGTTTTCTTTGTTATTTTAACAAATTCATGCGGTCGGTATTGCGAACATTCTGTTCTGCTGAAGTACCCGCGGTACCATTTTGCATAACGGACGGAACCCTTATTTTGGTTCCGTCGGTCCGTGCTTTATCTGCAGGCAGTTTTGACAGAATATTCATCTTTTTCGGCCGTTTTGTTTTGACTCTTTGGAATTAATACTTCATTAAAACCTAGCCCATTCATGTCTCATGGTGTTTTATGAATTTTAACTATTTCATCGGCAAGAGCGATGTTTTTGTTAAACCTTTTAAACTTAGAATTATTTTCTATTAAAACTTCTTGTGTGAGCTTTAGTTTTTCTATTTCAAGATTAAGCTCTTGACATGATTTACAATCATCGTCATTTGCTTTTCCTTTTCTAGTCGTTTTGCTTTTTCTTTTAACTCATATACCTCATTTTCCAAAACTCCTTTTTGGTTTTTAGAAATTTATTTTTAGTTATGAGTTTTAGACTTAGCTCACACAATTGATTATATTGTTTTTGCAAGGTGTCATCATCTATAGAGGAATAAGAAGAGTCGGAAAGTACCTCATTTGACTCATGTGCCATTAGAGCGATCTCTTCCTTGCTTGTTTCCTCATCGTCTTCACTATCACTCCAAGCACCACTTACAAAAGCTCGTTGAGTTTTGTTTTTAGGTGGCTTGGGACATTCTCCTATGAGATGACTTGCATCACCACATCTAAAACACTTTCTTTCACCTTTACTCTTCTTATCATCCCGATCTTTTCGGAATGGCTTCTTTTCTTCTCGAGGTTGTCTTACAAACTTTCCTCTTCTTCTAAAGAACTTCTTGAAATCTCTAACGGCCATAGCATACTCCTCATCTTCACTATCGGAACAAGATTCATCATCATCGCTTGATTCCGCCTTTGCTTTAAGAGCAACGGATTTGATCTTCTCCTTTCTTCCTTTGATGATCTCCGAATCTTTCTCCATTACCATTTCGTGAACTTTGAGGTTGCCAATTAGCTCGTCTAGTGACATTATTGAGAGATCTTTTGATTCTTCAATAGCGGTCACTTTAGCTCTCCATTTGGGATGGAGTGCTCTAAGAAATTTCATGACAAAGTTCTTACTACGAAAAGATTCATCAAGTGCTTTAAGTGATGTAATGATAGTGTTAAAGCGAGCAAAGCCACAATCAATGGTTTCATCTTCAGGATAACAAATTGTTCATATTGTTGAACAAGAAGATCAATTTTGTTATCCTTGACTTGTGAATTACCTTGATGTGTAACAATTAAAGATTCCCAAATATCTTTAGCGGTTTCACACATAAAAATTCTTTCATATTCTTTTCTAGGTAAAGCATTATAAAGCATCATTTTAGCTTCATTATTTTTAGCAACTAATTTCTTTTGTTCATCAACGGAAATATCCTTTGTTGTAGAACTAAAATCTCCTTTAACAATAATAAACCAAAGATCTATATCTTTTGATTTTACATATGTTTCAAAACGGTTTTTCCAATAGATAAATCCATTGGTTTCAAAGAGTGGTGGTCTTTGCATAGATTGCCCTTCTTTAAAGTTTTCAGAATCCATGGATCGTTTCAAGTTTATAAAATACAAGTTATTTTAGAAATTATTGAGCAACGAGGCTCTGATACCAATTGTAGAAAACTAGAAGGGGGGTTGAATAGTTTACCGATTAAAAACTTTGTTTTGAAACTTATTGAAAGATCAATTGATATTGATCTTGAGTATGTTAATGAAATATGCAAGCAATATGTAATGAGTAAATAAGGAAAGAAATGATCAAACCACAACAAGTTGTTTATAGTGGTTCGGCCTACAAGGACTCTTTTTCCTTGCCCTACTCCACTCCCCGAGTCTCACACTCGAGAGTTTAACTTCACTAGTCAACAAGCTCCTTTCACCGTGGAGAAACCTTTACACTTCGCTTACACTATTTCCGACACTAAGCTAGATGTCGAGTTCTTTCCAAGGGTACAACTACTCCCACACACAATGTATTTTGAGGACTAAAATACTAACCACTCACACTCACAAGATTATGATGGTTTGATACAACAATGAAGTATGAATCAACACTAGATCATACAACACTAAACAAACAAGACTTCCAACTTCTCGTTGAAGCTTGAATATGACTTGATCTTCTTTGCTACAAAAGAGATCACTAATATGATATGAAACTGAGTTAGAAGGGTTAGAGAGAAGATATGTATGAGAGTATGTTAGAAAGGGATAAGAAACTACTTGGCTTGGCATTGCTATTTATAGCCAAATTGGACAGGAGCGTCCACGGACCGCGGACCCCTTAAAAGGGTTCCGCCCGTGTACCAAAATGGTACCGCCAGTCTGACAGTCAAGATATCAAATCTTGTCTAAAGTCAACTCTATCTAAGTAAGATTGTGCAAGATATGAAGAGTACAAATCTTCACAAAATATCTAATGGAATCTTTCAATGATCTCCATGATGTAATACATGATGTCAAATGTTGTATTACTATTAATAGAAATATGCAAATGCTTAAGTAGTGTTTGGTTTTAAGAACCTAACACATTCTACAAACTATTATCATACATAATGATTAGAGTCATATCAAGATGTTACTAATCATAAATGTAAATGCTTGAATGATGAATATATTGTTTAAGAAAGCTTGTTTTAATATCTAATAAACTTGACAAGCTTTAAGCTTTTATAAATTAAATTTACTTTTGTCGTTAACAAAACTTAGGCAAAGATCAAAAATATAAATAACGTTTAATGACGATATTTGTATTAACATACCTCTCTCTCATTACGCCTTAGCTAGTGCGTTGACTCTGAAGACCAACTTAAAGGCGATTACGGCGTAACTCCCAACTAAGGTTACGCTGTAATCAATTAGGTCAAGAAATATTTTGCGCCTCCATCAACTATGCCGTAACTCCCCACAACGATTACAGAGTAATCTTAGCAAAAGTAACCTGTATTGAAGATACGGCGTAACGCTTCCCTAGTGTTACGCCGTAACCTGCTTAACGAGAGCATCATTTAAAGAATTATTGAAGTTACGGCGTAACTCTCAACTCAAGTTACGACGTAAATAGATCGTGTCTATAAATACCAGCCCTAATTTCTGTATTTCACATCATCCACTTACAACCAAAAAGCAGAGAACGTGAAGAGGGTTCCAAAGGCAGATCTTTCGGAGCATACAAAGCCATCTCCAAGGGAGAAATCACTCCCTAACGATAAGCATTAGCGATTATTTTATCTTTTACTTTCGATTTATGTATTTCATTATGTTAAACATTGAATCTTTTGTTTCGTTTAATATGATCGGCTAAGTACCTTTGGTGCTAGCCTAATTAAGATTCCTTGAAATGTATTGTTTATTTTTTCATGCTTCCGTATAATTGTTTCTAGTGTATGCATCCATAGTTCGTTTGTAGCTACCCTATCTTCGGTAGTTTTGAATGGCGGTCGTATCTAGTTGCTTAGGAGAATTGACCAACTGACCCTAAGTAGTTAGGTAGAGTTGGGGAGGGTAAGAATTGATCAACTGACTACCCTTCCTCGCTTGTGCGAACTGACCAAATGATCACCGGTCGTTTGGATGAACTTAAGAAGTTAGGGATGAGTGTCTAAGATGTTAGCGCCTGGGCACTCATTGTTACGAATCTTGCATGTAGGGTACTTAATGACTTGGCTTAGGGAACTAAAAACAACTGACTAAATGTTGTCCTAGCAACTTAAACCCCCACTTGAATCAATTAGAAGTAGTAAAACGTGAACATTACATGATAGGTTGAGTAATTAGGTTAGCAAACTTTACCTCTATTGATCACATCTCTATTTTATTTTACGCATATATTTCTTGTTAATTAGTTTAATCATTTATACTACAAACCAGTTAAAAACCAGTGACACCTAGACTTAATTAGAATCCGCTCACATAGCTCTTGGGACGACCTCGATTTTACCGATTACTACACTACACACGACCGGGTACACTGCCCGTGAGTGCATAAGATGGACCATAGGTAAACGAGACTTTATAAATATTAAAACCTTGTCAGAAAATATGCATCAGCATCTATAGGAGCATTGGGGAAGCTAGATGCTCATGATATTTCTGATTGTAGTGGTTGTAAACTTACCAAGTTCTTAGCATTACCGTTCAGTAATAGTGTTTCCTCTTCTATCTAGTGCATTTTGATGCATGGAGACCTTCTCCTGAATCAACAAAAGGAGGTTCTACATATTATATTTCGTTTATTGATGACTTGACTCGTTATACTTGGTTTATCTGATAAGTAGGTCCGATTTTCTTACAATTTTTAGAGAATTTGGAGCTCTTGTGAAAAGTAACATTCGATAGTCATAAAATGCTTTCGTTTTGATTTAAGGGGTGAATAATACACTTTTAATGATTTCGTTGGTTTACTTAAATCGGACGAGACTATATATCAGACCTCTTGTACGGACACTCCTCAACAAAATGGTGTTGTTGAAAGGAATCATCGTCATTTTGTTGAAACAACTAGATCTTTTTTGTTGTCCGCTAATGTTCCAAGTGTATTTTATGGAGAAGCGGTTCTTACAGTCACATATGTGATTAATAGAATCTCAACGGCACATAATTCTGCTTTATCCCTTTTTGAGAAGTTGTATGGAACTTTGCCTGATTATTCCTCATATTGTGCCTTCGATTGTACTTGTTTTATCCTAAAAACACATGTTGAGCGTTCGAAATTATCTCTAGAATCCACTTAATGTGTGTTTCTGTGTTATGGTATTAGTCAAAAAGGATTTTGATGTTATGATCCGGTCAGTCAAAAGTTGTATACATCTCGTCATTTTGACTTTTTAGAGCACATTTCGTACTATTATGTTCCTGCTAGTTCACATAATTTGACACAATGTAAACTCATAAAAATTGATCCCTTTGAAATGGGAGGTGATTTGTACACCATTTATTTTTTCCATCCACCACTAAATTATGCATAGCAGTGTTGTACTGTGTGCATCACTGGTGTAATTTAGTGGTAGATGGCAAAAAAAATGGTGTACAAATCACTTCCCCTTTGAAAAACCTACACCAATTATGCCACCCATAATACCAAAACCAACCTCAGAACGCACCACTACTAAAACACCACCAGTATCAGATACACCTCCACAAACCACCACCACTACTAAAACGCCACCACTTAAAACTTCTGAGGCTACATCGATCGTTAATCAACCCCTACCACGACTACCCTGTAGTTGTAGCGGTTCTTTCTCCTAATGTTTGACCAACACATATTCGTAAGTCCACTAAAAAGGATGATTTTGTTTATTCTTGATAGTCTAGTTCGTTTGCTTCTTTTGTTGCTTCTGTACACAGTCTTCATGAGCCTGTGTCCTATACATAAGCTGTTTATGATCTACTTTGTCAAGGTGTTATGGCTGAAGAACTTAGAGCACCCGCAATGGGTCAAATTGAGAAAAGATTTTCCCTATTCTAAGAAGCTTTTTAGTAGTGTTTTTGCCATTGCATCAATAGCTTTTTCAAAAGCTTTTTATAAAGACTTGACAAACACCAAGTCTTTCTCAAAAGCTTTAGTTAATACATATGGTATTCATTAAATGCATTAAATGCTTCAAGTCATTAAAGACTTGGAGCATTGTGGATGCTCTTACTACATTGCATCAGACTCACACGCGGGACTAGGTACCTTTCCAGCAGGTAAGCGTGTTGTTCATTTTCGTTGGGTCTAATATTAAAACCAAATCTGATGGGTCCATTGAATGATATAAGGTTCGACTTGTTGTTAAAGGTTACTCTCAAGAGAAGAAGTCGATATGAAACCACCACATGGCATTCCTCATCAGTAAGGTAAAGTTTGTAACCTCCGGAAAGCTCTTTATAGACTCAAACTGGCACCACGTGCTTGGTATGAGAAGTTTTCCAAAATTGTTACTTCTCTTGGATTTGTCTCTAGTCATCATGATTTTGCATTATTTGTTAAACATTCAAGTGTTGGACGTATTTTTTTGTCCTTGTATGTTAATGATATCATTATTACTGTAGATGATTGTGATGGAACAGAATTACTGAAGGCAAAGTTGTCTCATTGGTTTGCTATGAAATATTTGGGTTTAGTACGTTATTTTCTTCGTATTGAGGTTGCTTCATCACCGAAAGGTTATCTTCTATCTCAGTCCAGTATATTCATGATTTGTTGATAGTGCTAGAATGAGAGATAATAAGATTGTCGACATTCCTCTTGATGCTAAAACAAAATATACCCCTACAGATGGTGATCCTTTACTCACAAGTCTACAACTAGGTTTTGTGTTTTTCTTGTAGATTTTCTTATCTCGTGAAAGAGTAAGAAACAAGATGTTCTTTCAAGATCTTTTACTGAAGCTGAGTATCGTGCCATGACTGTTGCTACTAAAGAGATTGTTTGGTTATGGTTAGTTACTTGGAGATGGGTGTTCATATTACTAGTCCTACTCCATTATAATTTGATAATGGTAGTGCTATTCAGATTGCGCGCAACACGGTTTTTTATGAAAAGCCCAAGCATATAGAGATTGATTGTCAGTTCACTTCAGCGGGCACCATTGCTTTGGCGTTTGTTCCTTCTGCTTTACAGATTGCGGATATATTTACCAAGCTTCCCTGTGGCTCACATTTTCGTTTTCTATCTGACAAACTCTCAATGTTCCTCGATGCAGCGTTGTGAGCTTTGAAGGGAATGTTAGTTAATAAGGTCGGCCCATTAGCCCGTCGCATTAGAGCATCATCTCTTTATTTTGTGTATTTATATGTTGCGTGTACATACCATTCAATTTATCAAAATACAAATGATCATTATTTGGTTAATTTCTACACACACAACAGAAAGATTAGACCCTTAATGTATTTAATAAGAAGAATTTTTTATTGTTATAAACCAAAAAAATTGGTATCTAAGTTAGATACATTTTAAACTCGTAATCTGAAAGATGTTTAGCTCATTTACCTTAAACTTCTATACATAAATGAGGGCATATGACAAAAACTCAGATCAACATTATCACCTAAAGTTGTACGAGTATCAAAACCATTTGACGTGTTATAATGTTAAGGAATTAATTAGTTGACATAGGGAAGAAATAATCAAACATCCGTTATATTAATGGTTTTTTGATTACTAGCTTATCATTGCAAATCAAGTTGGGTGTGATTATAGCATATTTAGGCCTAGCTTATATCCCAGTTGCCTACTTTAGTAGAAAGGTAGCACAGGATTCCTTAGCAACAAAAGCCTACCACTCCACATCTGAACCCTTTTGCATAACAAATCTTACCATATAATTTATTTTTCAACATATTCGAGTTGATGTATCCTTGGTAACTCACAATATTGATTGGCATAACATTTCGCCATGACCAAAAGGCGGATAAACATACAGGCTTAACTAAGTGATCATGGATTCTTGTGTTCCAACAAACGATAACAACTTTAAGTACAAACTAGAGTACCAATCATCAGTTATTACTCAATATGAGGCCAATAAAACCGACATGGATTAGCATAGATTGATGTACATAAGTACATAACTACAATAACGTGACATGTCTTCATGACAACATTAGGAAATCTAGCTAAATAACTTGTGAACTTAAGCAGTTAAACTTGTATCATTAACCTAACCGTCTCTATGGCAAATGGGTAGTTTTTGGTTTGAAAACCGAAAGGATGAATGCTGCAATTTTCATGAAACGGATGTGGACGAGTGATAGAAGTGTGGATTATATTTTCATGAAACGGATGGAGTATAATCCAACCAAAAATAGTAAAAGGTATGATGGGTGTGGGTGGGAACCCATTTTTTGTGGCCTTGAGTGGAAAGGAATAAGACTCAACATTCTTGACTTGAGAATAAGACCTATTGGCTTTACATAAATAAAATGCCATGATTCTATTCCTAAAGAATCACTCTTTCTATTCCTTCTTTTCCTTTTTCCATCTCTCAGCTGGCCGAGAGAATAACATTCCATAGTCATTTCTGTTCGTTTTCTCTTCCATCGGGTGCCATGCACGTGTGGTTTGAATCGCCACCAATAAGGTTATAACGGGTGTCTCTAAGTTAATAGATCGATAAAGTCCAAGAGGAATATGATTCTTAACTATGATACGTTGATATGTTCCTTTACGTGAGTTTCACCTTGTCTTCAACGAGAACTTAAACGATTATTAGAATATGAGCCTTATAAAAGGAAATAGAAGTACAAAAAAGAACAAGTACTACCCATGTTCTAGATTCTAAAGTTGGATAGAATATATACATGGGAATAAAGAAAGAAGAGCTTCACATACTTTGGTAATTGCTAAAAGATAGGTTCTTTGCATATATACATGCAACTCTCTGCATGTGTTGAAAAAATATTGCATAGAATGAGTATATTTAGAGTGTCATATTACAGAAACCCTTTAAGGGCAAACTATGTATGGAATAATAAATCATGGTATTAACTTTTTTAAAGTACTTGTAATATGTATGTACCATTACTATAAAGATAATCATTTGATGCTCCAAAGAATGATATGAAGTGAAAGTTGTGGCAGAAGATGTGAAATAGTGTTGGTGTATAAATATGTTGTGAATCAACTAGTATAAAACTTTGCAGTTTGCACACCAGCAAACATATTTTATGGCGTTAAAGTTATGAAAGTGTAAATCATGCCGCCAACGACTACGTTAGAATAATAATAGATTACTCCAATCGGTTTATATGGTTTTTCACCTTTTTATAAGTGAAAGTCGTTCTTAAGATACAATGATGAATCGTCTAGAGTAACAGATTTTTGAGTTCCATATAACCACATTAATGCTGATAACTGCTATACTTGTATATGTAAAGTAATCTCTAAAGATGCCATCTTATCCTTGATCAACAAGTGAGAATAAATCACCACACACGCTGAGAGAAAAATTCATGAACGAGGCCTAAATCCAAAACGAGCTAGTAAAAGATGAACAGAAAATGCTCCTCGTTAGCATTGTTATTCCTATCCACATGCCAACAAACTATTAAGGAATTTCTTTCACTTGCACTTTATCTAAAGTCTTAAAGATTGATTCCCTCCAAACTGAATAATCTTTGAAAAAGTTGTGTTAGAACTAATACGAAGATATCATTGGCAGTTTATACATTATGCCTACATCCATGCTAATTTGAGAAATTTGTATAAAAGATAAGAAATTCTAAAGAAAGGAAATTGATGTCTTAGTGACATATATATATCAAGGAAGATGTGTAAAGATTCATACCAGATATGCTTCTACTCATCAAATTAATGCATGTATGAGGTCAAGTACCATCCGTCTTCTTTTCGAAGGGTCCCACGTACCTCAGTTCAAATTCTTGGAAGGCCGGCCGACTGTCCTATAGTAACCAAAGAATGTTAAGATTTTGGTTGAGGGCCCACTTCAATCGATTTTTAATACTGTGTAGGCTGAATAAGTACCAAACGTATCAAAGGGGACAGAAAGGAATATGTTCTTATTCCATGCCTGCCCTCCAAGCTGAAGCATCTCTATTTTTACGCCTTTTTCGTGTGTGTATCTATTCCAAGTTGCAGATGCTTTAGTCAACATAATTTTCTTCTGTTTTCACAAATTTAAACGCATATTTCCTTTACGTCATTATCTATATCCTCAATACAGAAAGATGAGTGATAAGTCATTAGTATTTAGAACTAATACTACGATATGAACGAGAATTAAGATGTCTTTCAAGATAGTGGATACTTTGTAATATTAGTCAGACAAATCTTGGAATAAGGTTCTTTTCACTTTACAATACTCATGGATCTATTCTGGTACCAATCGTAAGGTGTTAAGAGTTCTATAGTGCAAAGGAATTAAATATTTTTTGGTCTGAGAATAATAAAGTGGGGCTGCAATTTGCAAAGCAAAGTAATCAATGAACGCGAGTGTATTTACAAGTCGCCACGAAGATTGGATTATAGTTTAGTGTTGTTCCTTCATTAGATCTGTCCAAGATTCTATACTTCACTTGGAAAGCACCCCTCCTACCCCCTACCCCCACCCTACCCCATCCACCCATTTTTCATTTGCTATATAAGGCGAGGCCGAGCAGACCATCAGTATGTGAAAATTGTTAGTAGGATAACAAGATAAGAGCTACTATAGTGTCGAAACTCGTATTTTAGAATACACAAGGAATCAAGTTTCATCATTTGGAGAGTAAGAAGATCAAGACTCACAAAGAGACAATAAACCATGCAGGTACCATATTGAGTATGTTAATTAGTTGTATGATATCGGTATATTGTGGAGGTGTTTGGGTTACTTATTACGACTTACGTATTCATAACACCTTATAGTTCACTGATAAATAGTCAAATAGTTAAGCACACCTTGAAAACTGTTTATCTGCTAGTTCAAAACGTAATAATGGGTATACACGTTGCTAAACCGAAACTAACTACAAAAACTTTGTTTTTTTTTGGTATAAAAGATGTACCAACATCATCAAGGAAAGAACATCCATTCTTCATCAAGAATGTCGATTACGCCAGAAAGACATCTATTTCTGCAAGGTGGTAATGGTGGAGGTGATTCGGGACTTGTTCTTTCAACTGATGCTAAGCCTAGACTCAAATGGACACCCGACCTTCATGAACGTTTTATAGAAGCAGTCAACCAGCTTGGAGGAGCAGATAGTAAGTACATTTTTTTTTTAAATGGGAAAAATCAAGGAAACAAAAACTTACTAGTTAGCTTTCCGTCTTTTGTTACAGAAGCTACTCCGAAATCAGTTTTGAAGCTAATGGGAATTCCAGGGCTTACTTTATACCACTTGAAGAGTCATCTCCAGGTAAAAACACATGTCAATCAGTACAGTTTACAAAGAGTATTTTGATTCCACCAACGGGTATAACTGATGACATGGAAACGGACACATGTGTTTTCTAATGTGGTGTTGAAAAACAATTATCTGGGATAATTACCTTAAAAAGTACGTAGTATTTTTTATGCTTGATGGTACTTTTGCTGGCCTAAAATAAGCTGGTTAACCAAAACAGAAATTAAACCAAAGTTGGTTACAATTTCAATCAGTTTTCTCTTCCTTTTAATGACTAAAGACAGACCGACAAACTAACTTGTATTTTTGTTTTGCAGAAGTACAGGCTTAGTAAGAATCTCTATCGGCAGACTAATAGTGGTGGCTCAAACAAAATTGGTAAGGAATCTAAAGATCCATTCTAAGATGTTCTGCAACAACATATAAAAAAAGATAAGTCATTTTAAAAAGGATTTTTGTTGCAGATATGGTCGCGCCATCAAGAGACACCATTGGTGAAACGAGTGAAATTCACATGAACAATTCAAGCGTTAGCCCTCAAACAAACAAGTAAGTAATACTTCGTACTTATATAGCTATAAAGTTTTCGTTATATTGTAAATATGAATCAGTGTCTAAGGAGAGACTAAATATTCGTGAGAAACATGGAATGTAAATTGACTCAACTTTTGTAAAGCTGACTTACAGCTACAAAATATTTAGCACATTCACAGACGTTGACAATACTTGTGAACCATTTTTAAAAAAGCTGTGAATCAGTTCTTTCCTCCTCAAGAATATTTAGCTTCTTACTAGATCCTAAGCCTCAGAAATAAAACCCTCCAATGTTGATTCTGATGGGAAAAACTATCGTTCAGAAACTTGCAGATAAGTGAGGCAATACAAATGCAAATTGAAGTTCAAAGAAGGCTGCATGAGCAACTTGAGGTACAATATGTCAATATTAACACAGCTAACAGTTCAATGCATCAAACAAATTCTAAATACATATAAACATATGTTCTAGGTACAAAGGCACTTACAACTTCGCATAGAAGCACAAGGGAAATACCTACAATCAGTTCTTGAAAAAGCACAAGAAACACTCGGAAGACAAAACTTAGGTACAGTAGGACTAGAAGCTGCAAAGGTTCAACTATCCGAATTAGTCTCAAAAGTATCCACTCAATGCTTAAACTCAGCATTTTCGGGGATCAAAGATGTATCAACACAAACAAACCAACCAACAGATTGTTCAATCGAGAGTTGTTTGACTTACGGTGAAGGTCAACAAACTGACCACGAGATGATCGGGTTGACACTTTTGAAGCAAAAAAAAATTGACAGTGAGCCAAAACACGTATGGTGCGAAAGTGATCTTTCCATGAGCGTTGGAGGACTCAAGAGCAGAAGCTACCCTGAGGAAAGATTTATGGGTAGGGACGAGAATGTCATTTCAATGGATCAAACTAACACAGATTCAGTTAAACCAGAGAATGTTGAAATGCCTTACTATGGACAGAAACTGGACTTAAATGCACATGATGGAAACGATACAGCTTCAACTCGTAAGCATTTTGATTTGAATGGCCTTAGTTGGTGATATTAAGCTTAAACTATTGATTGAATATCTTGTATTGCTTTTTCAGAATTTTTGTAGTATAATTAGTTTAAGAAACATGAGATAAGTTAATCTATGAATCTTGACGATTCTGTTTTATAGCAACATGAGTTGCTGTAATTTTACTGGTGTGGTAAAACTAGAGGAACGTAATCACATCATGTACTGTATTGAATAACATCGTTGCAGACTTACTTCCAGAGCTTACGATTCCTTGCTAAGACATTTAAATCGCCAAAAGTTACATCATCCCGTAATTTGGTAACACCAATGCCTGCATCAAAATGGTAGTTAACTTAAACTTGGAAACGATAGCTTATAAACTTTCCTTAAAAGACACTTTACATGTCTAATTGGTTTAAATTTTTATTTGTTTCCAACAACTTTGTATTAAAATGACAATTACCTCTTTAGCTTTTCTATGTATAATCGGACTGAATATGTTTTCCGCAATCTGGTACTGAATTGACAATTATCGTTCAGTTTTCCAAAATAGTAGTAGTAAGTTTTAGTTGACAGTTAGCATTCATTTTTTGTATATACTTTAGATCATGAACAATGAGCCTATACTAAATGGGACATGATCAAGTACCTATTAGATACATAACGAGTGTAGAAACCCGCGCGATGCAGCGGGATTGGCTTCAAAGGACTTACTTTGTAACGACACTTAAGCCTTAGGGACTAATTTTGCCAAGTTGCTATAGCTAGCAATTAATTCTACAGGACTTACTTTGCAACGTCACTTAAACCTTAGGGACTATTTTTGCCAAATTGCTATAGATAGCAATTAATGCTACAGGGCTTACTTTGCAATGACACTTAAACCTCAAGGACTGTTTTTGCCAAGTTGTGAAACTTTGCATTTAATGTTTGGTTTGCTACAAAAACATGTACGCCTTTTAGTATATACGAGTGTGGAAACCCGCGCGATGCAGCGGGATTGGCTTCAAAGGACTTACTTTGCAGCGACACTTAAACCTTAGGGACTATTTTTGCCAAGTTGTGAAACTTTGCATTTAATGTTTGGATTTACTTTGCAACGACGCTTAAACCTCAGGGACTGTTTTTGCCAAGTTGTGAAACTTTGCATTTAATGTTTGGACTTACTTTGCAGCGCCACTTGAACCTCAGGGACTGTTTCTGCCAAGTTGGGAAAGTTTGCATTTAATGCGTGGTTTGTTGCAAAAGCTTGTACGCTTTTTAGTATTATAAGAAGAATATAGAATAGAATAGAATATAATAGAATAGAATGAGGTAGGAGAAAATGCATAGACTTAAAAATGAAGAGGGTGTTAATTGTTTGACGGTTTAACAAGGAGGTTGTGTCTCAATAATACCTCATGTTGTGTGAGAAGTTCCCGAATCAAATGATTGTGGGTTCATGGTTGTGGTTTCAACATGTGAGGTAGATTTGTGGTATAAATGTTGTGAGATATGATGTTAGAATATGTTTTTATATTGACGTTGGTGATGATTATATGCTTAATATTCCTATTAGTTTTAGCCCATAAATTATGTATAAGTTACATTCTATTCATAATATCAGTTTATTCCTAACAGAAAGCGAGGACAAAACAAAATATAAGTTTAAAGCTCGATCTAGTGTTAAAATAATAAGGGTGCGTTTAGTTGGAGAAAAAATTCCCTTATTTTCTATCTTTAGTTTTGTAAAAATTTGGATGGGAAATTTATCTCCACAAAACACTTGAAAATATAGAAAATGTGTTTAGTTGATATTTGTATTTTATATTTTGAAGAAGGGGAGGGAGGGTTGGGGGTTATAAAGGAAAACAAGAAAAACAACTAAACTTTGTTTTCCAATTTTCTTTGTTAGATTAGGAATAGGGGATTTTGTGTTTTGCAAAACATTTTGTTGGAAAATGATAATTTGAACGCGATCTCTATTTTCCTTATTTTTCACAAAACATTTTGTGAAAAACAAGAGTGTTTTCCCCCAACTAAACGCACCCTAACATTTTTAGAGAAATATGGAAACATCTGAAATACCATGCTGAAAAAAAATCAAGGGCTGTTCGAAAGTTTGTTTTCTTATGGTGATTATTGTGATTCGTAACATCAAAATTATATTTATTGTTATAAGTTTATAACAATCCAGAAGCCCATAACTTCTAATATGCTAAAAAGGCCCAAGAAGGTAAAACAAATCCAGCCCAAGCTGTTTTGTAATTTTATAGTAGTTTTGTATAAACAATGAGAGTAAGAATCAGATGAGAAATAAAAATAAAATGAAAAGAATGAGAAGAAATCAAAATCGCACATTTCAGATGCACTTAAAAATATAGATGCATCTCCTCTTATATTTCTCTCCTCATTAAAAATGTGAGGCTAATATTTTTTCTTATTTTTCTCATTTCAATTTTTTTCTCACTAGATCTATAACCATCGGAATGTTTTAGGTTGTGTTTGATTTTCTAATAAAAGTCATTATACCTTTTAATGGCTTATAAATCTGAATTGTTAAGAGCTTTTGACAATTAAAGGTATTTGTTTTTCTCCTCTTGTTTAGAGGCGTTAAGAGGGTTAAACCTCTTGACCAACAAAACATGAAACGATAGAAAGGGATCTTGTTACCTCTTAATGATTTATAAGCTAGTTTTTTGTTTCTAATAATTCAAATGTTTATAACAAACAAACAACATTATTTGAATCAAAATCAGAGTTTCCGTTGCAGATTCAGATTCAGATGTGCGAATCAGATTCATACTCAGAGTCATTTAATAAACAAATGATTTAATTATATTTCAACTGAAAACTAAACTTTTTCATTAGTGTACAAATGATTTAATTAGGACCACCCATGATTGGGACCAACATCAACCTAAAAGTCAAGTAAATCTATCATAACCAAATGCCCACAGTTCATGTCCACGTAACGATCCTAGCGATTGTTGAGTCTAAAAAGTAAAAACCACATTGAACATGCCAACATACTAAGACCCGCAATTATTTTGAGGTAGTCGTTTATTGTGAAATCGGTGTGTTCTTAATCACGTTAAATCATTTTGTTCTTTATGTTATTGTTTTTTGTTATTATTATCACGTTTAGCTTTATAGAACTAAAAAGTATTCATAAAGGATTTGAACTTACAGTTGTTTGACTATGGAGCGTTTGATTGAGGAGCATTTTAGACAACACGGGGTATTATATATATTAACTATAGAAGCAGTTATTACGTGTGTTGTGACACTTGAAACATTAAATGCAAAGTTTTAAAACTTGGCAAAAACAGTCCCTGAGATTTAGGTGTTGCAAAGTAAGTCTTGTAACATTAATTTAACTTTTCCAAGTTGGCAAAAACAGCCCCTAAGGTTTAGGTGACGTTGCAAAGTAAGTCCTTTAGCATTAATTGCTATCTATAGCAATTTGGCAAAAATAGTCCCTATCCAAATTCACGTCTACAAAAGCAATCCCGCTGCATCGCGCGGGTTTCCACACTCGTTATAAAACTATTAGAGGATAAATAGGCCCAAACTAAAAATATTACACATTTGGGCGAGCTCGTGGCAGAAAGTTCGAGAAGTATTATTAAATGCTATGCCAGAAATATTACACACTTGGTAAAACTTTAAGTACCCTAAACTCACAAACCGGACTTGAGCTTATTTATCCTTTAATAAGGACTTCAAATCATTTCGATTTTGTGTGGATAAGTTGTATTAGGTAGGCGCATACAGATAACATAAAGAGAACCGAAAGTCCGAAACTCAAATTCTAACAATTTGACAAAAGAACGAAAACTACAAATTGATAAAGATAAAAGTTTATTACATCATATCAAGTGTCAAGATATTATACTTTATGCAACCCAAAAACAAATGCAACATTTTGATTGGAGCCTAAAAATAACATGTTAATATGTCGATGAAGAATTTAAACTTTATTTCAACGGGAACTTGTGAACACGTGTATTGGTTTTTGCCTATATCAAATTATGAAAACCGAATAATGCGTAGTTTACAAGACATATGAGAAAAAATATCGTATGATACGAATACTGTGGTACGGAAAATGAATCAGTTCGTAATAAATATAAAAAGATACGTTTGCAGTTTTGCACATGTATAGTTTCACTTTGAGTAAAATTAGTTTTTTCAATATACTAATCAAAAATATGCTAATCAAAATTGTTCAAAAAACAAATATACTAATAAAAAACCACATAGAATATTTCGGATTTTATTGAGATTTTCAACTTTTTTGGTGTATCAAAGATCCAAAGTTCATACTTTAGATGTTCATTGCAAGCTAGAGTATAAAAAATATGTGTACATGCAAAAACACATTGTAAGATAATGTTTATGTATTGATAATGATAGGAGACATGCAACTTAAGGCTACCCTCAATAATAATTTTTAGCGACATTTATTTTTTCTGCCACATTAATTTTCTCTCGCATACGACTTACACATAACTTTTTCGGTACAATAAGTCAACTTACACTATAAAAAACATACCCTACAAAAAAACTTTTAAATAATTAAATGCACACAACACATACACAAAAGAAACACTCAACCCTCATCTCCAATCGGTTAGGACCTCAACCCACATCCCCTCTCTAACCCTCATCTCCACAACAATGCCAACCCGCTGCAACCTCCTCTAACCCAGTAGGTTGAGGCATTGACTACCTTTATCCATTGGGTTAGCAACCGGTTGGGTAGGTAAAAAACAAAAAATATATATATATTATATTAAAAGTGTGCAAAGAATGAAAGTGAGGTTGGCAATCTAGGTTGTTGAGTGATTTGCAAATATGATGCTCAATCTTGCCACATGTCACATTTTTAGTGGTGGGTTGGGTTGGGTTGTTGATAAATGGTAAAAAAATGTATATTGGTTGTATGTATTAGTTGTGTAGGTGGATGAAAGAAAAAATAATATTTTATTAAAAAATTGAGTTGTAGCAGTTGTTGATAAAGATAGTCTTGGGAGTAGCCTAAGACAAAGACAACAATTTAAAGCATGTATCCAGGTCCTCTTAGTTATGATTTTACATGTGTATGTCATTTATGTTAGTCGTGAGGGGCGGTGATGAAACCAAGGTTTGTCCCGGAGGTCTTAAGACATCCATAAATTTTTGTCGAGTAGTGTTAACGAGTGTGGGAACCCGCGCGATGCAGCGGGATTGGCTTCAAAGGACTTACTTTGTAGCGACCCTTAAACCTTAGAGACTAATTTTGCCAAGTTGCTATAGTTAGCAATTCATTTTACAGGACTTAGTTTGCAACGTCGATTAAACCTTGGGACCATTTTTGCCAGATTGCTATAGATAGCAATTAATGTTGTAGGACTTATTTTGCGGCATTTAAACATCAGGGACTATTTTTGCCAACTTTGGAAAGTTTGCAATTAATGTTTGGACTTACCTTGCAACGCCGCTTAAACCTTAGGGACTATTTTTGCCAGATTGCTATAGATAGCAATTAATGACGCAAGACTAATTTTGCAGCGCCACTTAAACATCAGGGACTATTTCTGCCAAGTTGAGAAAGTTTGCATTTAATGCTCCTACTTTGAGTCATTTGTTCTCCCCATATTTAGTATATACGAGTGAGGAAAACCCGCGCGTTGCAGCGGGATTGCTTTTGTAGACGTGAATTTGGAACTGATGAATGACCGGAAAATTTGTTTGGACCGGCTTTGCAAATACAATTAAAACCTTAGGGACTATTTTCGCGGCTACAAAGGACTTACTTTGTAACGACACTTAAACCTTAGGGACTATTTTTACCAAATTGCAACAGATAGCAATTAATGCTAAAGGACTTACTTTGCAACGACACTTAAACCTCAGGGGCTGTTTTTGCCAAGTTTTCAAAGATAATTAATGCTAAAGGACTTGCTTTGCAACGACACTTGAACCTCGGGTGTTTTTGCCAAGTTATGAAAGTTAGCAATTAATGATGCAGACTAATTTTGCAAATACCACTTAAACCTCAGGGGCTGTTTTTGCCAATTTGAGAAACAATGCATTTAATGTTTGGTGGTTACTGTTTTCTTCCCTTGTAATTAGTATATATATATAACGAGTGTGGACACCCGTGCGATGCAGCGGGATTGGCTTCAAGTGACTTACTTTGTAACGACACTTAAACCTTAGGGACTAATTTTGCCAAGTTGCTATAGATAGCAATTAATTCTACAGGACTTACTTTGCAACATCACTTAAACCTTAGGGAGTATTTTTGCCAAATTGCTATAGATAGCAATTAATGCTACAGGGCTTACTTTGCAACGACACTTAAACCTCAGGGACTGTTTTTGCCAAGTTGTGAAACTTTGCATTTAATGTTTGGTTTGCTAAAAAAACATGTACGCCTTTTAGTATATATATAAAATATAGAATTTTGTTAAGAATCATATATTTTTCTTAAATGCAACATGTCCTTAAAAATTGTACTTATAGTATTATTTAGTTTATTACAAGTGTACATGATCATTTTGTGAATTAATTTTGTTTTCTTCTTTTTTTTCCTATTAAAGAAAACATCTAGATTAAGATCATGTGCAACTTTTACTTTGTTTTCTCGAATACTCGTTTTTATGGTGGGTGGTGCATCACTACCACTTCACTCTTGACGCGCGAAACACCATAGAAGCAACCCACCACCACCACCTTTGTGCACTATAATGGTGGTTTGCATCACCATTGTAAAAACCAGGAAAGTGGGTATTTTATTGTTATAAATTTGGTTTTGCGAGTGTTTGTAATATATTGTGTGATATGTTTGTAAAAAGTATGATATTTTTATATTTTTTTGTTGGTGGTGACATAGAAGGTAAAAAGTGGTGGATTTAATGGTGTGATGAATATTTATGTAATGCTGACGTAAAAATGATAATGTTTCTTGCATCACCAAGCTAATTGATTAATTGGTCAAATATAATAGCCTAATTTTTCAGGATACAAAACTATCACATTCAACCAACACCTCAACCGAGTTCACATATTGTCGTAATGTAATATTTGTGATGCAGATAATGTTACGACAATAACATACAAGAAAAAAAGAGTAATTGATCAATAGAATTGACAAAGATTGACAATAGACGGACCCTTTAAGACAATATATAACATCTCTATCACAAAATTAATGTATAGTACATCCAAAAGTCATCCGAAAATTTTCACTTCATCCCCATTTTCTTTTCTTATTACGTGTTTTGCATCATGTATCTTTTATGCCGGTTTCTCGGATTGATGATTTAGGAGAGTTTCGATTAGCTTGTTTTGGCAGTTTTCTAAGTTTATTTGAAATAGAAAAAGCTTATAAAGTTATAAACTTTTCATTTATGTTTATGAGCTTATTAGGAAGAACATATCTACTAAAACAACCTCATAAACCAAAAACTAAATGTATACACTTTTACCATACATGTAAACTTATAAACCAGCAAAATAAACTATCCAAGCATTTTTTTTATTGGAAAGAAAAAGTCAAGGTGTGATGTAAGTATGTAACAACACTAGCAAGGAGACAAGCACTAAAAAGATGTGAAGTTAACAAAAAAAAGGCCTGAACTTTTGGAGTTTTTAACCAAAGTGTTGCTTCCTCCAATATGTCCCCTGCCTCTCATCGCCACTCACTATTAATTCCTGTTTTTAGGTCGTAAAACGTGTCAAGGGTCACCATTTTTAACAGCTATCAAAGCATTAGGTGCTCATGAGTCATATGATTTGTTTTATAGCAAAAAGTACTATTATCTTAGCTTGGTTTCAGTAAGGGGATTCAATCCTTTTACTTTTCACTGTCACGTCAGCTTTCTCTCTCCAACGATCTTCAGGCGATTAGGTGCCCAGTAAGGTCGACCAAGATCATTTTTTTTTTTTTTTTAAACATTTTTAACATAAACTAAAATTTCATTAATAGTTAAAATGTTACAATACTAAATAAAAACAATAATATATTAAATATAAAAACGATATGAAATACATAAATCATAAATCTAATCTGAATGCTCCCCGCATGCAGAGTAATACGAGGGAGTCCGATAACCGGAAAATTCCTCGATGCGAGCCAAATCTTCCTCGTCTAGCAGAGGTTCCCCAAAATAATTGGTAGTCGAAGTTGATGCACCTACACCATCTTTTTCGTTCTCCCGGTAGCTTCAATTGATTTTGGTGCTGACGTTGTCCGATACCTTTTGAACACACCGCCACAACTTGTCAACAATCTCGCGCGTCTTTGCGGGCCTGATCTTTCAAAAATTTGTCGATCACAGCTTTTCGTTCAGGCGTAATGTCGTTGCAACTCTTGTAGTTTTCTCTCATCAGTTGCTTCTCTGCCCTTGCCTGCTCAAACAGATGGATAACGTCTATAATAGCATTTTTTCGAGCAACATCATCTTCCTCGCATTGTTTGTTAACGTACATTTTCATATCTTCAACGGAATGGGGGAGACGGCAAGCCAGAATAAATCTTGTGTTGAGAAGTATTTTGAGTTTGAATTGTGTGAAATAGATTTGTGGATTTAAGTGTGCTTGTATTATGTATTTATAAGGTTAATTTTTTATTTATTTATTTATTATTTTTTTTTTACCGTTATGCAACGGTAGGAATTTACCCACCCACATTTTTTGATTTTTGACAATTAAATGTTACAAGTACTCGATCGTGGTCATGACCAAGATGTGTGAAAAATGTTGCTCGATCGATCCCCCACAACAACACGATCGATGGGAATCGATCGCCAGATTACGCTCGATCGAGACTATTAGAGCCAGCCTTAGGCTCTTAGCATTTTTCCTTTATAACTCAGAATCTATAACTTAACTCAAAAAAACTCTTTATTCATCGCCCAAGTTATTGGACACCTCTAGCCCACATTTTAACCTAATAAAACTCAAATAAAACGCAAAAAAAGAAAAGAAGAAAAAAACTTATAATTTGAGCCTGTGGATTTAGAGCGAGGAGCTATGACATGAGGTGAGTGTGGAGGGGAACCATAAGGCCATAACTTGCCTTATAACTTGTGCACACCGAGAGTTTTAGTATTTACACTATTTCTACACTGAATAAACAGTACGAAACTTAGTACGTCGTTATTTCAAAATTCTAATACATTATGTTTTCTCCTCATATAGAGATCTTTATCGTGTGTTATAAGAAGGCTAGCAAAAATCTTTATGATGTGGCGCTATCATTTTTCTAATCAAAATAATTATGAGAAAGCAAAAATCTATTTGATGTTTTATTTAACAACAAATTTATAAAAAGACTAGCAAAACACTAGAAGAAATTACAAGCTAAAGGTATTAGGATTTTTCATCCAAGTAACCCAGTTAAGTTTAAAATTACAACAATTAGAACACAAATTATAAGATAAATCAACCAAGTCATCGAAAAGAAGCTCCTTGCAAACACCTTTTAAATATCCTTCAACCATTTAGAAAAACGAGAATTATGTAACCAAAAGAGCCAATCATCATAAGAGGCTAAATCAATGTCATCAAGCTCCCACAAACGCATGACATTCCTCCATAATTGACGAGCCATAGGACACGCAAAGAAGAGATGGGAAGCGGATTCCACTGAGGCGTTGCAAAAAGGACATACAATAGAAGAAATATCCAAGCCTCTAAGGGAAAGATTTAACCTGGTAGGCAACTTATCCAACCGGACTCTCTATGCAAACACGATAATCTTAATGGGCATGACTTTAACCCATCTAGTAGAGACATCCTCCTTTGGCAATAACAAGGTCAATAAGGCTACGAACTAATTTAACCGAAAACTCTCTCGAAGCTTCTACCGACCAAACCCAACGATCAAGAATGTTTGGTAAAATTAAGTCTCCAATGCGAGAATGAAAAAGACATTGTTGCTCTTCCTCAACCCCTCCGGTCTCCATAAATAACTTTGATGAATCTCGTCAATAGAGAAGAACCTTGAGAAAAAAAAAACGCCACACCCATTTAAAAAGGAAAGCCCTATTAAGAGCAAAAGAATCTATTTGAATGGACAAATGATATAGACGAGAAATGATAAATCCTTCATCAAATTTTGTGCTTTTTCATCGAGCTCGAAAAAGTTCTTCCTCTTGTTAGCCAACACTACAAAAACATTTGTCTCTTAGTGACATAAAAGAGTGTCATTAAAAGTGAAAAAATGTCACTAAAGATATAGAAAAGTCAACAAAAGTTAGACAACGGTGTTACTAAATTGTTTGAGTGTTTCTCTTACATGTTTGAAAAGTGTAACTAAAAATGAAGTAGGTAAATGTTCATTTATAATGAGAATAAATAATGAAGGGGTAACTTTTTTTCCTTTTAA
Source organism: Chrysanthemum makinoi (assembly GCA_910596185.1). NCBI lineage: Eukaryota > Viridiplantae > Streptophyta > Magnoliopsida > Asterales > Asteraceae > Chrysanthemum > Chrysanthemum makinoi. Next base: position 252,991,682 of record OU343217.1, read on the forward strand.
AACACTTATTTTTTTCCAAAAAAACTGTTAGTATTTTTTTGCTTACACTTTTTAGAAAAGTTTCACTAAAAAGCTTGATTTAGCGACAGTATTTTGTGCAGCAGAACCCACTAAAAGTTTTTTTGTTTTTTTTTTTTTTTTTTTTCACTAAAGTTACAGTAATATTCTTGCAGTGCAGTTTTTTTCCCAAACAATGTAATGTACTCTACCTTTGAAAGAAGTCGCTTCCGGTTTTTTATTTATTTATTTTTTTTTATCTTTTTTTTTAAGAGGTTGTGGCTCAAATAATTTAGTGAAACTAAGTTGACGAACTCATAAGTCATAACATATTTTTTAATTGATATGTTTGTATAAACTAAAAACTTGAATACTTTAGTTGGTAAGCATAAATGAAGGTTGTAGAAGCGCTCATATTTGACAAGTGATTAGGAACATCACCTTTGAAGAGTATGAGCCTTGTACAAATTATAAAATTTGAACTTTGATAATGGCTTTTGTGTTGGTACCTAATATTCAAAAGAGGAGCGTCTTTTCATAAGTTGCAAAGTTATCCTGAAAGGTCTTAACAAGTTTGTTTATCAACGTTGTTTTATAGTGTGTGCTATTCAAAAGGGTTGTGATTTAAGGTGCTGTTTGGTTTGTTGTATGGAATGACTATGAGTATGGGTTTGATAATAGGATAGAATCGAAATGGAAATAAATTTAAGTATTGATTCCAATACTCTTGTTTGGTTTGATAAATGGTTTGTATATCAAGATTTTGACACATAGTGTCCTTCATTTAACTTCTCCTCGTACATTGAAATTCATGACTAACATTTCGTAGCAAAAAAATATCTGCTGATATAGAACAAATCCAATATATCTATAAACCTCATACACACTAATTATAGTGTCTGAAAGAATGAATATTCATTTAAAAAATCACCTAATATTTTCATATTTATTACTACGTATTTATTAGATGATGAAAATTGATGACGTATAATCTATATTCGGGTCACGAACCCGACCAAAGCCCAATACTAATAAGCCAAGCACGAACTGGGCTACGCCGATAAGTGTTTAGGCCCACGAAGGCCCAAACCCAAGGTTATTTACGTAACACGATATCGGATATATCCTAATTATGGAGATAATCATTCCCCAACTGGTATGTGCTAAAACACATACCTTTTCTTTATCAAAATAGACCCAAAACAACCAAGAAAGAGCCGTTTATTGCTAATATTTGTGGTTTTCTTGAGTTTGTGCTTGTGCAGTACGGATATGTAAAAACACGCAAAGGATCCAAATCGGTAAATCCGGGCACGAGAGATTAAGAGAGCTTAAGCTGAGCCGGAGGGTCAGAATTGAGCATTTATGATGATTTCTAATCTCTGAGGATGATTTGTGAAGATTTGATCAAGTTTGATGAATTGTCAGAAATGGCCCTTCAACTTTGAGAATTGGCAGAAATGGCCCTTGAAGATTCAAAAAAGTGCAAATTCAGTCCCTGGTCTATTGAAGAATGACAAGTTCAGCCCTTGGTCTATGGTTTCAGAAGTTACATGATTGGTCCCTCAAATATCCGAAATTACATCTTTAGTCCCTATATCTACATTGGATCACTAATATTAGTCCTAGTTAATAAATCCACTAATATATCCATAGTCCAATCCATTACACGGCCCAATCTCCTATCCAACAACCCGAGTAAACCCAATACCCGTTAATAATCAAAACCCGGCCACCAACTAAACCAACCCGTTTCCTTATACCATTTACCCGGTCGACAAACCCAATAACCCAGTCCACCCATTTGAGATATCATTTAATAAACCAAACGCGCCCTTTCCCTGTTTATCTCCCTCCCTTCTTCTTCCCCAAACACACCCGTACACCACTATTTACCATCCCAAACACACAGCATCGTACTAAGCATCTTATCCACTCTCTAGAATCACTGACTTGTCAAGGATTGCCAAGGTGGACATTTGAGAGCTTGTGATTGGCCGAAACACATCATCCATCCAATCCAAGGGCCAAGAATAGAATGGATGACAAGAGAGGAATGAATGGTCATGATTAGAGCTTCTAGGCGCTTCTCAGAGGCATCCCAAGGCTTCATCAGCTCTGCTATAAAAAGACCTCTAAGCTCACTTTATTTCTTGTCCAATCTCTTAGGCATTAGAGAGATTTTGACCATTTTTATTTCTGTCATTTCTTTTTAATCTCATAGTAATTGTAATTTCATTTTCAAGTTATAAGCACTCTTTTGATTAATGCAAGTTTATTGTTCTGTTATTATATGCATCTCGCCATTGCTATTCGATTGATTAATCTGATTTCAAATCTTGTATTGTTGGTTGTTAAGATTCACAGAAGCTTTTCTAAGCTTCTGTGATTTTGAAGTCTCTGATCTTGTTCTAAATTTTTAGTTTTAGCAAAAAGTCAATGAAAGTCAATACGGGTAAAAAGTGAAAGTCAAATCTGATTTTGATTTAAATATGCTTTTAAGATTTCGTGAAGTTGAGTTTTAAGATTGTTTTGATCACCCATCTCAGTTTGCATCTTATTTTCTAAGTTAATACTGAATGTTCAGTTTTTAAGGGGTGTTTGGAAGTAGATTAGTTAGCAATTTAAATGAATGATAAAGAGTTGATTCTGGTTCATTTGGTGTAGAAAGTAGTTGAAAAGTAATTTCAAACCATTGTTTTAAGTGTTCAAGTTGAATTTTGGAGTTTTCAAAATCTGTCAAGATCATTTGTGCTTTATCCAAACAAGCTGCTCATTTGCATTTTTTCATAAACACCATCAGGTTCCAAGTTCTCTTTCTTTACTTTTAAAATATCATGGTTTAGTTATTTGTAGTTAACTTGCACTTTATGATTGTTAGTTAGCTTGAATTTACTACTTTACTTGTTATTCGGCAACCTTTTCTGTTCTGCTGCACTGGTAGTTTCATAACAGCTTATCTGCTTAATCCTCTGATGTTTAGGCCTGGTTTCTGTTCCCCTCAGTAGGTTGCAAGTTTAGCTTTAGGATTCCAAGCTTAGGATTTCACTTATGTAGCTTATTTATATGCTTATTGGCCTGCAAATAACTGCACCTTTCTGTCCTTACTGTTACTGCATCAGCAGATTTTAATGTTTTAGCCATTTTGCTTGATCTCTTATTGCTTCATTACTTGTCCTTTTTAGCTATAATTTGGGTTATATAGTCTCTGCCAGGTGGTCTTGAGGACCATATTTTTGTTTTGCTCTTTAGCTTCTCAAATAAGCAGTTCCATTAGCTCAAACAGTAGGGTCCTGTTCATCTGTATTTCTGCATCAGTCAAGTAATGTCTTAGTCAGTTTTTGTTTGATCATTATCTTCCTCATTACTGGTCCTCTTGAGTTGAAATTTGGTACACATGTTCTATGGTTGGTATTCTTGAGATCCACATTTTAGGTTTTCTTTTTAGCTTATAGGATAAGCTGTTGTTACAGTTTGAACACAGGGTCAGATTGCTTGTTTAACTAGAGTAGCAGTTGCATCAATCCTAGGTAAAATGCTTATTAGGAGTTAGGAGTAGATGCAATTAGTTCCCTTAGAGCAGTTTTAGAGTTGTTTAGCTTCTGGTATCATTTGGTTCACTCTTGTGCTTATTGGCTTATTAAAAAGTGCTTATTTCCCACTAGTTTACACTACAGTGGCTATTTCTTCCACATAGGGCCTAGTTTTTATATTTTTCCCTGCTTTAGAATTACATTTTAGATTTTCCCTGAAATTTTCATAATTTTTAGTTACTGTTTAGTATTTTTCTTATTTAAATATAGTTTTTAATCCTTTTTAAATAGCTTTAATTGCATTTAATTCAGAAAAAGTTCCAAAAATTAATTTTTCAATTTTAATAGTTTAAGATAAATATAAAAAGCATAAAAAGTATTTTTCCTTATTTTTCTCCTTTTATTTGGTATTTTTCATAATTTTAATTAGATTTAAATTGTATTAAATTCATAGAAAATAGGGAATTAATCTGAAAAATATAAAAATAGTTTTGAAAAGTCTTTTATGATATTTTAGATTTTTAGAAAGTAATTCCATATTTTTCCCTCTCTCTTTCATAATTTTTAGATAATTAGTTTATTTTTATTAGTTAATAATTAGTTTTTAATTAAAATAAAATCAAGAAAATTCCTAAAAAATAATTTTATATCATATTTAGTTTTCTCATATCATTTTTAGTATAAAAGTAGTTTTAGGTTATTTTTAGGATCTAGATTAGACGTAGTTGCTTTTTATTCGCGTTTCGTTTAATTTCCGTTTTTGCGTTTTAGCGTAGAATTGCGTAGTTTGCCTTAGTTCTTAGGATTTCCCATAGATTTTAGTTTCTTATGCTTTCCTTATCCCGTAGTTTAGATAATATCATATTTCATCCCCTTTTCTCATTCGAATCCCGATTATTGAGACGTGAGTTGGAAATTCCATTCAACCCTCGTTCGGAACGATCTCGGTGCTCAAACCTAACACGTTTGAGTTACCCGTATACTACAACTTCTTATTATTGATTTTTTTCACAAATCAATTTTTGGCGCCGCTGCCGGGGATTGTTTTGGAAGAAATCAATTTTTGGCGCCGCTGCCGGGGATGGTTTGTTGTCTGGAATCACCAACCGACTTAGGCGGGATACGCCGAAGGTTGAGGAACACGGAACCAACAAGGATTCCGTGTGTATATAAAGGGAACCCTATCCCTCGTTAAAGGTACGATCTACAAACCCTAATTCTCCTTAAACCCTAAACCGATTATTTACTCTCACGCCGGAGGATAATCGTGGGAGACAATCCCACGGTAAGCCTAACGGTGTTTTCTGTCTCTTAGTGCGCAGGTCTCAAGCAACAATTCTCAATTGGTACGAGAGCCGGAGCTCCAAATAAGGAACGCCCAACTTTTGTATCAACAAGTGGCGCCATCCGTGGGACCATTCACTAAGAACTAAGACTAGAATGACGAAGCATGAAAACCACGATCGCAAGCGGATCTTACTGGAAAGAAGCTGCACACTGGCTCGGCTTCCAAGCAGACTCCTAGGACAACCAGATCTTGCCAAAAACAAGGGATTATGCCTGGACTTGGTCTACCCTATAGTGGAACCGCGCTCGGGGACAACCCAGGCCACCACAACCACTACCAGACCAATGGATCCACTGCGACTGTTCTTACCACTCCCTTTCAACCGGTACTAGAAACTGACTTGACAAAAGCACCGGATGCACCGGATAAAAACAATGACACGGCGAAGCAAATACCCTTACTCTAGAAGGGGTCGCACCGGAATTAACACCAAGGGATTTCGTATCCCAAAATTATGAAACCTTGACCGCCTCATGCGAGAGGAAACTAGGAAAAGGTCGGTCGAAGCCTACAAACCCGACTCCGTTTTGACTCGAATACTAAACCTCACCACCCGCAGTCAGGAGGAGAAGCGGAAAAGACAACCGCACCGACCCCGTGTTTAACAGAATTGGAAGGAGAGTCGAAGAAGATGATACATCGACTCACGGTATGTGGAAGAAAGTGAGAGGATGAAAGGCACCAATGTCCACGCCAGGACTTGGTAATCGCGAATCCGGGACGGACTTGGGCGACGATACTCCCCAAGTAAAAGCCCTTCAAGCACAAATTGAGACAATCGGCGCAAGTTGCGCCGAAGGAGGGAAGATTCATCCTCCGATAATTCCTCAGACAACGAGGATAGCGAGACCGACACCTTTGGAAGTCCGAAGGAAATACCGTGACCAAGAGGAGGAAGACATGTCGCTCCCGTGGCGCCGTCAGAAGGTGGATGCGTTCACTAGACGCATCGGCGATTTCTCGAAAAACAAGAAGAGGCGATGCCCGCTAATGTCAAAACCTATGACGAACAGGTGACCTGACGATCACCTAAAAATTTTAGAATCAGCCGCAACTATTGAGAACTGGCCACAAGCAGTGTGGTGCCACATGTTTAATTCCACACTAGTGGGAAGCGCGCGAAACTGGTTCAACAAGCTTCCACGCAGAAGCATCAATGGTTTTGAAGAATTGAGAAAGGCGTTTCGCCTAAATTTTACACAACGGAAAAAGTGTGCGAAAAATCCCATTGAACTCGCTAGGTCAAACAGCGCCAAGGGGAGTCCACGGCGTTTTATGGAGCGCTTCAAGGAAGAATGTATGCAAGTCAAAGCATGTCCCGAAGTACTCAAAATCTCAGGGTTTATGAATGGGATCAAGAACCCGAACTTATCAAAAGATTCAATGACAAGATTCCCCAATCCTTTGATGAAGTCATGAAACGCACACGGTCCTTCGTCCAAGGAGAAGCTGCTGCGGCGAATAGCAAGAGAAGCTATTCAAACTACCGGTCACAGGAACAACCTGGGAGACAATCTACGGACCAGAATAGTAACCGTAACAGGAACTATCGCAACCAGGGGAGTGGGCGCGACAATGACAAGTATACCCCGTTAACAAAACGCCAAATGAAATACCGCAACAGAGGGTGCAAACTTCCCAAGACCGCCACAAATGCGACTCCGAGGATCGGCGAGTAGGTAGTGGATACTGTGACTACCACACACAGAAGGGCCACACCACTAACGAATGTGTCCAACTGCGCCAGCTCATTGACAAAATGGTTAAAGATGGCATATTGGACCATTTGGTCAAACATATCAAGGAGGGAAAGGATAGACAGAAGAGTGGAAACAAGAAGGAGACACCTAAGGAAAAGGCCAACACCATCTACATGATCCAATCATGGCGCGGGTCACTCGGCAGAAGGTCACCGAAGTTTTCTCGAGGAAGCGAGATCTCTTTTCCCGCCTTAACTGCGGACAACGCAGTGGTTGAGCCACTCACCATTGAGATTAGTGCGGGGGTCACGACATCCATCGCATGTATGTTGATGGTGGAGCATCGGCGGATATCATGTATGAGCACGCTTCGCGACTGCGCCTGAAATACGCAGTTAAGCCCGGTCGAACGGCGTTGACCGGTTTTACGGCGAAAAGATATGGCCTATGGGGCAAATATGATTACCAGTCAGATCGAAACGAAAAACACTCTGCGATGTCCTGGATGGAATTTATGGTGACTAAATCTCCCTCGCCATACAACGGCATTATCGGGAGACCTGGGATATCCGCTATGCGCGCAGTGCCATCAACAGCGACGGATGCTTAAATTCCCGTGGAAGGGGCATTGTTACTTTACAATACCATGTACCGCATAGAGAATGTAACACGATTACATGCGAAACGGCACCAATCCCGCAACGCGCGCAACCAAAGTTCCAAATCGAAGGTTGCGATTCACCCGAATACCCGAACAGGAAATATCCATCGGAGGGTCACTGTCGGACAACGGCAAAGCAACTGTGTGTGCACTCTTGCAAAAGAACCTGGACATTTTTGCATGGGAGCCAAAACACATGATCGGGGTACCACGCCAATCACGAGCATAAACGAGAATCCGACAAGGGTACTCACCAATACGCCGAAGAAGCGCCGCCAAGCCCGAGCGCCGCAAGCGATTTTGGCAGAGGTACACAAACTGTTGGATGCGGGAATCATGCGTGAAGTCTACTACCACGACTGGCTTTCTAACCCAGTAATGGTCAAAAGCGACGGTAGGGCGAATGCGTGGACTTCACCGATCTTAACAAAGCGTGCCCACAAGACCGCTACCCATTACCAGAGATAGACTGGAAAATAGAGTCTCTGTGCGGGTACCCATTGAAGTGTTTCCTCGATGCATACAAAGGATATCATCAAATCCAGATGGCAAAGGAGGATGAGGAAAAAACGGCCTTTCACACAAGCCAAGCGCTCTCTCGTTACACAAAAATGCCCTTTGGCTTGAAGAATGCAGCGCCACCTACCGCGTTAGTAGATAATGCTTTCGAAAAATAGGTGGGCCGCAACTTGGAGGTCTATGTTGATGACCTGGTCATAAAAAGCCATACTGAAGATGAGTTAGTGCTGATATTGAAGAAACATTCAAAACTCTACGAGAGATCAATATGAAGCTAAACCCCAAAAAATGTACCTTCGGCGCCACTGAAGGCATGTTCCTCGGATACCTAATAGAACCCGACGGTATAAAACCATGTCCGTAAAAGACAAAGGTCGTCATCGAACTTCCTCACCGCAAGACGTTGAAGGAGGTCCAATCTCTTAATGGAAAGCTAGGGTCTTAACAGTTCCTGTCTAAATCATCAGACAAGTCTCTACCTCTCTTCAAAACACTCAAGAAGTGTATCAAAAAGGAGATTTTCGGTAGACTACAGAGGCGAAGAAGCCTTCACACAACTTAAACAACACTGGCAACGCTTCCCACACTTGTCGCACCCGACACGGGAAGAGTTAATTATGTATCTATCCGCAATTGATGGAGCAGTGAGCGCAGTGCTACTAACAGATAGGGATTCGAGACAAACCCCGTCTACTTTGTAAGCAAGGAACTCAAGAAGACGGAGATGAACTATAGCGCCATGGAAAAATTAGTTCTGGCGTTGGTGTTTGCCGCCAAACGGCTACGCAGTACTTCCAAGCGCATCCAATAGCAGTAATCACACACCAACCGATCAAGCAGATCATCTCCAAACCTCGACGCATCGCCGACTGCAGTGGAGTGTATTGCTAGGTGAACACAACAACTCTACAGACCACGCACGCAATCAAAGGACGATTTTGGCAGACTTCATCATCGAAAAGCCAGATACCGACGAGGTACCCGCACCAAGTAGGACGAACGCATGACCCATGGATCTTGTTTACGATGGGTCCTCATGCGTTGATGGTTCAGAGCGTGCCTCATCCTCACAAACCTAGAGGGAATGGAATTCACTTACGCACCGCTTTGAATTTACAGCGATGAACAATGAGGCAGAATATGAAGCTCTAATCGTTGGACTACGCATTGCAGCTCGGATGGGTGTACGTAACCTAGAAGCAAATGTGGACTCCCGACTAGTGGCCAACCACGTGTTAATAATACGTGGCTAAAGAAGAAAATATGATTCGATATCTCGACAAGACCAAGACAGGGTCAAAGGCTTTGACGATTCACCATCAACCAAGTTCCTAGAGGAGAAAATCGCAGCGATGCACTAAGCAAGATCGCCTCGACAAGTTTCGCACACCTATCAAAGCAAGTGCTAGTGGAAACACTGAAAAGCAAGTCCATATCGGAGATGGAAGTCTCCACAATAATAAAGGAGGAAGGTCCTACTTGGATGACACCGATAACGGAATTCCTAAGCAAAGGAACGTTACCCCAAGAGCAGCAGGAAGCTCGCAGGATACGGCTCACATCACAGAGATTTGAACTTCGAGACAACATATTGCACCGCTCCTTCCTCCAACCATGGCTCCGTTGTTGGCCCCTACAAGCAAATTACGTCTGCGAGAAATTCATGAAGGTTCATGCAAGATGCACTCGTGACCACGGTCCGTTGTGGCACGCGCCATGAGATCGATACTACCGCCAACCATGCACCGCGATGCGAGGGATTTAATAAGGAAGTGCAACGATTGCCAAGTTCATAGACCCGCCCCGCGCCAACCACGATGAGCTAACGCCAATTACATCACCATGTCCATTCTACTGGGTATCGACATTGCGGGACCTTTTCCAGCGCAGCAGGAGGGTTAAAGTTCTCATAGTAGCTATCGACTACTTCTACTAAGTGGATCGAAGCAAAGGCGAGTAACAATCATGGGCAACCAGTGTCAAGCGCTTTGTCCGGGAAAGTATAGTATGCCGCTCGCCTGGGAAATCATCTCGACAACGGGAAACAATGCGACAACCCTTTCAAAGACCGGTGCGAGAAGTTGAACATTACACAGACTTCGCCGGTTAAACACCCACAAACCAACGGCTTAGTCGAACGCGCGAATCGAAGCTTAGGTGAAGGAATTAAGGCACGCCTAGAAAAGCACAAAGGAAGGTGGGTGGAAGAGCTATCACATGTCTTATGGGCGCATCGAACCTCAATCAAAACCAAAGACGGAGACACTCCTTCTCTAGTCTACGAACGAAGCCGTCATACCGGCCGAGATCGGCATGCCAACTATCCGCGACGCCTGAAATCAATGTGGCAACCAATGATGACGAAAGACCGGTCGACTTAGACCTGCGAAGAAAGGAGCTGAACGCGCAGCTATAAGGGAGGAAAAATCAAAGTCGAGGATGAAAGAATACTATGACGCTAAAGTGCGCTAGTGTTTAATTCAGACCAGTGACTTCGTCTACCGCGCCAATGACTCGAGCCACGCAGAAGACACGGGCAAGCTTGGAGCAAAGTGGGAAGGACCCTATGAGGTTACTGAAGCACTAGGAACGGTAAAGCGCCGCATGCTGCGAGGCTTGGATGGTCGCTGAACCGCCAGCACATGGAATATCTGCAACCTCAAATGGTGCTACCTATAGGAGTGGCTAAGGCCCGGCCAAGAAGCGCCGGGCACTTTACTAAAGTGCCCAATAAACACCTATGTATTTAATTTTTATTTCCTTAATGTAATGTCTTATTTGTTTCTCATAAACACTTGCAAGTATTAATAAAACGTCACGGTTTCTAGCTAACTCCGTGACACTTTTCAATTTGTTATTTCCATATCGTATATCTTAACAATATTCTATTTCTTGCCTACATGGCGTGCATGCACTAAATCAACCCACGATGGTAAAAGGATAAGTTAACCTACTAAACAACTTGTTGAGTAAGAGGGTTGCAAAACCATCAACACTGGATCACGTATCCTTGTTAAACACCTTGTTCTCAAGACGTTGGAATAAGTTTGTGCGCATCTCACGATGGGTGCTAACATCGCATATGGTGCACATTTAGCAACTCAGAAACCAAGACACTTGATTTCTTAATGTGATATTTACAGACGCCGCATATCATAACATACACGACTATGATAAAAAATACTTAGTATTTATTTTATGCTCTTTATACATGATCACGAATTTCTTATATTATTCGCGCTTATGTACAACTTTGACCTTTATAACATGTCTTGTATGCGAAGACGATGATAAGTACACACCTTACAAGTTGCAATAACATCAATGCGACTTAGCAAAGGAGATTTTCATTAATAACCACAAGTTATTACAAAAGGATGTTTACTTTACGAAGTACACATTACCAACTATTACAACGCTCAAGAGATGAGCTACCCACATGACTCACGGCATTCTTAGCCTCGCTAGTTTTTCAACAAGTCGGAATCTTGTTGAGATACGGTCGCGACACTAACAATACCCGTCCGACCGGAAGGTGAGCCGCACCAACGCCGCACAAAATGGCCTTTCCCTGATCCCTTTTTCTTGGCAAGCCTTGTGGCGTGAGCTTCCGTGACCTCGTGAATTTCCTCCGAGCAAACGGATTCAATATATCCCGAGGTTGAACAAATACAGTACCTCGCAGTGTGACTCATGGGGTTTCAAAAATAATCGTTAGCCTCCGTCTTCGGATCGATGCCTAGCCAATGTTAGCCCTCCATTATTACCCCTATAGGTAATCTTGGTCGCGCTCTAATTCAATCATAGGCGCTCTAATACCTTCATTTTCTCCATGGGCGCAACCGGATCATCATAAGCATTAGCATTGTATCCCGGTACCTTTTCAGCAGCACCTTTAGCAAATCTCGCCTCATGCATCTTCTCCACGCTTTCACCAAGCTCCATAAGCGCGACCGAACTACCAAGGCATTAATCACGGGTGACTCCAACGTACTAAGGGCAAAAGACGAAGACCATGGGCTATAAGCCACCAAGGCCAATTTTATAGTCGACAAGAGTTGGGGATACAACTCCTCGTCGTGTCGATACTAAGTTTCGCCATTTGGCCTCTTGCACCTCCAAGGCACTTTCCACGGTAGTGCCGAGATCTCCAACTGCGTAAGCAAATCTTCCTTACCATGTTCCGGATATTTGGGGCCCGGTTACACGACGCCTTGTACATTACCGCTTCGCTCTCCGGTTTATTTGGGATAGTAAGGCCATTTTCTCCCTTGCAAGCTTCTCCGAATAAGCATTTGCCGCCTCTATCTCAGTCCGGGCACTAGCTAAACGAGCCTCCAACGCCGCAATATGTTGGTCTTTTTCCGCGCTTTGGCTACTCTCTCCTGAATATTTAGCCTTTATCTGCGCAACCAACTCCGCTGATGCGCCAGACTCCCAAATCTTCAACCGGCTTGTCCATTGGCACATCCTCGAGACCAACGGCTCAAGATTTGGCTTTTCGCACCGAAGATTCAAGACGACCTGGAATATCTTGGGAGGCGATTCTCGCACTCGCCAAACCTACATACAATGCGGACAAAGAATCATCAGGTTTCCCATATAAACGCTTGCGCGTAAAAGTAAAACATAAAGAAAAACAAAAACATTAATGATATTACTTTATGGACCGGCGACACTAGCAGAGGGTGAGATGACGCAAAGATCGCTGGGGATGATTCAACAGGTGAAGACCACACAGGCGTTTTCCTCGATGAGCTAAGCGCCACCCTCCGAAGCGATCTTTTTGCGCTTAAGCCCGGACTCTTGCTTCTTCTTCTTCCTCCATAGGCAGCGCATCGCTTCCGGTGGTGGCTGCGCCACGGGGATGGCACATGGGGTTTGCACGCTTGCGGCCGCTTCCACTGCGACCGACGAGCCGGTCCCTGTCTCCCCTATATGCATTTCCGAGGTACGCCGCTTGCCTCCAAGATGGGATCTTCCTCCTTCGGGGTCGTATCCCTACATTAACTCGAACCGCTTCGCTAGTTGCACAACCATAAATGATCCATCTCTCGCAAGAAGACAACAAATACATAGGTTACATAATGTGCAAAAAGGAAAAGAAAACTCTTACGTTAATTAAGAAAGGGGATGCGAAAGCGACGAAGCACCCACCTCGCCATTAGCCTAGGAAGATAGGCATCTCATCCGGCATTCCAAAGTAATTACGGCTAATGCCCATATGCACCGAAATTCCGGGATAGGAACCGATAGGGATGCGGTTGGCGTTTATCGCCCGCATCCTCTACGACATATGATCCGTGCTCGCCATCCTTCGGCAATGTCCCCCTGGTATAAAATTCATAACGCGGCGGAAGCACACGTCGTCTACCCGAAAAACGACTCTCTAGTTCCGAAAGATGCGTCCAGCCTTCAGTATAACACCGTAGCGCCAGGTAGCGTTTAGAAAATGAGACCACCCGCGCGACCACGCCGTTGTGTGGTAGAACGCGAAATAAGTGGATAGTTGGGTTAATCGCCGCACGGCAATTAACCTCGAAGTTGGTGATCTTTGCCGCACCGATGCGTGGAGCCGGGATAGCGTAGATGATAATAATTCAATACGTCATTCAGAAATAGGGATATGGTCACACGTTGATTCGCAAACTCAAAACCGTGTACACCCTACTTTCCCCGCTCGGGGAAATCGCAATAGATGCCCGCGCACCCGCAACAACCGGATGCAAGTCAAGGGGTATAAAATAATCGAGGTGAACTCTACAAGTTCATCCTCGTTATATGGAGGTAAAATCGGATAACTGTTTGACCATGGTATTGTTTTCTTTCAATGAGCACGCGTGGTTACCTTGAGAATAGGCGTTTTGCTTTTGCAAATGAAAGATTTCTTAAAATGGCGATTGAGTTTTTCACTTTGTGAAACACACGCTTAAAATGAGGCGTTTGTTATATAAGTGTCATCATCCACGCGATGAGTGACACGTGGATCCCACTATCCTCAACATGTGGTTCGGATCGCGATGTGACGCTATCTGCAGTTACTTTCCCCAGATTTACGAGGCGTCCATTTTAAAATAATATGTCTAGATACAATGTATATGCGGGTATATTTTTTGGCTTCTTAGCTACGCTTCATAGTTTTTCATTTTCAGCTATTAGTCTAGCATCAAGTCCTTCACGCGCAAGATACTAGACTAGGGGACATGATGACGATAGTCTATATTCGGTCACTAACCCGACCAAAGCCCAATACTAATAAGCCCAAGAGACGCGGGCTACGCCGATAAGTGTTTAGGCCCACGAAGGCCCAAACTCAAGGTTATTTACGTAACACGATATCGGATATATCCTAATTTTGGAGATAATCATTCCCCAACCGACTTAGGCGGATACTTTGAGGAACACGGAACCAACAAGGATTCCGTGTGTATATAAACGGAATCCTATCCCTCGTTAAAGGTACGATCTACAAACCCTAATTCTCCTTAAACCCTAAACCGATTACTTACTCTCACGCCGGAGGATAATCGTGGGAGACAATCCCACGGTAAGCCTAACGGTGTTTTCTGTTTCTTAGTGCGCAGGTCTCAAGCAACAATTCTCAATTGGTACGAGAGCCGGATCTCCAAATAAGGAACGCCCAACTTTTGTATCAACAAGAATATAGAAAAAAAAGGGGGCCCAAGTATAATTGTTATCAAAGGTTACCATTATGCCTGGTATGATGTATGGCTAATATTAAACTATCATATCCAATTTTGATAGTCATAGTATTTAAGCAAACATCTTTAATGCCTATGAAAGTATTACTTGATTTCGATTTTCACATACCAAACACACCCTAATTGATTTGCACAATCAAGAGTATAGGGTGTGTTTGGCAAAGTAGAAATGAGTTTTGAAAGGTGAGCGGTGAAGTCAATGAGCGATAGTTGTGACCGAGGTTGTGACCTAGTCACTCACGACTTTTAAAGAAGCATTGAAAAAATGAGCATTCCTAAAAAATAGCAAAGCTCACTGCTCTTTTGTCAAACGAACAATAAAAATCAAAAAGTTCATTGCTCATCGCTCATCGCAAAAAAAAACTCCAAAAAGCTCCGTACCAAACATAGCCTATATCTTGACATATGTATCTTTAAATCACTTTTACTCATGTTCACCCCTACAAGATATAAATTTAACTAAGTGGAAATAAACGTTATGATTTGATTGGTTGATAGAATTTACAATCAAAACTTAAACGTTTAAAAAGAGTCTAATCTTAAATATAATTTTATTGACTTTTTTTTTTTTTTGGAACGGCGGATAGCATAAAACTAGCAAAAGTTAGAAGGAAGATTACATAGTTATTATACTAGCTATAGGGTTTTGTAACCAACCTATCCAACTAACTTTACAATTAGGATTTCTAGAAGAAAGCCAAAAAAAAAAAAAAATTGAGAAACAATGAAATCCCAAAGAGTAGCCTTCTTTGAGAAACTCTATATATTGACTTAAGTGTAAAATCCTCGATTTCCATAATTTTTAGAAACTCTATATATTTTACAAAGACCCTATATACTTTTAACTTTTGTTATCAACTACTACTGATACTGGGATTTCGTTGGTCTGGATTTCTGTGAGGCGGTCGAACACTTTTTTGTGAATGGGTCATTCTCAAAGGGATGTAACTCTTCTTTTGTTGCTTTAATCCCGAAGGTTATGGATGCTAAATATGTTAATGATTATCGTCCTATAAGTTTGATTGGGAGTGTGTATAAAGTCGTTACAAAGATCCTTTCTAACCGTTTGGCTCTGGTTATTGCGGATATCGTTTCCGATACTCAGTCCACATTCATTGCTGAGAGACAAATATTGGATGGGCCGTTTATCTTAAATGAAGTTCTACATTGGTGTAAAAGGAAGAACAAGAAAGCTATGTTTTTTAAAGTCGACTTTGCTAAGGCGTATGATTCTGTACGTTGGGATTATCTTATTGATGTTCTCGAGGCGTTTGGTTTTGGTCCGACTTGGTGTAAATGGATTCGGGGTACATTCTGTTATGCTAAGGCCTCGGTTTTGGTCAATGGGAGCCCGTCAAATGAATTTCAATTCCATCGTGGGCTTAAACAAGGTGACCCTTTGTCTCCTTATTTATTTATTCTGGTTATGGAATCGTTGCATTTATCTTTCAGTCGTGCGGTAGAGGAAGGGTTGTTTAAAGGTATTTGTTTGAATGGGTCGGTCTCCATCTCTCATCTTTACTATGCGGACGACGCTATCTTTATAGGGGAGTGGTCTGATGCTAATTTGAGAGGTATCATCAATATCCTAAACTGTTTTTTCCTTGCTTCGGGGTTGCAAATAAATATTAACAAGAGTCAAGTTTTGGGTGTGGGCGTTCCTCGTCCCATCGTTGAGCGGGCGGCTTTTTCTTTTGGTTGTTCTATTTTACAAAATCAATTTCGATATCTTGGGGTGATGGTGGGTGAATGTATGTCGAGGAATAAGGCGTGGGCTGATGTTGTTCTTAAGTTAAGATCGCGGTTGTCAAAGTGGAAGGTGAAAACTCTGTCTATTGGAGGTAGACTCACCCTTTTGAAATCGGTTCTTAGCGCTTCCCCCTTATATACCATGTCCATTTTTAAGGTTCCTAGAGGTGTTTTAAAGGAGATGGAAGCAATCCGTAATCATTTTTTTAATGGGTCTGATCCGTTAGATAAAAAAATCACATGGGTCGCTTGGGATAAGGTTTTAGCGGCTAAGATAAAATGAGGGCTAGGTGTTTCGAGTTTATATGCGCTCAATCGAGCTCTTCTCCTCAAATGGGTTTGAAGATTCGTGTCTCAAGATGGTTCGCTTTGGTTTCGTGTCGTTCAAGCGTTGTATGGGTCTATGATTGGTAATCATTCTGCTCACATGGCGTCTAATTGGTGTTCGATTATGAGGGAGCTACATCTGCTAAAAGAGAAAGGTTTTGATTTTTTGTCCCATTGTCATAAGCGTATAGGGGATGGAAATAATACTCGGTTTTGGTTAGATATTTGGAAGGGTGATAGACCTCTTAAGGAAGTTTTTCCGCGTATGTTTGCACTCGAGTTGGACAAAGAGATCTTGGTGGCTGAGAAAGTGGCTACGTCTGTTGATCACTATTTTCGTAGACCTATTTGAGGTGGTGTTGAATATCAGCAGCGTACAGACTTGGCTCTGCTTATGGATTATGTGTCTCTTTCGTTGTCTCAGGATCGATGGGTGTGCGATTTATCTGGTGATGGGGAATTTCGAGTCAAAGAAATTCGGAACTATGTCGATGACATGTTTCTCCCTATGCATCCCGAACCTACGCGATGGGTCAAGTATATTCCCATTAAAGTAAACGTTTTTTCCTGGCGAGCTCGTCGTGATTGTTTACCAACTAGGGTTTAGTTGATTCGAAGAGGTGTCACTTTGGAGTCGACTAACTACCCTCTTTGTCAGTCATGCGAGGAGGATATTCATCATGTTCTTTTTCGATGTGATGTGGCTCGGTCGGTTTTGTGTCGCGTGTCCCGTTGGTGGGATCTAGATTGGCATGCATGGTCTTCATTTTCGATTGAATTCATGGTTTTACGCTATTCGCCTTTCCTCCAAAGTGAAGTGTCGTGGAAGGCGTCTTCGATGTTGCTTGGTGGTCCATATAGTTGTTGCGGAATCGTACTATATTTGATGATACCTCCTTCTCGCTTATTTTTGATGATATAATGTCTTTCTCTTTTAAGTGGTGTCATAATCGGTGTAACAGAATGTTTTCATGGGAGGCTTGGCTTAAAAACCCCCATCTTATTTCTTTGTAATCTATTTTCTAGCTTCTTGCTAGTTTTATAAATTTCGCCGTTCAAAAAAAAAAAAAAAAAACTACTACTGATACTATCATCATCGTCGTCATTATTAAATTGATCGTAATACTAAAAACACCATCAACATACTCTTACATGAGTATATGCACGAGATTGAATATAACATATATAAACATTTATATTAAGTGAATTTGAATTATGTTATAATATCAAATTAAACTACTAAAAAAAATATTATTAAACAAATTTGACCATTCTTTCAAACACGAGCAAATATAGTTGAAATATAGTTATAGTTATTATCAGAACATAATCCGCGTTTAATAACATGCGGGTGCACAGGTCAAAAACTAGAACACAGATAACAATAAATTAACTTAATTGTAATACAAAAATTTGTCGATGCACGAGATTATAACTATCAAAATGAAAGTGCGACTTATAAGTACCCACTAATAATTTAGTAAAATATATTGTACTTTTAGTCTGAACCTCTAATGTTTAATATCACATTTACAAAACATTAAACACTGTCAAATTTTTATATGTCCATATATTAAACTAAAATTTAAAATAATTTAACTTTATATGTAAACTCCAAGCGTGCACGATATATAAATGTTTCATTTATTGCAAGGAAATGACGAGGTCCATGGAGAGACTTCTATAACGTGAGTATGTGACAATGCGATGGACTCAAAATTTTTGAAAGTGTTACACATTTGTTATTAGAGTTAATTAAAGTTACATCATAGGAATGAAAGTAGCAAAAAAATAATCGATAGTTGCCCATGTCAAAAATCGACCGTCTTTTAAAAAAAAAATTACTTTTTAAAAACGGATGTAGCTCGTGCCACACCTGTCACCAATATAGGTTCGTCCCTAAATTATGCGACACTTTCATATTATAAACCTTGGAGCCACGGTTTTAACCCGACAATTCAGAGGCTGGTTGACTCGATTGGAGCAAGTATGCCAAGACAAGCGTTTTGAAAGATTCTTAAGAGTTGTTTTCTTTTCTTTTTTTAGTTGGAGCAACAGAATATAATGTCAAATTGCATATATTGCTTGTTAGTTTTTCTAATTTCAAGTGTTAGCTATATAGCTAACTAACTAATTAGACTTGGTGCTCGTATTTGACATTCCATCACCAACAAGATGCCATTATACAAAGTACTGCCATAAAAAAAATACAAAGTACTGCCATCAAAAAAATTAAAATGTCAACCATCATGCCTGGTGCCTAGAGGCGACAAAATAGACGGGTTTGATCGTGTAACCTACAACGGTCTAAACATGTTTCGGTCCAAACATATTCTTTGAGAGCACGGGTCGCAACAGGCCCAATACGGTCAAGTTGGTCCACCATTTTCACTCTAAAAATGGATCTTATATTTTTTGTAAAAACCTTATAAGGTTAAAACGCTTTTGAGAACATTTTACAACAATTATCATTTAGCATTTAATATTATTATTATAAAACTCGTTTGGAATTAAGCAGTTAGCATATATAAAACTATAAAAACTTAGTTTATAATATTTTTTGAATAAGCATTTAGCATTACGTCATTTAACACATTAAAATTACAACTATAGCTATTCTACCAAACACTTTTATAAATTAAACTGCTGCTGCTAATCAAGCTTACTACTAACTGTTGTTGTTAACTACTACTGCTAATTTCAACAAAACCACTTTTAATTTTATTTTCACTAACTTTTATGTCAACGTTCATGTTTCTTGATTCTATTCTTATCGATATAACATCTTTTACCGGGTAAAAAATAAAAAATAAAATAATCACTGAACTCAATCATAAAATAGCACTGCTATAACAAAAAAACAACAAAGATCAATTAGATAATATTTTTTTAGCTAACTTAAACCATGTTTAGTCAGTAGGTTTTAAATCTCCAGGTCTAAATCGGTGTAAGTGAATCCTAAATCCTTACCTGTATGTAACTTTATGCCTATATCAGTAACTAAAGTCAACTACTACGGAGTACTATATATCAGTTCATTAGGGTCATACTATCAAACCCTCCCTACCCCCTAGCTGCCACCTTGTCCCCCTTTTGTCCTCAATAACCAAATAGGGGGGGTCTTAATAACCAAATAGGGGGGTCTTAATAACTCAACCCGTTCATTATATCCAAAGTCAAATATAGCCATAGTCAACAGCAATTTTTTTTTTCCTACAAACTAATCATACACGTTAGTCACTACCATTATCATGTTCAAAAAAAAAAAAAATCCCTTACCCTAAGAGCACAAGGTATCATGCATATCAATAACACGTTATTGGTATGCCACCTCAGCGCCACATAATACAACTCTCAATAACTCACCAATAACTAAAACACCCTCCCTCATAACACACCACTAACATGTTATTGGGTCCCACAAAATACCCCACTAAAAATACTCACTCACTCACAATACACAAAAAAAAAACACTAAACATCACAAATGGCTTGAGCCATTGAATGGCTCAAATCCTTTGGCTCACTGAATGGCACCAGTGTGGTATGGTTTACCAATTCATCTAAAAATGAATGTTTGGCATGTTAATATTCTCCCATACCGTGTGCTCTTATGGCATTATCATATTTAGTCAAACCTATATACAAAAAGTTTATGCACAGTAAAGATGTATATTTATAACATGAAAAAGATTTATGAATTTTCTTTTTTCTTTTTTTGAAACAAATTAACTTCATTAGAAGACAACCAACTAGGTCACGTACGCCATCGTTTTCTTCTTTCCAACACCGTGACATGACCAGATGACATGATTTTTTTTTTTTTTTTTTTTTAATTTAAACATTTTAAACAACAAATTTAAAATTCATTAAAATAAAAACATTACAATATATTAAAAATAAAAACGATACGAAATACATAAATCATAAATCTAATCTAATGCTCCCATGCGAGTCATACGAGGAGTCCGATATCGCAAATTGCTCGATGCGAGCCAAATCTTCCTCGTCAGAGAGGTCCCCAAAACAATTGATAGTCGAAGTTGATGCACCTACACCATCTTTTTCGTTCTCCCGGTAGCTCCAATTGATTTTGGTGCTGACGTTGTCCGATACCTTTTGAACACACCGCCACAACTTGTTAGCAATCTCGTCGTCTTTGCGGGCTTGATCTTTCAAAATTTGTCGATCACGCCTTTCGGTAGCAGTGTCGTTGCAACTCTTGTAGTTTTCTCTCATTTGTTGCTTCTCCGCCTTTGCGCTCAAACGGATGGATAACGCCTATAATAGTGTTTTTGAGCAACATCATCTTCTTCACATTGTTTGTTAACGACATTTTCATATCTTCAACGGGGAGACGCAGCCATAATAAATCTTGCGTTGAGAAGTATTTTGAGGTTGAATTGTGTTTGAAATTGTGTGTTAAGAAGTGTGTTTGAGATTGGTATTTATAGGATGTGAAAAGTGGTAAAGTTAAAAAAAAAAAGTTTTGTTTTGTTTTTTTTTAAACGGTAACTTGTGTTTGAAATCGGTTGAGATTTCAACCGATATACGCGTTTTTTGACCTCGACCGATGTTCCGACCGAACTCCCACATTGGGTGTCGACCGATCTCAAATCGGTCATGGTGAAAATTATGGGGTGACCAACCGATGTTAAAAACACGATTGTGCCTAGCCTTAACAAAAGAAAAAACTAGCCGGAGGCTAGACAAAAGAACAACCAATTAAAAAGGTTCTATAAGCCATTCGGTCCAATTAGAACCAAACTTTCTACTACGATTACAAATCCATAAAAATGAAATTTCTTTTATCGAATCAACTATTTCATCCTTTCGCGGGTGAGCATTTTGAAAGATGTTAGCGTTCCGAAATCTCCAAATGCTCCAACATGTAAATATGTAATGAGACATATAGCTTCAAAACCCTTTTTTTAGCCACCATGTGATTGTTGTCAATCCAAAGGAAAAGATCATTTATCGAGACCATTTTCGGAGGAACAAACCCCAGCCAAGCAAAGATTGCTCTCCATATCTCTGAAGCTACCTTGCATTTTATGAATTAACGATTTATCATAATTTGACACTATTATAAACTTTTATAAATGTTTACTATAAAGATGTTTTTAGATTTTTTTTTTTTTTTTTCCCTTTTAATATCTACTTTCTTTTTATAACAACTTACATTTGACATGTTGTCTAATTTATCCTACAAAATAATAACATAATTGAAAAAAAAAAAAAAAAAAAAAAAACGAGGTGAATTTCTTTATGAAAAATAAAATAAAATAAAATAAATATATTGTGTAACACCATAAACATACAAGTAATAGTGGCCAAAAGCTAATACTTTTCATGTGTATTTCGTTAAAAATATAGATGACAAGTGACGCAAAGTTTTAAACAATATTCAGTTCACAAAAATCAAGATTTTTGACACAGTTTTATACTTCGAAATTAAAGATGATATAATTCACGAGCCTCAGAAAAACCTCTCAGTCCACCATGAATATAGGTACGCATATAGTAGATATCTGATTAAACATCCAGACGATCACATATGCACATTTGTTTTTCCTCAAAATCTTTAAACGGTGTAGGATTGAGCCATAGGACCATACCATCTCAACTTTTCTCAAGCCATAAGTGAAAACGATATTGTTCTACATAATATACGAGTCAACCACTTTCATAGGTTTAACAATGTAGAGTAGTACTATCGCTATTTTGTGGTCATCAAACACAACACATCTACGACAGCGTCATATCATTATTCAACATACTATCAAACCTACCACCAAACAGGTGTTATGGTCACCATTTAACAAAAAATATAAAAATACCCACCTTACAATATACCTAAAAAAACGAAAACTTGTTTGATGGTATGCGCCAGCAAACTATTGCAAAATTATGCCGTTGGTGTGCAGTTAGGAACATGTGTTAAGGGGATGATGTGTGAAAGCCGAGGTGGTGGCGGTAGACCACTTCCGAAACCGAGTAGTCTTATATATCTACTAACAGCATAAATAACGTTACACATGTAGGTCCCCATGGATGGCAAGGAAGCCCATTTTTTGTGGCACGGACAAGATAACGGATATAAAAAAGATGAATCATTTTTCCGTGCTTGATGTTAACATGTCGACATGAACTTATTGCACATCATGATACAATTATTTATGGAAAGGGTGCTTGCATCCATGTATAAATTGTGTTTCTCTTTTTTTCAGGTTAAATTTTATTCTTCTGGAGTTTCACTCTATTTTATTGTGTAAAACCTTTTTTAGAACAACAAATGTTTACTACACCATCAATCTCACATGTCTCCAACAAGATTTGAACCTACAACCTCTAGATTGATGAAGCATTCGCATACCGCTGGGCTAAAAGGCCATTGCTTATTGTGTAAAACTTACACAAAGGTTTTACGCGAAATCATCATATATACAAAGATGTAACGATATCATTATTTTATTTCTATCAAAAAAAAGAAAAAAAAAAAAGTCAAGAAAAGAAAGAAAGAAAAAAACTATGAAGAAACTACACCCAATTACCCAAAGAATTAAATTAGTCTTTCAAACAAGGTGAAAATGAAAAGCTATCTGATGATGTAATAAAAATTTGTTTTCATCATAACGTGTCTAGTTTTGGCACAAATTTGACCTTTCTATTGTTGGCAAAAGTTTAAGACGCGTATATTTTTTTGAGCTAAAAAAAGCCTAAAATTGCAACCAATTAAGTATTTTTGGCGTGAGAATATCAATGCCACTTTCATATCTTGAGCTTACATAAATGAATGGGACATTGATTATAAGTATTTCATGATAGCAATGATTAGAATAGTCATCTTTTTCCTTGTAAACTCGTTTTAAAGTTTTGAACAAATTGATAACATGTATCGACTCCATGACTATGACACGAAACGAGAGCACTTAAGTCGAAATCGTCTATAGCATATAATTGGTTATCGAGAATATATATATGAATGGTTTGCTTCGTGCATATGATTATATGAACCTAAACATTGATACATTTGATATCTTTTTGATGAAAATATGTATGCCATTTGTGTATCGACGTATCGTATCTACATTCTAGTAACTCCGTATTCCGTATTTGTGTATCATCAATATTTTATCGTGAAATTAATTCAACATCGTCTATTTTGTAATTCGTCATCATTGTTTCTTTTCAATGTGTCGACAGTCGACACACATCAAGTATTAAATTCAATGTCTTTTGGTTAAATTTAACATTTCTTTAAAGTAAAAACTAAGTGAGTTTTCGTATAATATGGCAATTAACAATAAAGTGTAAGGGTGGTTCAGGGACGGAATTAGGGGGTTCTGCAGTGTCACGAGACCTGATAAAACTTTGTTTGATAGTGCTGATTTTCATTAAAAAAAATTGAATTTTCTAAAATGCATCATGTTCCAATGCATTGTGATTCTAGTTTTATCTTAGTTAGTCTATCAATAAGTGAAAAGTGAATTTATTTTTCGCTATACTTAATCATTTTAACATCGAAAATCATACAATTTTGTTGAATTTTTCCTATTTTTTCTTATACTATGGTTAAAAAAATTTGTGCACCCAGTCACTTTAAGCTCTAGTTCCGTTTCTAGGTGTGTTTGGCAAAAGTAGTAGTAATATGAGCAATAGCTTTTTTCCATAAAAAAACTTTTTGTAACATAGTTGTAAGGGTAATTATAGTGTGTAAAACAACTCTTAAATACTCAACGTTCTTAAATGATATTTCATGAAGCGTTAGAAAATGACCATACAAAAAAATAAAAAAAATAAGGCTACTTGCTCTTTGCGAAACACGCATTAAAATCACTATCACTCAATATTTACCGCTCTTAAATGTTCTAAACATAAAAACACCATGAATAGTAATTTTTGTTGGTTGGCACATTCAATGCCAATCTTAAGTGCACGTTTATTAACTTCTCACGAAAGAACGTGTGTAATGAACATGTCACCTAATAGTTCTCTACTTGTCTATGTTACTCAATAAAATTTGGACTACTTTTTGCCTGCCTTACACGAGTATCATAAAAATAATCATACATGTTTTTATAAAACAAGCAAAAATGAGTGCTTAGAAGCTTTGCTTTTTTAAACTAAATGTAAAATAACCTTATATTTTGATTAATCAACATAATTTGCATTTAAATAGCGTTATATTTTCATTAATCAACAGAACTTGAATTTAAATTACAACATCATAGCCTCCATTTATATAACTTTTTACAAATTTATTAATTCAACAAATTGCTCCTAAAAAACAATCCTTATTTTATATTATTGTTAAATTAGTCGTAAATCAAAAGCCTCGTATGCAACAAAGTTATAAATGTGAAACAAACGTCAATGAGTTTTAAATTAACTTTATGTTAATTTCTAAAGATTGTGATTGCATACAATCTTATTTCGATTTGAGCTTTTCAAATAAGGATTGTTTAAGAGTTGCTCTCAAGTCATCAGTGATGGTGCATTAATTCATCATAAAAAAATTTAAGATTAAAAAAATGCATTTACTACACATTAATTAAACTTATAAATCACTTTAATTAATTAAGATTTTTAATTTAATAAGCGTAATTTTTTTTTTTATTTAATTATTCAAACTAATGACTTGAAAGCACTGGTTAAACAAACCTTTTAAAATAGCTCAACAAATTTATTAAATTTTTTGCCTATATAAGTTTATAAAAACTTTTATAAGCTAAACAATGAAAACGAGCTTTTTTTAAATTAGTATAACATATATTTAGTCAAATTCCCATTAAAATTAATGTGTTTGCTTGGAGAGTTCGTTTGGATAAGCTGCCTACTCGATTGAATCTTTCCCTTAAAGGTATTGATATTTCGACTATTGTTTGCCCTCTTTGTCATGCCTTTGTCGAATCCGGTTCCCATGTCTTCTTTTCATGTCCAATGGCTCGTCATTTATGGAGGGAACTTATGCGTTGGTGGGAGCTCGAATACATTGATTTAGCCTCTTATGATGATTGGCTTATATGGCTTAATTCCTCTCGGCTTTCTAAGCGGCTAAAAGAGATATTAGAAGGTGTTTGTTATGTGAAGTGGTGGTTAATTTGGCTTAGAATCAATTGATTTTTGGTGCTACGAATCCGCGTAGGGAGCTTCTTTTTAATGACTTGGTTCAAATTTCTTTTAATTGGTGTTCTAATCGTTGTGATTTTAAACCAAATTGGGTTACTTGGATGAAAAATCCTTGTACCCTTTGCTTGTAATTCTTTTCTAGCAACTTGCTAGTTTCTAATAAATCCGCCGTTCAAAAAAAAATATTTAGTCAAATTATTTAGATGACTTTAAAATACTATTGATTAACACCCAAAAATTTGAAATAGGTATGAATTTAATTGATACTTTTTATAATTTTACAATAATAAAATTTTTAATAAATAAAAATTTAAGCTTTTAACTGATAATACTCCTTTCGTCTCATAATATAAGGCTGGACACAGTAAGGGAGGTTATTAGACACGTCAACTTTCTTTCTCCGACGACCTACAAGTGATTGGTTGTCACAGTAAGGGCGACCTGCATTTTTTTTTATTTTTTTTTAACATTTTTAACAACAAAATTAAATATCATTAATAATTAAAACCTTACATAATAATTCAAATAGAATTAAAGCATTACAATACTTATTAAAAACTTAAACTAATAGTCTAAGTCGAAGCGTGCCTTGATTAAATCCTTGATTTCATGCAGCTTTTATCATTGTAGTTCGGGCAAAGATGGGTCAATTGGTGTGACATAAAATATGATGTCTTTTTCATGTTTCTTTTGCCGCTCAAATTCAAGTTTCTTGACGTTCTAGTTCAAATTTCTTTTCCTCCATTACCGCTGCTTTCTGATTTCTTCTTTCTTGCATCTCCAACTCATGTTTCTTTTGCTCCAACTCTTGTTTCTTCAACTCGAAATATTCGTCTGCTGCCGACTTCTTCTTTCCCCATGCTAGGTCAAGCTAGCTCCATTTGTCGGATACCCTTTCAATATACGAAGCTAAAAGCTTTGTATTGATCGGAGGCGGATGATTTCTTCTTATATTTCTTAGATTGGTCACGGCCATTGGTCGCTCATCTCGAGTCTCTTCAGAATCAAGCACATCCGCATTTTTGTTCAAATTGAAACCAGCATCCGAGCCGGTTTCAGAAATTTTAGCTTTCTTTCGACATGCATATTGGTTCTCACGATGAGGCATCTCAACTTGCTTTCAAGCAGCCATGCTCCGTCAAAACTTTCCAACAATGCTCCAATTGAAAGGAATGATAATACACCATTAGCTATTCTACACACGCTCTTTGGTAAATATTGAGGTCATTCTCACCACTTCCATGTTCTTGTTGAACACTGTTGAAAATGGCACAAAATGCACCAACTCTAGGACGAACCCTATTATTCCACTTGCTATTGATCGAGTTGTAAGTTCTGTTTGCACAAACTTCTTTTTCAAAGTAATCAATAACCTTCTCCCAAAATCCCTTAGCCTTCATAGAGTTTCCCATCATGCTATTTTCGGACACATCACATCAAACTTTGCACAACACCACCTCTTCCTCAGTTTTCCAATTCGACGAATCATTCTTAGCAGTATTTTGTAGCTCGTTTCATAGGCTTCTTAGTTTTGACCGTTGACATCTCTTCGGGAGGAGAGTCGTTGTCATTATCATCATAATTTGGAACCGAATCGTGAACCGATTCTTGAGCCGAACCTTGACCCATAGATTAATCTTGAGTAGGATAACAGACCAATTCCCACATAAAAATATGGATTATTGTATAATTGTTCTTCAAAATCACATGCAACAAGATTAATGTGGTTAACTGGAGAATACGGTTGATGATTTGAGTGGGAAGACGTCGATGAATCCATTGTTGGACGATACAACCCTTCTGGTGATTGGAAAAAAGATTGTTGGGATGAGATTCGACGGGATTGGCTTTGTTGTTGTTGGTTGTTATTATAGGGTGGGTTGAATGGACGATTTAGATAAAATGGGTTGTGAGTTTTTTTGTTGTGGAGGTACTTGCGAATGATAATCAAAACTAGCGGTTCGAAAATTCGGATCCGGTGTTACATGCGGAATGTTTTTCTGGCAAACGGGATTTTTGGCCCTCTTATTGGGGTGTTTTCTTAGACATGGTGAAATGAGAACGAGAGAAGTGTTTGAATTGTGGTTTATGTGGAGGTATTTATAGGTAAATTCTTAAAATTTTAAATTATAATAAAATTATTATTATTATTATTATTATTATTATTATTATTATTAATTTTTTACAATACAGACATTACCTAACGGTAACATTTTTTTAAATACAACCAAACGCTACTCAACAGTAACATTCTTTTTTTTTCTTTAGCCCAACCCAACGTGGTCCACGTCTACACAAACAAATATATACACAAAACATTGGACAATTGTCGATCGTGAGGCTGATCGAAACACAAAGAAAAAGGAACCGATCGTTAGGCGATCGACACCCACAGAAAAAACGATCAATCGCCTAGTCGATCGAGCAGTCGATCGAGCTTCTTAGTGCGTCCAGCCTAAGTGTTCACCTTTAAAATGTATAAAATTATAAGAAATCTCATTAATTGCTAATACGATATATATCAATGAGTAAATTGCAAAAATCGTCCCTAAAAGTTTAGGCCCAATTAAATCAGACGCTTTAGTCCCAAACGTTTGAAAGTCTGAAGGATCGTCCCGTAAAAGTTTTGGGGCAAAAATCAGTCCCCTCGCCTAGATCAAATGACTAAAATACCCTTTTCTCTATATTACTTTTTTCTTGCCATAAATGGTCCTTGTACTGGGTTATGCAAATTTAGTCTTTTTAATTTAACTATTTCTATTAGTAATGTTTTCAATCGTATTTTCGCTTACACTTTTGTCAGGTTTTTCTCATGCGATAAAATTCATACGTTTTCTCGAAAAGATAGCCTTGAGCTTTTAAAACGCTTTCCTCATCGTTTTTTGATTTTTTTCCGTTATGTTTTTCGAGTGCATTGCCATTTATCGCGAGTCCTTAGCTGATTTGTACGCTTGACAGCAGCGGAGGTCCGCTTTCCGTTAAAGTGAGTCATGGAGCGGAAACCGTTTTTCGCGAAACTGTTCGGTTGTTCATTTTTGTGCTGATCACATACTGCGCCCATGTGAACCATACGCCTGCCATGAACTTTTGTCTGTTTTCCTCATCAAAGAGCCGTTATTAGTTGCAAAGATTTCGCGGTTTGCCTTACGCTTTTGTCCGATGCAATCCACAAAACGTAAAGAACCTGACAAAACGCGTTTTTGTCCGAAAAACTTGATACACGAAAAACATATAAAACAGACAAAAAAAAAAAAATCGTAAGTGGAAAAAACTGGACAAAAACGCCGAAAAATGATAAACAAAACGTAGAAACACGACAATCCTGACAAAAACGACGAATGAAAAACCGACAAAACGAAAACCGACAAAACGTGGATAAAGCGAAGACAAAACGGAAAAAAAACGTGGAAAAACATTAAACGGACAAAACGTGAGGAAACGGTACAAAACGTAATTTAAACCAAAAAACTCGACAAAAACGTAAGACAAAAGTGAGAAGAAACGGACAAAACGGACAATAAAACCAAAAAAGAACGGAAAAAACGGAAAATGGACAAAAACGTGACGAAACGGAAAACCGACAAAAAATTGAACAAAATGAACGAAAACTAAAAAACGGAGGAAAATGGGGACAAAACAAAAAATATAAGAAAAAGGACAAAACGAAAACTGGACAAAACGTGAAGAAAGCCGGATGAACGGAAAAAACGTAAGGAAAACTGGACAAAAACGAAGAAAACGTGATTACGGGGCAAACAGAAAAGCCGACAAAACGTGGAAAAATGACAAAACGGCAAAACGTAAAGAAAACGGACAAAACGTATGAAATGAAAAAACATGAGAAAACTGAATAAGTGAAATGGAAAAACGACAAAACGTGAAGAAAAGCGGATTTAACGTGGATGGAAACGTAATATTACTAATATAAATAGTTAAATAAAAAAAAAAAAGACTAAATTTTGCGAACCCAGTGAAATACAGGAACACATGTAGTGCAAAAACCAAGTAATATTGTAGACTATTTTAAATTATTCGATGCGCTTTGAGACCCATTTTCGCCCAAAACTTTCCCTTCACAGTAATCTATCCTTTGACTTTCTAAACGTTTGGGACGAAACGTGCAATTTGGCCAAACTTTAGAGACGATTTTTGCAATTTACTCTATATCAATTAATATTTTTTTTAATCATTAATTAAAATAGAAAATAAACACTTATTTAAGAGATTTGAAATAACATTTTGGGCATATAATCGTTAGCTAGTATTGCTAAATACACACACACTTATAAAGTAGATACTAAATAAAAAACAAAAAATAAAGTCACTAGTGTAGTTAATTTGAAACCCAAAACAACCCTCTTAATTACTTTAATTAAACCAATTAAATACACACACACAAAATATCTACATCACTAATTTATAATTTTTCCGCAACAATAGAAAACAAAATCCACTATAACGTTCTTTTCATCATCTAAAAATTTCAAATTCTCATTATTCCCTTTTTATAAACCTTCACTTTCCTCTTCTCTTCATCTCAAGAATCACTTGTTCTTCTTCCCAACACACACTAAAAACACCTTTCCAAAAACACACACACGCACAAACCGACTTTATCGCTAAAAAACACCGACTTTCACATACCCAATACACACACTTACACACGATCTCACCCCTATTAAATCGCCCACTTACCTTCTAACCGTCATTAAAAAACCATAAAAAGCTTCGAATACTCGCTCTCTGTTCATCAAGGTTAAAACTTTTTTACACCACTTTTATCAACTCAAAAAACCCACAAAAACCCTTTAAGG
>OU343217.1:253029872-253068964 GCA_910596185.1 Chrysanthemum makinoi
TCTCGTGGGACACTATCATAAGCCTTCTCAAGGTCGAGGAATGCCATATGCAGGTCCTTTTGTCTCTCTCTATACTTCTCCATGAGACTTCTGAGAAGGTGTATAGCCTCAATCGAAGATCTTCCTGGCATAAAACCAAATTGGTTCTCAGACACCCTCGTCTCCCTTCTCAGCCTCCTCTCAATAACTCTCTCCCAAAGCTTCATGGTGTGGCTAGGAAGCTTGATGCCCCTATAATTGCTACATACTTGCACATCCCCCTTGTTCTTGTAGATGGGAATGACTTCACTAAGTCTCCATTCTTCCGGCATCTTAGCCCCGGAAAAGATCTTGTTGAAGATGCAAGTCAGCCATTCTACTCCTTCCTTCCCCAGGCACCTCCAAGCTTCTATGGGGATTTGGTCCGGCCCTACCGCTTTGTTTCTACCCATCTTCTGTAGTGCAACCTTCACTTCTGGTTGGCTAATCCTCGAATAGTAGCATTCCGGCCGTTGGGTATAGTACTCTTCTTCCCCGCTTCCTTGAGTGCTTCCTCCGTTGAAATCCGTTGAAAAGGGAGGAGAAATACTCTCCCCATCTATTCCTAATATCTTCTTCGTGCACAATGGTCCGCCCGCCTACATCTTTGATATATTTGACGTTTCCTAAATCCCTCTTCCTTCTCTCTCGGGCTTTAGCAATCCTGTATATATCATTTGCCCCCTCTTTGGAGTCCAATTTCTTGTACAAATCTTCGTATGCCTTTTCTTTCGATTGAGCCACTGTCTTTTTCGCTTCTCTTTTAGCTACTTTATACCTCTCCCCCGCAGCAGTAATGTCATCCTGGTGACCCTCTCTATCTCTACACCGAATGAGTTCTCTGAACTTTGATTGTTTCACGGCAACTTTAGTTTGCACTTCCTCACTAAACCACCAAGATTCTCTGTTTGATGGTTGGGACTTGGCTGTCCCGCTAGCCACGCCGAGGGACTCTATTGACGCGTCTTTAATGAAGCCGGAAAGAATGGTCCAAAACTGGTTCGCATCTCTAGCCGTCAGGTCCTCCGACCGAGTAGAGAGTCCCTCAAAGACTTTCCTTCTAAAAGACTCTGCCCCCCATTCAAATTCTTCCAAAGAATCCTCGCCAACCTGGTAGCTGCTCTCCTATGATGTTGCCCCACGAAAAGTGAATCCAAAGCTAACAATTTGTGCAGGGATGAGCATGCCTCGCCCGGGAAAACCCTGCAGTCCCTACACGCTCTAAGGTCACATCTACGCACCATCAGATAGTCAATATGGGTGTTGTGACCCCCACTCTGGAAGGTGATCAAGTGCACATCTCTCTTCTTGAAGAAAGATTTCACAACTACCAAGTCGTGAGCCAAAGCAAACTCTAAAATCGATCGACCTTCATCATTCCTAACTCCAAAGCCAAAACCACCATGAACCCCCGCGTAGCCATCCGAAGCCGCACCTACGTGGCCATCAAGTCACCACCTATAAACAAACGTTGGTCCGAGGGACACTCCCTAACGAGCTCGTCGAGGGAGTCCCAGAAGGTCTTTTTCTCTGTATCACTTCGGCCAACCTGTGGTGCATATGCGCTAATTTCGTTTACGGTCTCACCCTCAATGACCAACGTAATCGCCATGATCCTATCGCTCCTCCGGATCACTTGCACTACATTATCCTTGAGACCCGCCGTTAAAATAACTCCAACTCCGTTCTTCGCCGTCTTAGAGCCCGAGTACCAGAGCTTGAAACCATTAACCTCCCTCGAGTTGGAGCCCTTCCATTTAGTCTCCTGGAAGCACGCAATGTCGACCTTATGTCTCCTCAACACATCCGCCAGCTCAAAGAGCTTGCCGGTCAAGGACCCAACATTCCAACTACCCACCCTAATCCTACGAGAAGACTCTACCCTAGCAAAACCCCTACCTCCTCTAAACCCTCCAGACCCTCCTATACTTCCTAGCCCGCTCCCCCCACCTACTCCCCTAACCCCGCCTACCCCACCTACCCCATCTACCCCGACAACCTCGCCTACACCTCCCCACCCGGCAGGACATGACCTCAGGATACCATCACTACCCAAGGCGTCTATCCTACCCCACAAACAACAAGTCCAAAACCACAAAAACTACCCTAAAGCAAATAAAAAAAAAACACAAACAAAAAAGAGCACCCAAAAAACGAAAATCAAAAACCAACCCCAAAACAATAAACGGCAAAGATGCGGGCAAGGACAAAAAAACAATGGAGCTAAAAAATATATGATAAAAGAGGGTAAAGAAAAACAAACTCTCTACTGTTGCCGGAAAAAAATTCCGGTCAACAGTTGTGGCAGCAGGTGGCGGCAAGCAACGATCTCCGGCGAGAGTGTCGAGGTCCAATAATCGCTGGAAGAGTCAGTCCACCAGGTCCCCAAAACCTGAAAAAGAAAAAAGAGAGACACCAGCAGAGAGGTAAAAAAATTACCGGAAGCTTGGCCGGAACAACCTGGTAAGATCTGCTCCGGTATGGCCGGAAAAAACTCGTAAAACACCGGCGTCAACAGGAGCGTGACGGCGCGTCGGAGCTCCGGCAGTCGTGTGCCTAGTCCCGTTAAGATCGGGAGGAGATGGGGAAGAAGTTGATGGTGATTAATTGTAACAGAAAATTGATGGTGAAAGAAAGAAGAGGGGAAAAACGTTTATGGTGAAAGAAAGACAAAAGAAAAGAGAGAGAACAAAAGAAAAGCAGGAATTAAACTTGAAACCTCTCGCATTTTAGTGATGACGGTCAGTCGGTCACAAGATTTTTACCACATGCCACCCTGACTGGTTAAGTTCGTATGGTTTTCTGTATATATTATTCAATACGAGTAATGTTTTTACATGCTTGATAGAATTCAATCTAGTTACGGTTTGGGAATGGACTTTAAGAAAAAAGTTTGTGAATTGAATTGTATACTAAAGTTAGTACCTTGATTTGCTACCGTTTGTTTTTATAATATGATCATTCATGTTTATAAGTTATCAAAGTTATCGGCTTGCATTAACGTTATGATCGTGTATGGTTATTTGATCCTTAGATAATCAGTTTACATATGCAATCCCAAACACTCCTCTACTTTTTGAGTTTTGGTTCTTATATATAACATCGAACTTGGAAAATTACACGATTTTTGTAGTTTGATGAAATGTTTGTATATTGTATAAATAACGGAAAATGCATGTCTCACATACTTTTCTGTTCAGAACTTCAGATATGTTATTTGTGTTATCGTTTCTGATTAGAGATGACAATTTTAACCAATTTACGTGTTTCTTTTTAATACTAAATACAAGGTTGTTATAAATTAGTTTCTGTTTTGTGTTATGAAGGTGTTCAAAAATCATGGTGCTTCAGCTGGAGCTTCATTGAGTCATTCACACAGTCAAATTCTAGCTCTTCCGGTTATTCCTACCACTGCCTCTACTCGTCTCGACAGCATGAAGGAATACCATAATCAAACAGGAAGGTGCATTCTTTGTGATATCAAGACAGACCAATTATTAATTGATGAAACAAGCCATTTCATTTCCATTTCTCCATTCGCCTCAACTTTTGCTTTTGAGACATGGATCGTGCCTCGCTATCATTCTTCTCACTTCCATGAACTTGATGAAGATAAGGTACTTAAGTTATTATGTATGTTGTCAGATTTCATATACAGTATGAATATAGCGGTGTCAAAACCTATGGCTGACTGGTCAAAAGGTAAAATTATTAGTTTGGGTCAAATTGGGTCCTGGGTTGACCCGAAATACTTTTTTTGTCTACTTATAGAAATTAATCGATATAAACAATCAATGCATGGCATATGATTTCAAAGAGTTTTGACATTGATAACCCAGGCTGTGCATAATAATAAAATATATTTTGGCCAATTTGATAACATGTTCGACCCATTTGACTCGTATCTTTTTTAGACACATTATACGGGTTAAAGTGCCGCTTCTGAGTTGAAAACTGATGGAAAATTCTGTATGGTGTATTTTTGCAGGCTATTGATCTTGGGCGATTACTAAAACTTACACTTCAAAAGCTGTCCATACAGTTGAATGACCCACCTTATAATTTAATGATCCATACATCTCCTGTAAAGGTCACTCCCGCAGAATTACCTTACACCCATTGGTATATACAAATTGTACCGCAGTTATCTACCATTGGCGGTTTTGAAATGGGAACAGGGTGTTACATAAACCCTGTTTTCCCAGAGGATGCTGCAAAAATACTTAGGGAGGTAGAGGTTCCAAATAAAGAATGAACCGGTTATAGTTTCATGTTACTTTGAGGAGAAGCATGGATTATTCTATTAAGAATCATGCTTATAATAATGCAAGACCATTAGATATGAAATATCATGATGCTAAAATAGGGTGGCTTGGTTTTTGTTAGTGACCAAAATCAGGCCGGTACTGGGTTGTATGCTGTAACCTTTGTGAATTTACTAACTAAACGGCATTGTGTATGCCGTCAAGCTACTAATCAATGGTCTTTTACTGTTCATGTTTTGATGCTTTTTCTATCAGTATTAATTCTACAGTTCTGTATTGCTTCAAAAACTGACCTGTTAAAATACACCATTTGATCATCTTGCGGCTCTCCGTTTATTCAGCTATAAAGGTTCATTCAGATATCGCACTTGAAATTACTTGCAAAAAATTTACCATTTTAATGGCAAAACAACGTTTTTCTGGCTACGCTGTTCAAGATTTCAGTGGACGGAATCAACAATCTTGCATAAGCTTCCCTAACAAACTGTTATGCTTAGTTAGCGCTATGAATTTATATTTACATTCACCGGCATAGGCTTTTCCAAAGCCACGGCTACCCCTAGAAAAACCTCACTCGCCATTCCACTCGAAAAAGTACACATCTGAATCTTTCAAGCAAAAGGCGTCACCATACCATAATTTATCTTGACATCATAAAAAACGTTCAGTAAGATGTTAAAAGGATTACAAACG
Organism: Chrysanthemum makinoi; assembly: GCA_910596185.1. Lineage (NCBI taxonomy): Eukaryota > Viridiplantae > Streptophyta > Magnoliopsida > Asterales > Asteraceae > Chrysanthemum > Chrysanthemum makinoi. Next base: position 253,034,849 of record OU343217.1, read on the forward strand.
ATTTCTTGTTTTGTTCTCTTGTATGGTTTGTGTTAAGGGTATACAACTCGATCCTTGTATGTTGTTCCAAGTCCAACCTCTGCCTCTACTCGTCGTGACACCGTGAAAGAATACTGTAGCAAAGAGTAATATGTAGAGCCACTTTCACAAATAATTAAGTTTAATTGATAAATCATCCCATATATCTCTATATATTCATTCTCTCGACCTTACCATTCCCTCGACCTTACCTTTTGAGACATGCAACTTTCCTCGCTACGTTGCTATAACAAATATAAGGCACTTCAAGTGTCATGTTTGTTATATATGGAGGCGGCAAGATGGTCTATCGAGCGTATAAAGTGAGCTGCAGTGGCAGTTTTGGAATAGGCGCAGGGTGTTGCATAAACCCCATTTTCTCATATGATTCTGCCATAATCCTTAGCAATGTATTAGATATAAAATAAGGAATGAATCGATTATAATCTCATTTCAATCGAATTTTAGGAGAGCATAATAATAGTCACTTGTTTATGGAAAAAAAGGAATTGCATTTATCATCTAAATGAAACAGAGGAAGTTTCACCACAAACTCATGTCATTGTACCAAACATAAAAACAAGCTACGAAACAACACACAAATCAAGTAGGTACGAGGTTGCAACCTTCATCTACATCTTGTATCCACAGGAAACAAACAGCTGCAATCAACACAACAAAGATCTCCAAAGCAACGCTGAAGGTAATCGATATCCGAGGTTTCGCCTTAGTTTCAGGACCAAGTTGTTGAGATGGCTGCATGTTATTCCTGTTCACGATTAATGGGATGTCTTCGTTTGAAGACACTGATTCTGAGCTACCATAAAATTGTTCGTCTTCATTAGTGAAACACTCATTAAGATCACTATAGGGGCTGTTTTGTTCGTTTTTTGATGCAACACTCCAATCAAATTCGCTTGAAGAAGGGCTTCTAAAATTTCTGCTTTGGTTTTCCGAGTTGTCGTCATTTGGAACCTGAAGAGACTTCACTAGTTTTCTTGGAGTTGTAAAAAGGTTTACGTTATCGACATTAACATATGATCTTGATCTCTGAAACAAAACACAGCATAGCATTAGATAGACTAGTGCAATTTTGACCCATTTAATTATGTACGGGTGGCTTTAGGTATGTCTGATCCATAATAGAGATTAAACTTCCTCCAAACCCGACCCGACTGACCCAACTCAACTAGTATAAAAGTTACTCGTTTTGACCCTCCCAATTTGCCACTTCTACATGTTAACACGGATCTCAAAGAAAGCAACAATTATGTTTAACTAACCTGAGGACTAGGAGTAGCGCTTCTCGAGCTTCTTGAATAACCATTAGTCGGGCTTCTCGAGCCGCAGTTAGTCAGGCTTCTCGAGTCGCCATTAGTTAGGCTTCTTGAGTTGCCATCAGTCAGGCTTCTTGAGTCGCCATTAGTCAGGCTTCTCGAGTCGCCAGTAGTCGGACTTCTCTGGATGAATCCAGAAAATCCGCTTTCATAATCCCCTTGTGTCTCAGAGTTTTCAATAACACTCCTAGGAGTACTACTCATCTCACCCAAATACAGCCCATCTTTCAAAGACACATCAACATTATTCCACAGCTTCCTATTAACACTTCTATCTGAATCACTCTCCCGAGACACAAAACTAATCGAAAATGGCGAATACATCTCTGATCTAGGCGACTGTACTTTTTTGTGCTCATTCAAGATTCTTTTAGCAGTTTGAATTGCTTCAAAAGCCGCCCCTTTAACATACGCCATTTGATCATTTTGACACTTTTCAAATTCTTGAATCACAAATGTTAACTCCGAGATAATACATTTATAATCCAAACTCCTCATCAAATAATTCACCATTTGAATAGCCGACAATCGTTTTTGGGAATTACCTTCAGATACACCCAAATTAAATATCCCTACACCCGACCTTATCAACAACCTTGCATAATCTTCAACTACTAAACCGTTATGTTTAGCTAAAACCATAACTAACCCCATATGTGAATTCACTTGCATAGGCTTATCCAAAGCAGCAGCTACCCTTTGAACAACCTCATTCACCATCTCACTCGATGAAAACCGCCAGTTATCTGATTCCACAAGAGCTTTTAGACACAGAGCTGCACCACACGATATATTTTCTTGACTAGCTAAAAGTGAATCCGAAAGTGGTTTACAAAGTGAATGAATAATTTCCCTTTTCTTAATATCCGGTGTTGTGGGGTCCATTCCATATCTTGCAATGGCGGGGACGACTTTTGAGCACGCTTGGTGAAGAGCAAATGAGCCTGCGCTTGAAGTTAAGGTTTTGATGATGGTGGTCATGATGTTGTCGATTTGTGGGACGATTTTGGTGCCATGAACACGAGCAAGAACTTCGTATAGAGAGATTGTGTATTCACCGGACGTTAATCCAGTTTCTTTGGTCTCAGAAACTTGAGCAAGAAAGATCGGGATTGCCTTAGAATCCAAGTCTTTTACATATGACTTTAATGCTTTCATGGCTGACCTTCTACTAGCCGAGTCCTTATCAAGATTTTCTAACTCACGTCTCAACACCGGGCTCAAATTTTTTCCCATTTGGCATAAAACTGCAAAACAAACTACATTGCTTCGAATCAGGCACAGGATATGTAAAATAAACAAAAGGTGCTGATATAAATCACAGAAACATCTTCTTATACCATTTTTTTTTTTTTAAGTGTTGAATAACCAAATCAACCTGAATATTGATATGGGTTAACCGGTTAAACCGTTAAACTGATTAGGCTACTACAAAAAAATGAATAACCTAAGATATTTAGGATAATGACATAAGAACAGCAACTTACTTTCGCAAAAGTATCAAATTATGCAACACACTTTTTGTGTGCGCAACCTAACGCAATGTACTATTCTGCTATTCACAAGTGTTTTATTTCATGTAAATACATCGCATAAAGTGGTACAAACATGTAAGTTTCATAAATCTGTATACACTCACATTGCTATTACATGCTATTATCGGAACCAAAATATAATCATATGGATGCCTATTATCACACAGCGCAATTTTCGTAGCCAAACCAAAACCAATCCAAGAACACGACATAACATCCATTTTAACCAAACCCAAACCTTATGTCGATCAAGCTCGTTAATACTACTACAAACAAACTTACTTTTTTTAAAATTACAAATTAGCCTTAATACCAACAAGAGCTAAAAAAAAATCAAATATTTCCACCAAGAACTGAAAAAATATATAAAAAATCAACAATTTAACCCAATTTAGATCCATAAAAATGAAAACTTTTTTATGGGTATTTCATAATCTTGAATAAAAAAGAAAACCCACAAAAAATATATAAAAATTAACCTTCAAATTCTTGTTGAAGATTAGCTCAAGAACATCAAGATCCAAACAGAAATAAGTATAAAAAAGAATGAAATACCTTATAGAGTGAATCTTTTTAAAGAAATGAATAAAAAGATTGGATTTTTAAGCAGCGAGATTTTCGTTTAAATGTAATAATGATAATTGAGGTGTTTGTGTGACTTTGTGTGTTTTAATTTGAATTCTGTATTTTCCCCCTTTACTTTATTGGACTGACATATACTGTATATTCTTTTTTTATTCTTTAGGGTTTTCAGTTTTGTTTTAAACTTTTCTTTATTTGTTTAGTGGTAAATGACAATGTTGCCCCTAGTTATATACTATTGGGGTATGTTTGACGAAATTAGTTCGAGCAAGAACTGGCTTATAATAGTTGTAGCTTGTAAGAGTTTGAGTTGGATCTTTTACTTTTGGTAAGTTTGATAAGGTAGCTGAAGTTGTAGTTTATAATTGTACAATTATTGAAGAGTAAACAAATTAATTAACAATGTAAATGCGTTAGAGTTTTTGGTATAAGCTTTTTTTCGTCCGTCATTCGTCTTTTCACGCACGAATGGCGTCATCGTTCTCCACTGTCTCAGACGCCATTCGTCCGACGTTGGTTCCCTAACCATTGCACTAACACACTTTTTTACAATTTTTTTTTATGAGGTGTGTTGTGAGACCTACAAGTTATTGGTTTTTTTGTTGAGGAGAAAAAAAAAATCATCTTCAATACAACAAGGCTATTAAAAAAATTAGAATTTTTATGTTTAAGACAAAACATTGGGAAGCATTTATGAAATATTGAGAAGTACTCTTCATTAAGGTCAATTTTGACATTTCACAAATTAGCATTCATTGGGCCCCTTTAATTAAGTTTAGTACCATTCCCGCTATCCTGTTTTTGAAAAATTTAACCTTTTTTAGATCCAAACTTGGAACAAGTTGTTAAGCATTATCATGATTTTTATTTATTTTTGGAAATAGATTCTAAGTTTCTAACAATTTCACTAAAGCTTGTATTTATGATTTCATTATTCCAGTTTAGGGGTGTTCATTGTTCGGTTTATTCGGTTCGGTTTGTTCGGTTAATTTTTTTTTCTGGGTATAACCGAGAACCGAACCGAACCGAATTTGAATTGATTAAAACCGAACCGAATAACCGAAAACCGAACACCCATAACCGAACCGAAGAACCGAATATTTAATTCGGTTCGGTTCGGTTTTAGCAAATTCGGTTCGGTTACGAGTTCGGTTCGGTTTCTGTTTTCGGTTTATTCAGATATTACCCGACCCATGAACAACCCTATTCCAGTTTTGCTATTTAAAGTTGGCTAGACCAATCTTCTCAAGAAACACAAAAAAAAAAATGACTTTGCACTGTATCGCACATTCATGGTTATATTTAGGCGATCACGTGCGATTAGAAAAATATAATGACAAAAATACCAATTATCGAGCTAATGAGTCATTAGAATATGCGTAACCGGTTGACCTCTTGAACAAGATTGATGATAATACAAATATGCCATTAACTCGCTTTTTCCCTATAAACAAACACACCAGAATTTGCATATTCTTTATGGGAATATAGTTTAGTTATATAATACGCATTTTCTTTATAACTAAAAGCTAAATACGATTATGTATGGATCACAAATGACTTCAAATCTGAATTTCCTTTTGAACGGTTTCAAGACATGGCTCATTTGATGTTAAAACTCTGGTGGAAAGCTTAAAGAATTTCATGAAGTAAATGAAAGTGATAAAAAGGAGCATTAGATGATCCTTATACAACAGATATACAAACCATAAACTCACGCGTTACAGAGGAAGAAGTTTGCAAGTGGGACAATACCACTTCCCCTTGAACCTTGTCTCGGGTGTCAGCCCAACACACGAGTAATGAAACCATTCTCCACCTTGACACTGTCCACACATAGAAAAGTTTCTATTAGTTTGCATCATTTTCCCAATCGTGTATATGATTGAATTCATATGCAGGTGACCCGAGTACTGAAAACGTATATTTGGACATGAGTCCTGTTGTTCTACTAGTCCTTTTGTTTAACAATTCAACTAGTCTTTTTATCGAGCCACAAATCAAAATATATTTTTTGGATTAAGTTTGCAAGCATGTTAAGTTGCTAAAAAAAAAACTTCTCATTGCAAGCGGCCACGCACATTCAAGATTTAGTTTTTGGATTAAGTTTGCAAGCATGTTAAGTTGCTAAACAGCTAACGGTGGCAATTTTTGTTTAACAATTCACTTGTGATGGTTTGATTTGGGTTATGTTCTATCCTGATGCACAGAAAAATATTTAAAAACTTGGTTTAACCGAAAACGAGTCAAATGGGTAAAAAGAGTCGAAAGTTACTCAATGTGCAGTCGGATGCATAATTACATACAGCCTCCTAAAACACTTTATGCATATTACTAGATTAATGGTGTGGCAATATAGTTTCTGTAGTCATTTATCACAAATAATTTATGAAAATTTATAACAATTAGGACATAAATTTTTCCAGGTCAGCCTGACCCGTACCAAAAATTCCTCATTTGACTCGTACCCAAAATTCCTCATTTTGACCAGTACCAAAAATTCCTCATTTCCACCTCTAATACAGCAAATGAATACTGTACCATCTTAAGTGGTAGACTGAGTCAAGAACACTTGACCATTTAAACAAGAAACAATAGAAAAAGCAATAGAAACTTACATTCTCATTGTCACATGCTATCATATCACCGAAAGAAACCTGAAGAGAACAGAAAGATAATGTTACTCAATAGTTTTACTAGATAGCATAAACAACATTAATTTCTTTACAGATGCAAGTGAATTGAACTCAGACCTGATGACAGACACAATAAGTGGGTTCATTTGGATCAATTGGTTGATCCATCTCTAGAGGAGCCGGATAATCCCTTTTGAAGCCACCTGGTGGAGGCATAAGCTCAAAATCTCTATCCCTGTGGTCCCACTCCCTGTCCCTATATTCAACCTTCTTAGAGTGAGGTGTAATATAAGGTAGCTTCCGCTTCTCAATTTTAGGAACTAAAGGTAGCGGAGGAAGTATTGCCGGTTCATCTGCTGGTAATTTTCCCTCTGCAGACAAATAACCAAATTTTGTTTTATATCACAGAATGATTCCCATAAAAAATGTAACACAGTTCATTATGGGTTATTCAAATAAAAATGCTAGAGAGTTTCGTTCTTTCATTAGTTTACAAATGTGAACTAATCTTTTTGGTCAGTGGTAACTTTAATCTTGATCCATAAGTCTACTCTTTTTTTCGTCTCAAGGGCCAATTTAGACATTCGACCAATAGTCAAACATTTTAACTAAACTATGAGGTCAAACTTTTGTGGAGATGAATAGAGTAGCTAAAAAGTGAATCTGATCAAACCTTGTTTTAGATCTTCAGCAAAGTTGTGCAGATCCTCGTCAAGACGTTTTACATGACTATCTATCTGATAATAAGTTGAAGTAGAATAAACATAAGAGGCGGAACAAGCTTATTTATAGATATACTGAAGTTAACATAATATATAACAACACATAATAAAATTCCCATATTGTAGTGCTTTCCTACAGACAATTTCACGACTTCAAAAGCATTAAGGTTAATACCAGTATAACCAGGATACAAGCAAGGGGATATATGAATGATGGATTTGTGTGTTTGTATGTATAATACATGTTTAAACAAAAAACGAATAAAGCAACAAAACTAGAATCATATAGTTCAACACTAAATATATCAAATGAGCACACTCTTGAAAGTTGAAACATTAAAAGTGTGTCTGTGCAATAACTCACAAGATCATAAGCTTGCCGTGCCAAAAGAACCTTCTCAGTACATAAGCTTAAAGCATTGTCCTGATTCCCTTCAATCTCTTTTTTCATCTTCTCAAAAGCCATGTCACCATCTTCATGAATTCCTCTATTGGCATTTTGAGAAGCCATATCCAAACAGTTCTTTGTCTGCTGTCTTGTCTGATTTATCATCGCTTTTAACACAAAAACAAAGTCCTCTATCAGGTCAACTAACATTTGTTCATTAGATTGTTTCTGTAAACGATATACATAACATTTCTAATACTGACTAAAAAAAGTCCTGTTCCCAACAACCCGCAAAGTTTAGTTACCAATACAATTTGTTTACCTATAACCTCAACACTTTATAGAACATCTTTACTTTCAAAACTTTAACTGAATGCAGATACAAAATTAGTAGGTGTATCTATACAGTTGATCAAAACCTACACCTACTGAATTACAAAGTGTACAGCTCCTAGTATGCAACAATTATATAAAACATTACGCAAACTGACATGAAGATATAGTTCAAGTGCATCTTTCCATTATACCAGTTGCATTGTATTCCACACAAAATTATAAAGCATGGTGATATTACATTACACACAAAAATCGCTCTATTAACATCAGCATCACATCTGTTTATCAAACCTAACTATTTAAACCAGCGTTATGTCAACTAATAACCTTCATTACAGTGTGTTTGCCTATAATGTCAGCATTTTATAAAACATCTTTAATTTAAAGACCTTATATTAGTAACTGTAGGCATAGGAATTTATGCCTACTGACGTAAACATGACGTGCAAGTGCGTCTTAAAGTATGTTTTAAGTAATTATGTATTTAAATCAGTGTTATGTCAACTGCAGTATGTTTGCCTGTCATTTCACCATTTTATTCACTTCTGTCACCGCGAAAACTTGAAACATATGCAGATACAATCATTCAAAAACAAACTAGTAAGATACGCCTACTGACATGAACATAACATCTAAGTTCGTCTTTCCGTCTAATACAAAACTATAAATATGTTAATAGCTTAATATCACACAAAAACAGTAACTCGATACTAATTGTAATCATATCACACACAGAAAAACACGTGTATACATAGAGCACACAATCAATCAACATTATATCTATACTACTATATAATGCATTTAAAAGCCAAACCTCATTCCAAACCTAACTCCTAACCAAAAATTAAGATAAGGAGCTTCAATCATGAGATGACATGTGTCAAATCTTAACAAACTCCAAGCCTAACTCCTAACCACTAAAAATTAAGATAAGGAGCTCTAATTATAAAGTGACATGTGTCACTTCTCAATTAAAAATTCATCTTTATTTTCAAATTGAAATATCTTTTTATCTATTTATTTTTTTTTATAATCTAATTTCACCATATTTTCTAAAATTTTATGCTCTTTAATTCAACATCCATTTTGATATATTTTTATGAGTTTTTAGTTTTTATATTTTTAGTGGGTTTATTTTATTTTAATTCAAATTTTTACAATTTTAACCTTTATTTCAATCAATATAATCTTGATTCGTCAAATATATTTTTGGGGGAGTGTTTGACATGTAAGAGATTGCGAGAGTATTTTTATATGCGGGAATAATGATGTAACGGGAAAGCTACGGGTAACCTAAACAAACACATACAAGTAACACATATACATTCGAAGTGTTGTGAAACGAATTCACTAAACGGGTAAGCAAACACATATAACTATACTTATCGCCGCCGCTGTGCGCGGGTGTCCGACTAGTCTAATATTATACACGGATAATAAGTTCAAAATGTATCTAACTTGTCACAAAATTCTTTAGCGTATATCAATCTAATCTGTTTCCTATCAAATACACCAACGGCCTAATCTTGTATCTACTATCGCTGACGTGGCACACGTCAGCAATAGTACACACAATAGAAACCTTAGGCGGTTGGTGTATTTAACAGGGAAAAAATTAGGTTGACACATGCTAAAGAATTTTGTGACAAGTTGGATACATTTTGAACTGATTATCCGCGTATAATATTAGATATAATGTTGATTGAGTTTGTACTCTATGTATAATTTAAATCTTCCTATTGTGCGAATTATTTCTGATGTGACACGCGTCATTTAGGTTAGGTTGCTAAAGTATTTTGTGACAAGTTAGATACATTTTAAACTAATTATTGCTGTTGATTATTAGTATGAAAAAATTATAAAAAAAAGAGACATACATTGAGAACGTTCATCAAGCTCTCTAATAGTATTCAACAGCCTCTGTAACTCAGCTGGCAATGTACTTGCATCTATAAAGATAAACATCGAATCAAAATTTTATAAAATTTAAAAATTTTATAAAATAATTAGTATGTGATATGAAAAAGATAACGTACACTCCAAGTAATCATCAACGAAGACACCAGTTCTAGCGATTGCCATATTAATTTGTTTAGATTTAAGCGCGCGTAATTTTTTGATTTCTAGGGTTTGAATCGATTAATAATTTGGGAAAATGATTAATTTAGGGGAAATGTGTCAAACGGCGTCGTTTTTGAAGGGTGGTGTTTGTGAAAGTTACAAACGAGGTCCCTCATCTATCATTTAACAGCAATCACTTGTTTTGTTTCTTATTTACAATTTTTTTTTTTTTTTTTTTTTTTTTTTTTATAACCATAATTTCTGTTTTTTCCCTCGACTAATCTACAAGTTTTGAACCCACCGCCATATAGACTCAAACTAGATAAAAATCTCTTTTTCAAGAGGTTGACATAGCCACTTCAAATTTACAAAAGACTTTTTCACTATTAAATGAGCTTTTTAGAGGACGATGCATTGTAACAAAAGATTTACTAAAAACTTGTATGAGAATGATTTGGTCTATAGCAAGCGTTCGACAAAAGAACTACCCAAGCGATTTTCATTAAATGAAGATTTAAGGTGTCGTTTGTTTTTTCAAAAATTGTATATCTTCATCTGCAAACTAAATCTACAAAAGAATATGTACATCTAAAGTCTTTATTAGGGATTGCAAAAGCACCCGAAACCGACTGGGAAAATCGAAACCCGAATCGGTTGGGTTGGGTCAGGTTCGGGTGCAGGTTGGCGGGTTTGGATGCGGGATTGGGTATTGATAAAAAATTTAGTCGGGTACGGGTTCAGGTACGAGTTCTGGTAATACCTGCCCGATTACCCGTACCCGTATCCGTATCCGTATCCGTTTACCCGAATCTATACCCGCTTTATTGATGTTATAATTAACTTGAATATATATACATTATATAAAATTTCTTCCATTATATTTTTTTTATATAAGTATCCCTATTACATAACACATTTTATTTTGTACATGAATAATCAAAAGCGTTAAACTGTTTGATACGATATTCGTTTTCTTTAACTTTTTAAAAATTTGAATATATTATGGTGTTTTCCTTTGTTTTGTCGGTTGATTTTAGTGTGACTTAATCTTAATACCGCCATTTTGTTAATATAATATTCAATTGGGGATAACCGATACCCGCGGGGAAATCCGAAAAACCGATGGATAATATTAATGGAATATCCGGCGGGTAATGGGGCGGGTACGAGTTCAGATACTATAAATGAGTGCGGGTACGGGTACACTAAAAACCGCCCCGAACCCGACCCATTGCCATCCCTAGTCTTTGCTGTAAGCAACAAGATCATTTGTTTTTTGCTCTTTTGAAAAAAAAGAATGAAAGAAAAAATAGATAGGGTTTGTGTTGAAGAAGTGAAAAAAAGTGAAAGTTTATGTCTAATTTTTAGAGAAGTGGGAAATAAAAAGCACTCATGTGTGTAAAAAAACATATAAATAGGGCTGAGCATCGGTCCAAAACCGACCCGAACCGACAAAACCGAAAACCGAAATTCATGAATAACCTAGACCGAAACCGAACCGACGGGCCGTCGGGTCGGTTCGGTTTGTGTCGGGTCGTCGGTTCGGTTTTGTTTAGGTATATTTAGGTATGTTTTTGTCGTAATTTTTTGATTTATAGGGTTTGAATCGATTAATAATTTGGGAAAATGATTAATTTAGGGGAAATGTGTCAAACGGCGTCGTTTTTGAAGGGTGGTGTTTGTGAAAGTTACAAACGAGGTCCCTCATCTATCATTTAACAGCAATCAATTGTTTTTTTTTTTTTTTAACCATAGTTTCTGTTTTTTACCTCGACTAATCTATAAGTTTTGAACCCACATAGACTCTAGATAAAAATCTCTTTTTCAAGAGGTTGACATAGCCACTTCAAATTTACAAAAGACTTTTTCACTATTAAATGAGCTTTTTAGAGGACGATGCATTGTAACAAAAGACTTACTAAAACTTGTATGAGAATGATTTGGTCTATAGGCGTTGACAAAGAACTACACGATTTTCATTAAATGAAGATTTAAGGTGTCGTTTGTTTTTCAAAATTGTATATCTTCATCTGCAAACTAAATCTACAAAAGAATATGTACATCTAAAGTCTTTATTAGGGATTGCAAAAGCACCGAAACCTGGGAAAATCGAAACCGATCGGTTGGGTGGGGTTAGTCTTGAGTTGGCGGGTTTGGATGCGGGATTGGGTATTGATAAAAATTTAGTAAGTGCGGGTTGAGTACGAGTTCGTAATACGGTTACCGTATCATTATCGTATCCGTTTACCGAATCTATACCGCTTTATTGATGTTATAATTAACTTGAATATATATACATTATATAAAATTTCTTCCATTATATTTTTTTTATATAAGTATCCCTATTACATAACACATTTTATTTTGTACATGAATAATCAAAAGCGTTAAAAGCTTTGATCGATATTCGTTTTCTTTAACTTTTTAAAAATTTGAATATATTATGGTGTTTTCCTTTGTTTTGTCGGTTGATTTTAGTGTGACTTAATCTTAATACCGCCATTTTGTTAATATAATATTCAATTGGGGATAACCGATACCCGCGGGGAAATCCGAAAAACCGATGGATAATATTAATCGAATATCCGGCGGGTAATGGGGCGGGTACGAGTTCAGATACTATAAATGAGTGCGGGTACGGGTACACTAAAAACCGCCCCGAACCCGACCCATTGCCATCCCTAGTCTTTGCTGTAAGCAACAAGATCATTTGTTTTTTGCTCTTTTGAAAAAAAAGAATGAAAGAAAAAATAGATAGGGTTTGTGTTGAAGAAGTGAAAAAAAGTGAAAGTTTATGTCTAATTTTTAGAGAAGTGGGAAATAAAAAGCACTCATGTGTGTAAAAAAACATATAAATAAGCATCCAAAACCGCGACCGACAAAACCGAACGAAATTCATGAATAACCGAACCAAGACCGGCCGACGGTCGGTTCGGTTTAATGTCCGTCGGTTCGGTTTTGTTTAGGTATATTTAGGTATGTTTTTGTGGTTTGGTCGAACCGACCGACCGAAGCGAAAACATGTAAACATCGGCTTTCGGTTTTGTCCGGTCGGTCGTTGTTTTGAACAAGTGGGGTTTAAAAAATGACAAATTGACACAAGTGGGGTATACAAAAAAAGCTATTGCACAACTTTTTAACATCAGAGAAGATTTTATAGAAAAGCTTTTTGTATAGGAAATTCAATGGAATAACTAATGTTTAATCTAGAAAAGGTCTTTAATAGCTTTGTGCAATGATGGCTATTATGCGCGCGTTTTATTAACTCTACTAGAAAGATGCACATTTGAGTTTTGAGTGTGTCAAGGGAAATGTTTAGAAATGGTTATGGGGATACCTTGGTTTGTTCTCATACATTTGAGTCAAAGACTTGTATCCATAAGCCGTTTGTTTTAGTGGTTTTTTCTCAAAACCGGCGTGCAAACCTAACCTTTGTTCATCTTTTTAGACAATAAGCACATGTTCGGGTAACATTTAGCCACAAGTTTGAATTCAACCCAAAAGCTATCGTTAGTCTTTTTAGTTGGTAAGATTATCGTATGTTCATGATTATGTTTTTTTGATGTTTTTGTATATTCTAGCGCGTTGCTAGTTTTACTTAAGAAAGACGGAGTAACAATAATTTCGTTAACAAAAAATAATCCAGAGATAGTATGAGTATAAAAAATGCGACCCACTGGTATGCACTAGTGCCGGATGGGTAAATACATAATGGAATATAATATTGGCGGGTGACGAGCATGTGATAGGGTATGTACAATCCATAACTCATACTCAAGGCCTTTGGTCTAGTGGTATGTGAGTTGTCCACCAACTAAGAGGTTGCGGGTTCAAGTCTCGTCAGAGACCCCTGTGAGAATTGTTGTGAGATAGTGGTATAGTGTGCGAAAAAAATATACAATCCATAACTCAGATACTAGTCTTGTGGTTAGATGTGATGTGATATTGTGACTCATAGTCACATGTGTTTTGGACCTTTTGGTGCTTTACAGTTAAGTTTGTGTTGGATTTGGTACAAGCTTATGTCTAATTTAGTTAAAAGTTTAAAGAATTCAAGTATGCCTTTTCTGCAAACAAATTGAAATCATATATTGTGTTAGCACAGAAAAGCCGACAAACGATTATGATATTAGGAACTTGAAAGTGATCCATCCATGTGGCATGTCACAGAATGGTTCAGTAGCACAATGATAAAGTTGATAAGTGTGTGATCGACTGTATGCTACATCACAAAACTATGGTAGATTAGTAGCTAAGCTTTGTGGATCTCACATTACATTGTTAAGTAAAGGAAAGAGACGAAATGAAGCATATTAGTAAAAGATTTCTCGTTCACGACTTATGAACAGACGATTTACCTGACGTTTTACCCACTTTTTGGTAGACCTAACACAAATTTTACCCACCAATAGTTGATGCAGTTTGGATTGAACTAAGTTATCAATAGTATCTACAGAAAAAAGCCTTTGATGTGGTTATGAAATTGTATTGGCACACAATCTTGATGAACAACTAGAATGTTATATATTGCATAACTGAACATTTTTCATTTTTTCAGAGTATTGAATAATAGACTAAAGATTCTAAACATATCACATTATTAATAGTTATTTTATCCATTTGAGGATGCAGTAAATTTGGATACTGAACTAAGTTATCAATATGTATCTACAGAAAAAGCCTTTGATGTGGTTATGAAATTGTGAATTGGCACACTATATCTTGATGAACAACTAGAATTCAGTTATATCCAGGGAGACAAAATTGCATAACATTGAACATTTTTCATTTTTTTCAGAGTATTTGCTGAATAATAATGACTCAAAGATTATATCTAAACATATAACAATACGATTATTATTATAGTTATTTTATCCATTTGAGGAATTAGTCTAAGTAAATTTTTATGATCCTGTTAACTAAACCAAAATTAATGAACCCATGGCGAAGAATACCAAAACCAACAAAGTGAAAGAGGGAGCATTGGTGATATGTGACGATGAAAACCATGACGTCCATGATGATTCAGACGGGTCATATGGCTTGATTTGGATATTGAACTTGCAAAGATCTGTAGACGGGTCTTTGTCAACTTGAGTGGCTAACCCTCCAAACTCACAACTATCATCAGACTGGTTAGCCACTTGAAAAAACGCGTTCAAGGCATAAGATAACTTGCCAACATCATCAAGTCCACTACATGATCCACCCTCTGCAAATGCACTACAATCCGCAATCTCACATGCATAAAGCATGTTCTGGGTCAGTTTTAGTTTGTCAAATGCTGCGTCGTCCTTCAAGATGCACCACTTCTTAGATTGATATTTGACATCTTTGGCCCCTACAAATGTAGCATTCTTGAATTTCGGCTGACCCGCATAGTTAAAGATACCCCAGTGGCGCTCAAAGTCTCCGTGAAGTGTACTTCTTGTATCCTCGTCGAGGAGTTCAAAAAGGTACACTTCAATGTTATCAGGGTGTAAAGGGGTCCCTTTTTTGGCTGATATTCGTGGTAAGAAGTCATCATAAAACTTTGAAGCAAGGGAGTTATTGGCCCACTTACTTCCATCGGTGGGCCAACCTATCTCACCAACGACAATAGTCATATTCTCATGACCAATTTTTTTTAAAGCTGATACACAAGTGTCGTACTTTGCATCAAAAAAATTGGTGTACTCGATATCGCCATCTTGGATGGAGATGTCACCGTTGAAAAAGGCGTATTCCATGGGGAAACCACCATCACCCACCGTGAGGCTTAAAAATGGGTGGATATTGACAATAAATGGAGCATTATTCTTGGCAAGGAAATCGGCTATTTCTTCAACCTCATCTTCAACTTCGGGACGTAGAATTCCAGCAGATGGTAATGGCTTCCACGGTGGGGACATGAAAATATCCCCATTGAACGGAACCGTGGCCTTGATCTTGTCTCCGACTTTGGCATCATTAAGAGCCTTTTGGATTCTTTCTAACGCGAGTCGTGTTGAATTGATAAACCTGCCCTCATATTCCTTTAGAAATGGCTCATTACCGACAGCAACGCTCCTGCACAATCACACTCGTGAGATTGAATTCTTGTACAATAAACAAAGAATACTATGTGTTGAGGAGTCACATCGTACGTTATCTTGACTTTCTCGTCAACATAGCTGACGACATTGTTGTAGACCCAGTCCACGGCATAAGTCTTATTAGTCATTGCTTCGAGTTCAACATTCTTGATGCCAACCATAACCTCGATATCAGTGTCCGCCAAGGCATTTAGGACAGTTGGGTCAACGTCAAACAGCTTGACCTTCTTAATTTCATTATCTTGCAACATCTGAACTACCGTATCAGGTGGCAATTGGTGCGTAGATTTGGTACCCCAATTCACACCCAATCCTTTTACATTTGAACCAAATAAGCTCAATACAATTACACCTATAAGCAATAAATTCACCATATTCGACGTTCCCTTTTCCCCTGCCATTCATAACCAAAAACTTTTTCAGCTAGTTAGATCAAAAAAGTAATTGTCTTATATATTTTTGTTTAAAGCAGACAAAGATCAACAGGCCAATTAGGCAGGTCACATCTAGGTATATCTATTAGTAAAAAGATCTACAAAATGACATATAACGTACAAATTCAATCACTCAATTGTCGATAAAACCATCCACACGATGCGACTCCAATAGTAGTAGCCCAAGAAGGTACTGATATACGTGTCGTTAATGCTGATGTCGACAAAATGGTGATCAACTTGTAATAATGCCATGAGTTCTCGACAGTCCTATATAAGAACTTCTACTCAGTTTTGTCACCAACACTTGCCCTTAAAGTTTGGGACATGGATCCAAAAATAATGCCTTAAAATATCCCATCAAACACCTTTTTCTTTTTAAAACAAAGACAATGTCAAAGTCAAAACTCTTATCAGTTTTCAATAACATGTTATGTAACATAATGTTTGTACCTTTAGTCATTATATACAACGTTATATTACAATCGAACGTGCAAAGAAATAACTAACAAGCAACGAATAAAACTGCAACTGAACAAAACAAGCAAGATAAACAATGACAGAAATGGATGAAAATAGTATAATTTCAGAAAACTTCCGATAATCAAACGTATCGTCAATCATAAATCACCAACGGTGATAATCAAACGTATCGTCAATCATAAATCACCAACGGTGTCGCTCAAAATGACAATAAATTTAGGTATCTACACGATAAATGAAATCTATAACAACAAAAAGATGAGAGCAACAACGTATACAAATAAGTAGGCTGAAGTACGCGTAGCCGATGAGTAAGTCCCAACAATCTGAATATTGAACCTGCAAGTCTCAGTCGATATATTAAGCGTCGTGACCTTAGCCAAACCTTGAAACTGACACGCCATCTCGTCTTGATTTTGCACCTGGTAATATGCATTAAATGCATACGATGCGTTTGCATTCGCATCCAACCCATTACATGAAGAACCATACCCGAGTGGTGTGCAATCAGCAAATGTGCATGCATAATTAATATTCTCACCAAGCTTACTCAGGTCCTTCGCATTTGGGTTAAACTCACACCAACTATTCGCTTGGTAACGAACATTTTCAGTCGGTACCAAAACACTGTTTTGCCCTCGACCTGCAATATCCATCGCAAACTTCGGTTGACCATCGTATCTGAAAATACCCCAATGTCGTTCAAAGCTACCAGGTGCAATACTCTTAGCATCCTCATCAATTAGCCCAAAAAGATAAACTTCAATGGCACCGGATCGAAGTGGTGTCCCTTTGTTTGATAAAAGACGTGGTAGAAGCCCGTTATAGAACCGATACGCCATGTTAATGTTGGCATTTTTGTCACCATCAGTGGGCCACCCAACTTCCCCAACAATAATCGGCATGTCACCATACCCAGCTGCCTTTAAAGCCGACACTAAAGTGTCATAATTAGCATCAAACACGTTAGTATCTTTGAATCCCACCATCGACAACAGGTTGGGGTGTCCGAATCAAAGAAGGCAAAATCGATAGGGAAATCATCGTTCCCGTAAAGACTTAGAAATGGGTATATGTTGACAGTAAAGGGGCGTTGTTTTTGCTAGGAATTCCAAGTTGGACCATTTGGTCGTTGATGTCAGTCGAATCGACCAGAGAGGACGGGTTGTCGGTTGGAGAACCATAAACATCAGCGTTGGACGGTACAGTGGCTTTGATTGTGTTACCGACACCAGCTTCGTTAAGGGCATTTTGGATATTTTGTAGTGCTGGGAAGGTTGTTTTTGAAAACGAGCCGTTATATGATTTCAGAAATGGTTCATTACCAACAGCTACATACCTGTTACAAAAAACAGATACAAAATTAATAATGTAACCAGATTATATATTTTAAGCAGTTACTATAAAGAATCATGAAATAAATGCATAAAATACGTACCAATTAAGAAACTTAGCTTTATGATGTTTTAAAATACTAAACTAGAAAGTTATAATAATAAAGAAGATATTGAGATCCATATATTTTGGAAGTTGCTTGAAAGCAACAAATAAGCACACATGATTTACATAAATCTCCTAAATGACCAGGAGTGATGCACTGTTAATGTAATTTACAACCCTTTAAAAGAATATCGAACAGCTCCCGAAAAGTACAGGATTTTTATATTTTGAAAAAAGCTATTGATTGCTTTGAAAGTATTTCACTAAGCTTTATTACTTGGCTAAGCAAAACCTGTCAGATTGGGGGGCTTTCGAAAACACGTAAGCTTTGAAGCTTAGCCAAACACCCCCTAAGAGTAGCTCGTGGCCAAGGTTTTCCGAAACCTAAAAGAATACTTTCTAAAAGCATACTACAACCTGAAGCACATATATTTTCATAACACTGGGCCACAAAATTATTTGCATTCATGTTCTATGGTAGGCAATGTAACATAAAAGTAATAATGCAGCATTAGGTACAAACAGCTCATAGCCCATAAGTCATAACTCAGATATTTTGGAGTGTTTGGAGTTGATTATTTAAACCACTTCGCTTCTTTAAAATATTAAACGGTCAGAAAAAATGCACCAGTTTATTTATATTCTAAACTAAAAAGTATACGCATATCTCACATAGCATCAAATCATGTTAGGTACTTCTTTTTTAAACAGCTTGTTTTACTATAAAATTTAAACTGGTCTTTTTAGCATTCTTATAAGATAACTAGTTTGGAAGTATACATATCTCAAGCTAGCTTTTTTTTTTTTTTCATATAATTTTTTTCAACAAATCGCTTAAAACTAAATCAGCTAAAAAGTAAAAACTACATGAACCCATATAACAAGCAACCCCAAACACCCCCTTTTCACTAGTACAACTTCTAAAGCACAAATTCACAAACCCCAAAATATCCAAAAACCCAACATCAAAAACTAGCAGAAGCACAACATCCAAAGCACAAAAAACAACTCAACTCCCAGCCAAAATATTCCAAACTTGACTTAATAATGAACATACCAAGAACATAAGGCTGTGTTTGTTTAAGCTTATATGTCACTTATTAGCTTATATAATTTCGGCTTATATGTGATAAGCTTATATTTTTTACTTATTTTCAGCTTATCTTCTACAGTACTAATTTAAAAACTTTTCAAATCATATTAAACTTATAAGCCACAAAATAAACCGAAATAACATAAGCTTTTATATAAGCTTAAAAAAATACTCCAAAAAAACTATTAAAAAAAAAAGATCACTTACTTGATATTAACACCACCATTAAAATTATATCTAGTAACATTCCTCTGAACAAATTTCTTAGCTCTACCATAATCATTCATAGCTTCTAATTGATCATTAGGTATAGCTATCATAACCTCAATACCAGAACCAGCAAGTGCACTCATAGTACTACTTTCAGCATCAAATAATTTCACTTTATTAATCCCATTATCTTTCATCATCTGAACAACAGTTTTTGGATCCATCTTATGTGAAGCCATAGTCCCCCAGTTCACTCCCAACCCCTCAACTTTCACCAATATCCCAAACAGGCCCATTATCAAAAAAATTACCATAACAACACTTTTTACCCCTAACATTTTTTTTGACATCTGGGTCAGATCCTTCAAGGGTTTTTCTGGGTTTTTTGAGTTATTAACTGTGGTGTAATTTTTTAAAAAATTTACTGAAAACAGAGAGAGTATTTGAAGCTTTTGTGGTATTTTTATAACGGTAAAAAAGGTTTAAAAAACGGTGATTTGGGTCAGATCCTTAAAGGGTTTTTGTGGGTTTTTTGAGTTAATAAAAGTGGTGTAAAAAAGTTTTAACCTTGATGAACAGAGAGTGAGTATTTGAAGCTTTTTATGGTTTTTTAATGGCGGTTAGAGGGTAAGTGGGCGATTTAATAGGGGTGAGATCGTGTGTAAGTGTGTGTGTGTTTTTAGCGATAAAGTCGGTTTGTGCGTGTGCGTGTTTTTGGAAGGTGTTTTTAGTGTGTGTGGGGAAGAAGAACAAGTGATTCTTGAGATGAAGGGAAGAGGAAAGTGAAGGTTTTTAAAAAGGTAATATGAGAATTTGAAATTTTTAGATGATGAAAAGAACGTTATAGTGGATTTTGTTTTCTATTGTTGTGGAAAAATTATAGATTAGTGATGTTGATATTTTGTGTGTGTATTTAATTGGTTTAATTAAAGTAATTAAGAGGGTTGTTTTGGGTTTCAAATTAACTACACTACAGACTTTATTTTTTGTTTTTTATTAAGGGCCTGTTTGGTTTTGTTCTTTAGGAATACCGATATTTATCGGTTTGGAATGAGGTGTATAAATATTAATGGGTATGAAAAGTGTATCATTCGATTGTTTATGTTTGGTTGATAAAATATGGTATGAAAAAAATGTATAAATATTTGAATTTGTAGTGGAAAAAAGAGGCCGCAGGGGAATGGATTTCATAGACCATGATTGGTGTGTAATGAATCTATATTATGATATCTGCATTCATTCACTGCGCCTAATATAAAAACAACATGTACTATAAACTTTGAAAGTCGTTTCATTCCGTTCACGTATCTTAGCAACAAAGGCCTTTAAAGGATTTTTAATTTATGTCATAGTGGCATAAGTTTTAAGTCACAAAATAAAGTAAAATTACTATATTTACAAGTTAGTTGATATTAATAGTTTTATAAATAAACGATGTTTACTAAATTTGTCATTGTTTATATATAGAAATAAAGCTTTTTTAAATAATAAATGTGATTATTTAATGATTTAAGCTTATGTCACCATGACATAAGTTAAAAAAACCTTTTTAATAAATATCTAGTTTATAATCATGTAAGTATTTAGCAATATTAGCTAAGGATTATATGCCCACAATGTTATTTCAGAATGCTTTAAAATAAGTGTTCATTTTGTATTTTAATCAAAGGTAAATCGCATAAAAGTCTTAAATCTATGTTTAATTTCAATTAAAGATCTATTTTTTTCTCGATTTAAGGTGAACTTTTTTTTTTTTTTTCTTAGATTTAGGTTTTTTTAACTTTAATTAACTATTTCGTTAGTAAATTACATGTTTGGTCCTTGAGTTTGTATAGGCATTTTGTGTTTTGGTCTTTTGATCCGTTTTTGCACATTTTCAAAAATAATTTTGAAATAAAATTTTTTCAAAAAAATTTTAGAAATATTTTTTCAAATTTTCAAAACAATTTTTTGAAATATTTTTTCAATTTTTTCAAAAAACTTTTTCAAAATATTTTTCCAAAAGCTTTTTGAAAAATTTGGAAAAAATATTCGAAAAATGTTTTAAAAAATATTCGAAAAATTTTTTTGAAAAATTTTATTTGAATTTTTTTTGAAAATATGCAAAAGCGGATGCATGTCTCTAATTCAACAACAAAGTGCTTAAATTCTTTAAAAGTTTAAAGTGGAGTCGCCTTCAAAAACTTTATTCGTGGACATAAGAATGAATGCTTTTTTTTTGATTTGCTTTTTAATCAATGATAAAAAAAATTAATTGATAGATATCATATTAGCAATTAATGAGAGTTTTTAAAACTTTATACATTTTGAAGATGAATAGTTATTATGAGATGGAGAGAGTATTATAAGTTGAAAGCTTAATTTTTGGTTCTATAAAATTGTTTTTATTGTAAAATTATAAAAAGTATCAATTAAATTCATACCTATTTCAAAACTTTCGGTGTTAATCAATAGTATTTTTAAAGTTATCTAAATAATTTGACTAAATATATGTTATAGTCATTTTTAAAAGAGAAAATTACTAAAACAATTATCACTAAGTCATATGTCCGAACATTTTTAGGTATAATTTTCC
The DNA here is from genome assembly GCA_910596185.1 of Chrysanthemum makinoi. Classification (NCBI taxonomy): domain Eukaryota; kingdom Viridiplantae; phylum Streptophyta; class Magnoliopsida; order Asterales; family Asteraceae; genus Chrysanthemum; species Chrysanthemum makinoi. The sequence continues at coordinate 253,056,773 of OU343217.1, forward strand.
AGAAGTAACCAAAAATGTGAACATTATCAGGCACTTTAAGATTCTCTTACACTCATGTTTTCCATTCTCTCTCACTCCTGGTTTCAGTTTTGTTTTTTATTTCTCTCTTCGGACTTGATGTAATATCTCCATGAGCATGGGTTTTCTTCTTCTTCATTCTTCATGAACAACACCTATGCTTGTTACATGACAACGCGTATTTTATTTTTACAAATGTCACTATCACTTTTACAAAAATGATGTACGAATCTATTATCAAAAATATACTCCTACCATTACCAAGCGGTGTTTTATTTTTTAGAAATAAACTAACATTAAGAAAGGACATAACAATTAGTACTAGTATAAGACAAAACAAGTACTATATCATATATCTTGTGATGACACAACAACAATGTACATGTATATCACTATTCATCATCTTCTCACTTGTGCTCCTACATCTTCTTTATTCTTCTTCTTAAAATCAAAACTATAAACATGTTTCCTCAATTCTTGCTCATTTTCATTGCACTTCTCCAAACTACATGTAACACTATCAAATAACCAACAATTTCTACAAAAGAATACATTAAATAAGTGGATTGAATCATGTGGCAAGTATGCGTAAACCGCATTAGCCATCCAGCTGGCGACAGATCATCAAAGCCCAGCTGACACCAGCCAAAGCCCGGCTGATTCGGCCTCCCACGCGCCCGGAATGGCGGCCCGGGAGCCCGCCAACCGGGAAGGCTAGCGCCAGGCGCCCGGGTAATCACGCGCCGCCGGGGCCTGCTTTGGCGGAAAGTTCATTTTAATAAATACCTGTAGAACCTATTTGCAAAAGTAAGCAAGTATGCAGTATAGTTCATTTTCGTAAAATACTATTTTTAAAAAGCTTGTTTACATTGGTTAGCTTATAAAAGCTTTTATAAACTTATGGAGCAAAAAGATTATTATATAACTTGAGTTATTTTGGAGGTTTGTTTAACGAGTGTCCTCAAGGTATTAGTTTGAATGATTAAATAAAGAAATTTTATGCTTATTAAATTAAGATTTTCAATTAATTAAAGTGATTTACTCAGTATAAGTTTGATTAATGTGTAGTAAATGCATTTTTTTTAATTTTAAAAAAGTTTATGATGAATTAATGCATCATAACCGATGACTTGAGAGCAGTTGTTAAACAATCCTTATTTTAAAAGCTCAAATCGACATAAGATTGGACGCGATCACAATCTTTAGAAAATAACAGAAAGTTAATTTAAAAGTCATTGACGCTGGTTTAACATTTATAACTCCGAGTGTATACAAGGCTTTTGATTTACGACTAATTTAACAATATATAAAAATAAAGATTGTTCTTTAGAAGCATTCTGTTGAATTTATAAATTTGTAAAAAGTTATATAAATGGAGTCTATGATGTTGTATTTTTAAATGTGAATTATGTTGATTAATCAAAATATAACGCTATTTTACATTTAGTTTGAACAAACAAAGCTTCTAAGCACTCATTCTTGCTTGTTTTATAAAAACATGTATGATTATTTTTATGATACTCATAGTAAGGCAAAAAGCAGTCCAAATTTTATTTAGTAACATTAACAAGTAGAGAACTATTAGGTGACATGTTCATTACACACGTTCTTTCGTGAGAAGTTAATAAACGTGCACTTAAGTTGCCATTGAATGTGCCAACCAACAAAAATTACTATTCACGGTGTTTGTTTTTGACGCAGACCGTTTAGAACATTTAAGAGTGGTAAATATGGAGTGTTGTGATCTTAATGTGTGTTTCGCAAGGGGTAAGTAGTTTTATCTTTATTTCTGATATGGTTATTTTCTAACGCTCCATAAAATATTATTTAGGAGCGTTGAACATTTAAGAGTTGTTTTACACATTACATTTATACCTACAACTATGTTACTAAAAGTTATTTTTATAGAAAAAAGCGTGCTCACACGATCACTCATGATGTATTACTTTTATAAACACACCAGAGGGGGGAGTTTAAAGTAGAATGGGTCTTAGGGTGCCGAATTATACGATTTTGCACCCAGTAACGTAGTATAAGAAAAAAATCAACAAAATTGTACGATTTTCGATGTTAAAATGATTAAATTTAATGAAAAATAAGTTCACTGATGGAGTAACTAAGATAAAACTAGAAACACTAACGCATTGAGACCAGATACATTTTTAAAAAATTAATGTTTTTTTATGAAAATCATTACTACTAACCAAAATTTTATATCGATTAAAAGTGACCTTCGCTGCAGGGACCTCTAATTCGATCTCACGACACACCCTTACAATTTATTGTTAATTGCCATATTATACGAAAACTCACTTAGTTTTTATTTTAAAGAAATGGGAAATTTAACCAAAAGACATTGAATTTAATACTCGATGTGTGTCGACCGTCGACACATTGAAAAGAAACAAGGATGACGAATTACAAAACAGACGATTTTGAATTCATTGCACCATAAATATTGATACACGAATATGGAATACGGAGTACTAAACAAACTATCAAGTGTTTTACTAGAATGAAGATACGATACGTTGTTACACAAATGGCATACATATTTTCAGCATAAATATATCAAATTTATTAATGTTTAATCAAGGTTCATGTAATCATTTTTTAACGACAATTTTATCACACCCTATAATACCTATCTCACAATATATTTTATAAATGACTTTAGCGAAATTTAAACCTACAACTTTTATGTTGGTGGACAACTAAGAGCCCGTTTGGTTTATAGATGGGTTTAGATTAGGATTTTGATTTGAATGTAAAGTTGTAGATTAGGATTTGAATTTGAATTTAATGTAGGAGAGAGAAAAATATTTAAAATTATATTATAATTTAAAAAAATGATTTATAAATGATTTATATAAAATGTGAGAGAGGAGAAGAGATATAGAAGAAAATAAAAATTAGGTCATATTTTTTTATCTTAAAACTACACCTCTCCATTTTAACACAATCCTTATTATTTTAAATTAAGTAAACCCAAATGCTACTAAACACTTAAAAATGAAGTGTGAATTGTCCACTTTTTACAACGAGCCAATCTAAACAAACCAAGCGGGCCTAACATACCCTAAATCAAAACCCTGGGTAGGTTCATATAATTATATGCTGATGTACCGTATCGGCGGTGCTGACTCTCAATACAGTGCAATATGATACAGTTGCATGAATTGAACCAAAAAAAGAATGTCCACTATCTGATCTGCGGTACCAAAGTAAACAGGAAAAAAAAAATTCCAAAAATTGAATAGTCATATTTTTTAATTATATAACTTATCAAAACACTCATTTGGTTAATTCATATCGAACTAATAACAAATGTAAAACATATGAAAAGAAACCAAAAGTTCGAAAAAACTTATTGTGGCAGTATAGATCTTTTCATAAGCATTCACAAAAAATTAAACCCGAACCTATTTTATAAATTTTGGAATGTTTGTATGTTACGAATATCTTGGTGATGTATTTATTTAAGTGTTAGGTTGCGTTTTGCGAGACGTCGTGATTTAAAATCACTTGAAAATGCATACTTTTTCTTATTTTTTGTTGCATTTTTTTGAAATCCTTTTTGGTTTAACAAAAAACTGGAAGAACCGTATAGGCACCATTTTTCAATACCAAGTACCGGTACCCAAATCCGTTCGTTATAGTATTGATACCAATATGAAAAAATGCGATATCACAATCGATTATCGATGCGAGGTTGATGCCATTCTGCAAGTAATCTTGATCCTAATTGCTATAATGAAATACTTATAATCAATATCCCATTCATTTATGTAAGCTCAAGATATTGAAAGTGGCATTGATATTCTCATGCCAAAAATACACAACTGATTGCAATTTTAGGCTTTAGCTCAAAATAAATATACGCGTATTAAAACTTTGCCAACAATAGAAGGGTCAAATTTGTGCCAAAACTAGATACGTTATGATGAAAACAAATTTTAATTACATCATCATATAGCTTTTCATTTTCACCTTGTTTGAAAGACTAATTTAATTCTTTGGGTGTAGTTTCTTCATAATTTTTTTTTTTTTTTTTTTTTAATTTTAATTTTAGTTATTATTTATTTTTCTGGAATAGAAATAAAATAATGATATCGTTATTGTAGATACGATGATTTCGCGTAATACCTTTTGTATAAGTTTTACAAAATAAAATGGAATTCTAGACAAATAAATATCGTATGTGTTGGGTTCAAAACCTTTTGAAAAATTAGGTATTTAGTGCATAAACTATATAAATAAAATTAGTAAAAAGTGCTTTTCACTACAAATATTTTTTTAACTGTTTCATTTTAAAATCTAATTTAAAAGTGATGGGTATCATCAGCATATGCCGTAGTCGATGTGAACGTTTTTGGCGCCGCCAATCACCCGCCACCATGATACCCTCACGCCAAGTCAGACATCAATTCTCTAGTGGCACCAAAAAATTATTTTTGACATGCCAAAAAATTATTTAACCTGAAGAAAGAGAAACACAATTTATACATGGATTCAAGGACCATTTCCATAAATAATTATATCATGATGTGCAATAAGTACATGTCGACATGTTAACATCAAGCATGAAAAAATGATTCTTCTTTTTATATCCGTTATCTCATCCGCGTCACAAAAAATGGTCTTCCTTGCCATCATCCATGGGGACCTACAAGTATATAATGTGTAGAATAACAATAATATTATTATGAGTTAATTACATAAATCGTCATTGTGGTTTAATAAAAGTTACGGATCTTGTCCATGTGGTTTTTTTTAGCGGGTTTCGACCCTGTGGTTTCTAAATCTTACGAATCTTGTAAAGTATGCCGATCTCAAAAAGGATCTCCCTTGCAAATATTCTACTGCGTGATTAATTTGCGCATTCTATTTTGGTTTTAGCGATCGTTATCAATTGCGTTGGACTGATTTATGTAATTTACTCTTTAAAAAAATAATAATAATAAATAAATAAAAATTCTTTTTAATTTTATTATTCAAAATTTTTTAAATTTTATTTGATTAAATTTTTAATAAAAAAGCATTTTTAAATTTAATTTAATTTTATTATAATAAATTAAAAAAAATTATTAAAAAATTAAAATAAAATTAAAAAAAACAAAAAAAAAACTTTTTTTAATTTTATCATAAAACGGATGAAGGCGTATAAAAAAACGTTTTTATCGGTTTTGTCGATTTATCACGTTCATTTGTTTTTATCACGGTTTAGATTCGTTTTGTATGAAAATGTATAAAACAACGATCTAAAATGTAACATGGCGTTGTTACGTTCATCGTAAAACAACCGTTGTTATGCGTTTTCATCCGTTTTATCGGTTTCGATTGGTTTTTGTCACGTTGTTTTCATACATTTTTGTCGTTGTTTCATACATTCTCATACAGCAAAGCAACGGCCAACCTATGAAACAAATAAAGCGGACAAACCGCGTATAAACGTTTTTATCGACCCCTTGCTCATCCATTATAATAAAATTAAAAAGTTTTGTTTTGTTTAATTTTAATTTTATTTTAATTTTTTTAAATGAAATTAATTTTTTTAAAAGAAAAAACAGTTTTTAAAAAAATATTATAATAAAATTAATTTTTTTTTTATTATAATTTTTTTGATTTTTTTTTAAATTAAAAAAAATTAAAAATAGTTTTTTAATTTATTATAATAAAATTAAAATTTGTTTTTTTTAATTTATTATAATAAAATAAAATTAAATTAAAAAAAAAAAGTTTTTTTTTTAATATTAAAAAATTTAATCGTAATAAAATTAAAAAAATTTGAATAATAAAATTTAAATGAAAAACTTTTTTAAAGGTAAATTACATAAATGCGTCCATGTGGTTTGTATATGATTGTTAAAACTAAAATATAATATTAGCCACTCATTAGAAAGTATTACAAGGAGGAATACTTTTTGAAGATAAGATTATGAGACGGCGGAGATCGTAATAATTATAAAACCGCGGTAATTAAACCACGCGCAGAGCAATCATTACCACCATGAAAGGGCGATTTATATTCAATATCTACATCGATAAACGTATGAAAATGGCTGACTCGTATAATATGTGGAACAATATCGTTTTCACTTATTGCTCAATCCTAGTTCCTATACCATAAAAAGATTATGAGGGAAAACAAATGTGCATATGTATAATCAGATATCTACTATTTGCGTACCTATATTCATGAGCGGACTGAGAGGTTTTTCTAAGGCTCGTGAATTATACTATCATTTTTATTTCAAAGTATAACATTGTGTAAACAATCTTGATTTTTTGTGAACTGAATATTGTTTAAACTTTTTTTATGATTGAATATTGTTAGACCTTTTTTTTTTCTTTAATTATGCTATTATTGTGAAGGATAGATTAGACACCCTATCAAATTGAAGTTGTTATAAAAAGAAAGTAGATATTAAAAGAAAAAAAAATTGAAGACACCTCTATAGTGAACCTTTATAAAAGTTTATAATAGTGTCAAATTATCATAAATCGTTAATTCATAAATCTTTTTCATGTTATAAATATATATCTTTATTGTGCATAAACTTTATGTATATAGGTTTGCTAATATGATAATGCCATAATGGTAAGGGATTTTTTTAACATGTTAATGGTAGTGATTAATGTGTATGATTAATTTGTAGTTAAAAAAATTGCTGTTGACTATGGCTATATTTGACTTTGGATATAATGAAATGATATATAGTAGTTGACTTTAGTTACTGATATGGGCATAAAGTTACATATGGGTAAGTATTTAGGATTCACTTAGGCATCGATTTAGACCAGAAGATTTAAAACCTACTGATTAAACATGGTTTAAGTTAGCTAAAAAATTATTATCTAATTGATCTTTGTTGTTTTTTTTGTTATAGTAGTGCTATTTTATGATTGAGTTTAGTGAATTTATTTTATTATTATTATTTTTACAGTATTATTATTATTTATATTTAAATCTGGTAAAAGATGTTATATTGATAAGAATAGAATCAAGAAAATGAATGTTGACATAAAAGTTAGTGAAAATAAAAATAAAAGTGGGTTTGTTGAAATTAGGAGTAGTAATTAGCAGCAATAGTTAGTGACAAGCAGTTAGTAATAATAGTTTAATTTATAAAAGTGTTTGATAGAGTAGTTGTAATTATAATTTTAATATGTCAAATGACGTAATGTTAAATGTTTATTAAAAAAGCATTAGAAACTAAGTTTTTATAGTTTTATATATGTTATTTGCTTAATTTCAAACGAGCTTTATAATAATAATGTTAAATGTTAAATGCTCTAAAATGTTCCCAAAATCCTTTTCACCTTATAAGAATTTTACTAAAGGTGGCAATTTGTGCCAAAAGTAAAAAAAATAAGCTAAATTGACAACTTTTTAAAAGATATTACACACGATCAAAGAATATGTTTGGACCGGAAACATGTTTAGACCTATGTAGGTTACACGATCAAACCTGTCTATTTTGTTGCCTCTAGGCACCAAGCATGATGGTTGACATTTTAAATTTTTTGTTGGTAGTACTTTGTATAAATGGCAGTTTGTTGGTAATGGAATGTCAAATACGAGTACCAAGTCTAATTGGTTAGTTAGCTATATAGCTAACACTTGTTATAAATATGAAATTAGAAAAACTAACAAACAATATATGCAATTTGACATATATTTTGTTGCTCCAACTAAAAAAAATAAAATAAAACAACTCTTAAGAATCTTTCAAAACGCTTGTCTTGGCATACTTGGTCCAATCGAGTCAACCAGCCTCTGAATCGTCGGGTTAAAGCCGTGGCTCCAAGGTTTATAATTTGAAAGTGTCGCATAATTTAGGGACAGACCTATATTGGTAACATGTGTGGCTCGAGTTACAGCCGATTTTAGGTCATGAAATGAATTTTGTAAAGAAAAACGGTCTATTTTTTACATAGGCAACTAACGATATATATATATATATATTTACTTTCATTCAAATGGTGTAACTTTAGCTAACCCTAATAACAAATGTGCAGCACTCTCAAAAAATTTGAGTCCATCGCATTGTCACATACTTACATTATAGAAGTCTCTCCATGAACCTCGTCATTTCCTTACAATAAATGAAACATTTACATATCGTGCACGTACGGAGGTTACACATAAAATTATTTTATTTTAAATTTTAGTTTAATATACAGGCATATAAGAATTTAACAGTGTTTATCGATTTGTAAATGTGATATTAAATGCTTGAGGTTCAGACTAAAAGTACATTATATTTTAACTAATTTATTGGTCGGTACTTATAAGTCGTACTTTCATAATCTCGTGCACCGACAAATTTTTGTATTGCAATTTAGGTTAATTCATCATTCGTGTTCTAGTTTTTGACCCGTGTACGCACATGTTATTAAACGTGGATTATGTTCGGATAATAACTATAACTATATTTCAGTATATTTGCTCGTGTTTGAAAATACGGTCAAATTTGTTTAATAATATTATTTTTTTAGTAGTTTAATTTGATCATTTAATATAATTCAAATTTATTGAATATAAATGTTTATATATACTACCTCCGTCCAATAATAATTGTCCTCTTTGATTTTTTTAAGTCTTTTTTATTCAACTTTGACTATAAATATTTTTATTTGTAATATAATACTTGATGAAAAATATATGAATAGATTGGGTTTTAAATGTATTTTTATTTGATATAATTTTTATCAAGTATTATATAACACAAATAAAAATATTAATGATCAAAGTTGAACAAGAAAAAAATCAGATGACATAATATAGACGAGGAGGTATATATTTAATTTCGTGCATATAATCATGTAAGAGTACTTTGATAGTGTTTTTAGTATTACGATCAATTAATAATGATGATGATGATGATGATGATGATAGTGTCAGTGGTAGTTAATAACAAAAGTAAAAGTATATAGGGTCTTATCAAAATATATAGAGTTTTAAAAAATTATGAAAACTTAAAGATTTTACACTTAAGTCAATAAAATTATATTTAAGATTAGACTCTTTTTAAACATTTAAGTTTTAATTGTAAATTCTATTAACAAATCAAAATATAACGTTTAATTGTCACTTATGTGTCGTTTGTTTTTTTCCCATTAAGCATTTTTTTCCTTTTTTCATTCATTTTTTTACGTTTTCGTTCGTTTTTTACGTTTTCGTCTGTTTTTTTATGTTTTCGTTAAGTTTTTACGTTTTCTTCCGTTTTTACGTTTTAGTCCATTTTTAATATTTTCATCTGTTTATTTTACGTTTTCATCCGTTTTCGTATGATTTTTTAAGTTTTTTGTACGTTATTCTACGTTTTCTTACGTTATCTTAGGTAACAAAACGTAAGACAATATTATAAAACGGACGAAAGCGGGTGAAAACTAAAGAAAAGGCAGCGTAAAAAACATTCAAACGTAAGCAGCGAAAAAAACTAAACAAAAGCAGTTGAAAACTTAAATATAGATGAAAACATATAAAGCGGACGAAAACATAAAAAAATGGACTACAATGTGAAAAAAGGAACGAAAACGTTAAAATACAGACAAAAACATAAAAAATGGACGGACGTAAAACAGTAGCGTAAAAGTAAAGCAGACGAAAACGTAAAAAACGGGCGAAAAGTTTAAAAGCAGGGAAAGCGTAAAAAGCGGGAATAGCGTAAAACATGCAAAAATGTATAAAAAAATTGCCTAAAGCGTAAAAACCTCTGAAAGCAGAAACAGAAACATAAAAAGGACAAATAAGTAAAAAATTCAAGAAAAAGAAATGTAAGAAAGCCATTGATCCATTTGACCCATATAACAAAAAGATTTATAGCACAAAAAAAGAAAACAAAAGAAAAAGAAAAAGAAAAAAAAAATACTTTAGTAACACAAAAAACAAACATTGTTCTTGCATGCAAATGAAGATTTTACATGTGCCTATTCTTCTGCAGACATGGTTTGTAGATGAAGATGTAAACGCTTTGAAAAAACAAACGACACCTTAGGCCAAATTTAGAAAACGGAGCTCACAAGATCATGCGTATTTTAATTTTTATTTCAAAATATAATGTTTATTTCCACTTAGTCCAAAATTAGAAAACGGAGCTCACAAGATCATGCGTATTTTAATTTTTATTTCTCCACCGAATTTATCAATAATTTGACCAACCTAATTTAACTTTTAGGGGAAATTACATATATGCGTACTAAAACTTAAATATTTGCATATTTTCTCATAATACAAGTTTTTAATGCATGATGTATAATGCAACTTAAGCATATTTTTTGTATATATGCAAATATGCAAGTTTTAGTAGATATATATGCAATTTCCTTTAACTTTTACTTTTATTAACTAACATGAGAACTCGATTTTGCAATTGATCTCTTCTATTAAGTAATAAAAACATGAATCATCACAAAATCATTTTTCCTTATTATACCTCAACACAATCTTATGAACATTAGAGAATCCTAGTCCTTTTCATAAGGGAGATGATTTGTACACTCCTAAGAATGATTTGGACACTCAAATGGTGTGTTGGGCATTTATCACCCCATAGATGCACTTACATTTTCACCCTGTGAAATTATAAATCCACACACACAATAATTTGAGTGTCTTGATCGTTTTAGGAGTGTCATAATCACCTCCCTTTTCATAAACCACACACCATAAAACAAAGTTAATAAACAAACTTGTTAAGACCTTTCGGGATAACTTTGCAACTTATGAAAAGACGCTCCTCTTTTGAATATAGCTACCAACACAAAGCCATTATCAAAGTTCAAATTTTATAATTTGTAGGTGATGTACCAAATCAATTATATGAGCGCTTCTACTTTTTATTTCAAATATTCATTTATGCTTACCAACTAAAGTATTCAGGTTTTTAGTTTATCCAAACATATCCATTAAAAAATATGTTATGAGTTCGTCAACTTTGTTTCACTAAATTATTTGAGCCAACCCAAATAAGAAACACAAGAAACAAGCCGGAAGCGACTTCTCTCAAAGAAATTCTTTGTTTCACTAAATTATTTGGGAAAAAACTGCACTACAAGAATATGAACTTTTAGTGGGTTTTGGTGACACAATGTAACTGTCACTAAATCAAGCAGTGACACTTTTCTAAAGTTGTAGGCAAAAGAAATTCTTTTTGAGATTAAATAACACTTTTTGTGAAAAAAAATATGTTCTACAAGGCAAAAAGAAAAAAGTTATCCTTACATTCTTTTTTCTCATTATAAATAAACTTTCACCTAACCTCATTTTTACCTATACTTTTTAAATGTAAAGACACATCCAAAAAATTTAGTGATATCGTTTTCTAACTTTTTTTACATTTCTTTATTTTAGGGACATTTCTTTTACTTTTATTGGGTAACTTTTTTATGTCATTAAATGACAATTTTTTTGTAGTGGTGGTTAACTAAAAGAAGAACTTTTTCGAACTAGTTTCGATGAAAAAGCACAATGTTTGATGAAGGAATTAAAGAAATGCATTTCCAAAAAGAGAAATGACATGTCTTTTTTTTAACACAATGATGTGCCGATATCACTTGTTTAATCAAACAAATTCTTGCATTTTGATAATTATTTTGATTGGACATATAATACCGCCATATCATTGAGTGAAAACTTCGTTGTAAATGTTTTATGAACATAACATTTCTTTTTCAAAATTAAGATCTTTCAAAGTGCTCAAGTTATTTCGTGAAATTACGTAGTAGTTTATTCCCAAATGAAGTTGTGGCTTGTTGGTGTACATTTAAGTGTTTGTTAAGTGTGATTGATTAGGTTTATTCTGAATAAGGGGTAGTTTTTGGGTGTTGGTATTTTATTTCATTCGTGGGAGGTGTAAGTTTTTGGGCGTTTAAACTTTTTTGTTGTTGATTATTTACGGATGTTTATTGTTCGTATCTTCTAGTTTCATGATAGTTTCTCCAATATAAATTATGTTAAGAAAATGAGCCGCTAGTACGAGTATGGGCCGAGACGAGCTCTCGTGAAACTATATTCTTATAACTGCGTTAAAGATTTTCTATATAGGAGAGAAAACATAATGTATAGAGAATTTTGGAAATACGACATACTAAGTTTTAAATGCTTTATTTATTGGTGTGGAAATGGAGTACTTAAAATAATAAAGCACTTTCGGTGTGCACAAGTTA
>OU343217.1:253069064-253156768 GCA_910596185.1 Chrysanthemum makinoi
ATCTGACCCAAATCACCTTTTTTTAAACCTTTTTTACCGTTATAAAATTACCACAAAAGCTTCAAATACTCTCTCTGTTTTCAGTAAATTTTTAAAAAAATTACACCACAGTTAATAACTCAAAAAATCCAGAAAAACCCTTGAAGGATCTGACCCAGATGTCAAAAAAAATGTTAGGGGTAAAAAGTGTTGTTATGGTAATTTTTTTGATGATGGGCCTGTTTGGGATATTGGTGAAAGTTGAGGGGTTGGGAGTGAACTGGGGGACTATGGCTTCACATAAGATGGATCCAAAAACTGTTGTTCAGATGATGAAAGATAATGGGATTAATAAAGTGAAATTATTTGATGCTGAAAGTAGTACTATGAGTGCACTTGCTGGTTCTGGTATTGAGGTTATGATAGCTATACCTAATGATCAATTAGAAGCTATGAATGATTATGGTAGAGCTAAGAAATTTGTTCAGAGGAATGTTACTAGATATAATTTTAATGGTGGTGTTAATATCAAGTAAGTGATCTTTTTTTTTTAATAGTTTTTTTGGAGTATTTTTTTAAGCTTATATAAAAGCTTATGTTATTTCGGTTTATTTTGTGGCTTATAAGTTTAATATGATTTGAAAAGTTTTTAAATTAGTACTGTAGAAGATAAGCTGAAAATAAGTAAAAAATATAAGCTTATCACATATAAGCCGAAATTATATAAGCTAATAAGTGACATATAAGCTTAAACAAACACAGCCTTATGTTCTTGGTATGTTCATTATTAAGTCAAGTTTGGAATATTTTGGCTGGGAATATTTTTGGTTGAGTTGTTTTTTGTGCTTTGGATGTTGTACTTCTGCTAGTTTTTGATGTTGGGTTTTTGGATATTTTGGGGTTTGTGAATTTGTGCTTTACAAGTTGTACTAGTGATAAAGGGGGTGTTTGGGGTTGCTTGTTATATGGGTTCATGTAGTTTTTACTTTTTAGCTGATTTAGTTTAAGCGATTTGTTGAAAAAAATTATATGAAAAAAAAAAAAAAAAAAAGCTAGCTTGAGATATGTATACTTCCAAACTAGTTATCTTATAAGAATGCTAAAAAGACCAGTTTAAATTTTATAGTAAAACAAGCTGTTTAAAAAAGAAGTACCTAACATGATTTGATGCTATGTGAGATATGCGTATACTTTTTAGTTTAGAATATAAATAAACTGGTGCATTTTTTCTGACCGTTTAATATTTTAAAGAAGCGAAGTGGTTTAAATAATCAACTCCAAACACTCCAAAATATCTGAGTTATGACTAATGGGCTATGAGCAGTTTGTACCTAATGCTGCATTATTACTTTTATGTTACATTGCCTGCCATAGAACATGAATGCAAATAATTTTGTGGCCCAGTGTTATGAAAATATATGTGCTTCAGGTTGTAGTATGCTTTTAGAAAGTATTCTTTTAGGTTTCGGAAAACCTTGGCCACGAGCTACTCTTAGGGGGTGTTTGGCTAAGCTTCAAAGCTTACGTGTTTTCGAAAGCCCCCCAATCTGACAGGTTTTGCTTAGCCAAGTAATAAAGCTTAGTGAAATACTTTCAAAGCAATCAATAGCTTTTTTCAAAATATAAAAATCCTGTACTTTTCGGGAGCTGTACGATATTCTTTTAAAGGGTTGTAAATTACATTAACAGTGCATCACTCCTGGTCATTTAGGAGATTTATGTAAATCATGTGTGCTTATTTGTTGCTTTCAAGCAACTTCCAAAATATATGGATCTCAATATCTTCTTTATTATTATAACTTTCTAGTTTAGTATTTTAAAACATCATAAAGCTAAGTTTCTTAATTGGTACGTATTTTATGCATTTATTTCATGATTCTTTATAGTAACTGCTTAAAATATATAATCTGGTTACATTATTAATTTTGTATCTGTTTTTTGTAACAGGTATGTAGCTGTTGGTAATGAACCATTTCTGAAATCATATAACGGCTCGTTTTCAAAAACAACCTTCCCAGCACTACAAAATATCCAAAATGCCCTTAACGAAGCTGGTGTCGGTAACACAATCAAAGCCACTGTACCGTCCAACGCTGATGTTTATGGTTCTCCAACCGACAACCCGGTCCCCTCTGCTGGTCGATTCCGACCTGACATCAACGACCAAATGGTCCAACTTGTGGAATTCCTAGCAAAAAACAACGCTCCCTTTACTGTCAACATATACCCATTTCTAAGTCTTTACGGGAACGATGATTTCCCTATCGATTTTGCCTTCTTTGACGGTACACCCCAACCTGTTGTCGATGGTGGGATTCAGTATACTAACGTGTTTGATGCTAATTATGACACTTTAGTGTCGGCTTTAAAGGCAGCCGGGTACGGTGACATGCCGATTATCGTTGGGGAAGTTGGGTGGCCCACTGATGGTGACAAAAATGCCAACATTAACATGGCGTATCGGTTCTATAACGGGCTTCTACCACGTCTTTTATCAAACAAAGGGACACCACTTCGACCTGGTGCCATTGAAGTTTATCTTTTTGGGCTAATTGATGAGGATGCTAAGAGTATTGCACCTGGTAGCTTTGAACGACATTGGGGTATTTTCAGATACGATGGTCAACCGAAGTTTGCGATGGATATTGCAGGTCGAGGGCAAAACAGTGTTTTGGTACCGGCTCAAAATGTTCGTTACCAAGCGAATAGTTGGTGTGAGTTTAACCCAAATGCGAAGGACCTGAGTAAGCTTGGTGAGAATATTAATTATGCATGCACATTTGCTGATTGCACACCACTCGGGTATGGTTCTTCATGTAATGGGTTGGATGCGAATGCAAACGCATCGTATGCATTTAATGCATATTACCAGGTGCAAAATCAAGACGAGATGGCGTGTCAGTTTCAAGGTTTGGCTAAGGTCACGACGCTTAATATATCGACTGAGACTTGCAGGTTCAATATTCAGATTGTTGGGACTTACTCATCGGCTACGCGTACTTCAGCCTACTTATTTGTATACGTTGTTGCTCTCATCTTTTTGTTGTTATAGATTTCATTTATCGTGTAGATACCTAAATTTATTGTCATTTTGAGCGACACCGTTGGTGATTTATGATTGACGATACGTTTGATTATCGGAAGTTTTCTGAAATTATACTATTTTCATCCATTTCTGTCATTGTTTATCTTGCTTGTTTTGTTCAGTTGCAGTTTTATTCGTTGCTTGTTAGTTATTTCTTTGCACGTTCGATTGTAATATAACGTTGTATATAATGACTAAAGGTACAAACATTATGTTACATAACATGTTATTGAAAACTGATAAGAGTTTTGACTTTGACATTGTCTTTGTTTTAAAAAGAAAAAGATGTTTGATGGGATATTTTAAGGCATTATTTTTGGATCCATGTCCCAAACTTTAAGGGCAAGTGTTGGTGACAAAACTGAGTAGAAGTTCTTATATAGGACTGTCGAGAACTCATGGCATTATTACAAGTTGATCACCATTTTGTCGATATCAGCATTAACGACACGTATATCAGTACCTTCTTGGGCTACTACTATTGGAGTCCCATCGTGTGGATGGTTTTATCGACAATTGAGTGATTGAATTTGTACGTTATATGTCATTTTGTAGATCTTTTTACTAATAGATATAACCTTCCTAATTGGCCTGTTGATCTTTGTCTGCTTTAAACAAAAATATATAAGACAATTACTTTTTTGATCTAACTAGCTGAAAAAGTTTTTGGTTATGAATGGCAGGGGAAAAGGGAACGTCGAATATGGTGAATTTATTGCTTATAGGTGTAATTGTATTGAGCTTATTTGGTTCAAATGTAAAAGGATTGGGTGTGAATTGGGGTACCAAATCTACGCACCAATTGCCACCTGATACGGTAGTTCAGATGTTGCAAGATAATGAAATTAAGAAGGTCAAGCTGTTTGACGTTGACCCAACTGTCCTAAATGCCTTGGCGGACACTGATATCGAGGTTATGGTTGGCATCAAGAATGTTGAACTCGAAGCAATGACTAATAAGACTTATGCCGTGGACTGGGTCTACAACAATGTCGTCAGCTATGTTGACGAGAAAGTCAAGATAACGTACGATGTGACTCCTCAACACATAGTATTCTTTGTTTATTGTACAAGAATTCAATCTCACGAGTGTGATTGTGCAGGAGCGTTGCTGTCGGTAATGAGCCATTTCTAAAGGAATATGAGGGCAGGTTTATCAATTCAACACGACTCGCGTTAGAAAGAATCCAAAAGGCTCTTAATGATGCCAAAGTCGGAGACAAGATCAAGGCCACGGTTCCGTTCAATGGGGATATTTTCATGTCCCCACCGTGGAAGCCATTACCATCAGCTGGAATTCTCCGTCCTGAAGTTGAAGACGAGGTTGAAGAAATAGCCGATTTCCTTGCCAAGAATAATGCTCCATTTATTGTCAATATCCACCCATTTTTAAGCCTCACGGTGGGTGACGGTGGTTTCCCCATGGAATACGCCTTTTTCAACGGTGACATCTCCATCCAAGATGGCGATATCGAGTACACCAATTTTTTTGATGCAAAGTACGACACTTGTGTATCGGCTTTAAAAAAAATTGGTCATGAGAACATGACTATTGTCGTTGGTGAGATAGGTTGGCCCACCGATGGAAGTAAGTGGGCCAATAACTCCCTTGCTTCAAAGTTTTATGATGACTTCTTACCACGAATATCAGCCAAAAAAGGGACCCCTTTACACCCTGATAACATTGAAGTGTACCTTTTTGAACTCCTCGACGAGGATACAAGAAGTACACTTCACGGAGACTTTGAGCGCCACTGGGGTATCTTTAACTATGCGGGTCAGCCGAAATTCAAGAATGCTACATTTGTAGGGGCCAAAGATGTCAAATATCAATCTAAGAAGTGGTGCATCTTGAAGGACGACGCAGCATTTGACAAACTAAAACTGACCCAGAACATGCTTTATGCATGTGAGATTGCGGATTGTAGTGCATTTGCAGAGGGTGGATCATGTAGTGGACTTGATGATGTTGGCAAGTTATCTTATGCCTTGAACGCGCTTTTCAAGTGGCTAACCAGTCTGATGATAGTTGTGAGTTTGGAGGGTTAGCCACTCAAGTTGACAAAGACCCGTCTACAGATCTTTGCAAGTTCAATATCCAAATCAAGCCATATGACCCGTCTGAATCATCATGGACGTCATGGTTTTCATCACATATCACCAACGCTCCCTCTTTCACTTTGTTGGTTTTGGTATTCTTCGCCATGGGTTCATTAATTTTGGTTTAGTTAACAGGATCATAAAAATTTACTTAGACTAATTCCTCAAATGGATACAATAACTATATTAATAATCCTATTGTTATATGTCTAGATATAATCTTTGAGTCGTTATTATTCAGCAAATACTCTGAAAAAAATGGAAAATGTTCAATGTTATGCAATTTTGTCTCCCTGGATATAACTGAATTCTAGTTGTTTATCAAGATATAGTGTGCCAATTCACAATTTCATAACCACATCAAAGGCTTTTTCTGTAGATACATATTGATAACTTAGTTCAGTATCCAAATTTACTTAGACTAATTCCTCAAATGGATAAAATAACTATAATAATAATCGTATTGTTATATGTTTAGAATCTTTGAGTCGTTATTATTCAGCAAATACTCTGAAAAAAATGAAAAATGTTCAATGTTATGCAATTTTGTCTCCCTGGATATAACTGAATTCTAGTTGTTTATCAAGATATAGTGTGCCAATTCACAATTTCATAACCACATCGAAGGCTTTTTCTGTAGATAGATATTGATAAGATAGTTCAGTATCCAAACTGCATCAACTATTGTGATCCTCAATGTGTAGTGTACATAATTTGTGTTAGGGTCTACCAAAAAGGGTGGGTAAAACTTCAGGTAAATCGTCTGTTCATAAGTCGTGAACGAGAAATCTTTTACTAATATGCTTCATTTCGTCTCTTTCCTTTAGTTAACAATGTAATGCGAGATCCACAAAGTTTAGCTACTAATCTACCATAGTTTTGTGATGTAGCATACAGTCGATCACACACTTATCAACTTTATCATTGTGCTGCTGAACCACATTCTGTGACACACCACATGGATGGATCACTTTCAAGTTCCTAATATCAGAATCCTTTTTCGGCTTTTCTGTGCTAACACAATATATGATTTCAATTTGTTTGCAGAAAAGGCATACTTGAATTCTTAAACTTTTAACTAAATTAGACATAAGCATGTACCAAATCCAACACAAACTTAACTGTAAAGCACCAAAAGGTCCAAAACACATGTGACTATGAGTCACAACATCACATCACATCTAACCACAAGACTAGTATCTGAGTTATGGATTGTATATTTTTTTGCTACTACTATACCACCACTATCTCACAACAATTTCACAATCCTCGAAGACTTGAACCCTAAGAACCTCTTACGGTTGGTGGACAACTCACATACCACTAGACCAAAGGCCTTGAGTATGAGTTATGGATTGTACATACCCTATCACATGCTCGTCACCCGCCAATATTATATTCCATTATGTATTTACCCATCCGGCACTAGTGCATACCAGTGGGTCGCATTTTTTATACTCATACTATCTCTGGATTATTTTTTGTTAATCTAAATTATTGTTACTCCTTTCTTAAGTAAAACTAGCAACGCAGCTAGAATATACAAAACATCAAAAACATAATCATGAACATACGATAATCTTACCAACTAAAAAGACTAACGATAGCTTTTGGGTTGAATTCAAACTTGTGGCTAAATGTTACCCGAACATGTGCTTATTGTCTAAAAAGATGAACAAAGGTTAGGTTTAAGCACCGGGTTTTGAGAAAAAACCACTAAAACAAACGGCTTATGGATACAAGTCTTTGACTCAAATGTATGAGAACAAACCAAGGTATCCCCATAACCATTTCTAAACATTTCCCTTGACACACTCAAAACTCAAATGTGCATCTTTCTAGTAGAGTTAATAAAACGCGCGCATAATAGCCATCATTGCACAAAGCTATTAAAGACCTTTTCTAGATTAAACATTAGTTATTCCATTGAATTTCCTATACAAAAAGCTTTTCTATAAAATCTTCTCTGATGTTAAAAAGTTGTGCAATAGCTTTTTTTGTATACCCCACTTGTGTCAATTTGTCATTTTTTAAACCCCCACTTGTTCAAAAAACCGAACCGGACCGACCGAACCGACAAAAACCGAAATGCGGTTGGTGGGTTTGGTTTCATGTTTTACATGTCGGCTGGTCCGGTCGGTTCGACCTTCCCTATTATTCGGTTCACCACAAACCGACAAAAACATACCTAAATATACCTAAACAAAACCGAACCGACGACCCGACACAAACCGAACCGACCCGACGGCCCGTCGGTTCGGTTTCGGTCTAGGTTTTTCATGAATTTCGGTTTTCGGTTTTGTCGGTTCGGGTCGGTTTTGGACCGATGCTCAACCCTATTTATATGTTTTTTTACACACATGAGTGCTTTTTATTTCCCACTTCTCTAAAAATTAGACATAAACTTTCACTTTTTCTCACTTCTTCAACACAAACCCTATCTTTTTTTTTTCATTCTTTTTTCAAAAGAGCAAAAACAATGATCTTGTTGCTTACAGCAAAGACTAGGGATGGCAATGGGTCGGGTTCGGGGCGGTTTTTAGTGTACCCGTACCCGCACTCATTTATAGTATCTGAACTCGTACCCGCCCCATTACCCGCCGGATATTCGATTAATATTATCCATCGGTTTTTCGGATTTCCCCGCGGGTATCGGTTATCCCCAATTGAATATTATATTAACAAAATGGCGGTATTAAGATTAAGTCACACTAAAATCAACCGACAAAACAAAGGAAAACACCATAATATATTCAAATTTTTAAAAAGTTAAAGAAAACGAATATCGTATCAAACAGTTTAACGCTTTTGATTATTCATGTACAAAATAAAATGTGTTATGTAATAGGGATACTTATATAAAAAAAATATAATGGAAGAAATTTTATATAATGTATATATATTCAAGTTAATTATAATATCAATAAAGCGGGTATAGATTCGGGTAAACGGATACGGATACGGGTACGGGTAATCGGGCAGGTATTACTAGAACTCGTACCTGAACCCGTACCCGACTAAATTTTTTATCAATACCCAATCCCGCATCCAAACCCGCCAACCTGCACCCGAACCTGACCCAACCCAACCGATTCGGGTTTCGATTTTCCCAGTCGGTTTCGGGTGCTTTTGCAATCCCTAATAAAGACTTTAGATGTACATATTCTTTTGTAGATTTAGTTTGCAGATGAAGATATACAATTTTTGAAAAAACAAACGACACCTTAAATCTTCATTTAATGAAAATCGCTTGGGTAGTTCTTTTGTCGAACGCTTGCTATAGACCAAATCATTCTCATACAAGTTTTTAGTAAATCTTTTGTTACAATGCATCGTCCTCTAAAAAGCTCATTTAATAGTGAAAAAGTCTTTTGTAAATTTGAAGTGGCTATGTCAACCTCTTGAAAAAGAGATTTTTATCTAGTTTGAGTCTATGTGGCGGTGGGTTCAAAACTTATAGATTAGTCGAGGTAAAAAACAGAAACTATGGTTAAAAAAAAAAAAAATTGTAAATAAGAAACAAAACAAGTGATTGCTGTTAAATGATAGATGAGGGACCTCGTTTGTAACTTTCACAAACACCACCCTTCAAAAACGACGCCGTTTGACACATTTCCCCTAAATTAATCATTTTCCCAAATTATTAATCGATTCAAACCCTAGAAATCAAAAAATTACGCGCGCTTCAATCTAAACAAATTAATATGGCAATCGCTAGAACTGGTGTCTTCGTTGATGATTACTTGGAGTGTACGTTATCTTTTTCATATCACATACTAATTATTTTATAAAATTTTTAAATTTTATAAAATTTTGATTCGATGTTTATCTTTATAGATGCAAGTACATTGCCAGCTGAGTTACAGAGGCTGTTGAATACTATTAGAGAGCTTGATGAACGTTCTCAATGTATGTCTCTTTTTTTTATAATTTTTTCATACTAATAATCAACAGCAATAATTAGTTTAAAATGTATCTAACTTGTCACAAAATACTTTAGCAACCTAACCTAAATGACGCGTGTCACATCAGAAATAATTCGCACAATAGGAAGATTTAAATTATACATAGAGTACAAACTCAATCAACATTATATCTAATATTATACGCGGATAATCAGTTCAAAATGTATCCAACTTGTCACAAAATTCTTTAGCATGTGTCAACCTAATTTTTTCCCTGTTAAATACACCAACCGCCTAAGGTTTCTATTGTGTGCTATTGCGACGTGTGCCACGTCAGCGATAGTAGATACAAGATTAGGCCGTTGGTGTATTTGATAGGAAACAGATTAGATTGATATACGCTAAAGAATTTTGTGACAAGTTAGATACATTTTGAACTTATTATCCGTGTATAATATTAGACTAGTCGGACACCCGCGCACAGCGGCGGCGATAAGTATAGTTATATGTGTTTGCTTACCCGTTTAGTGAATTCGTTTCACAACACTTCGAATGTATATGTGTTACTTGTATGTGTTTGTTTAGGTTACCCGTAGCTTTCCCGTTACATCATTATTCCGCATATAAAAATACTCTCGCAATCTCTTACATGTCAAACACTCCCCCAAAAATATATTTGACGAATCAAGATTATATTGATTGAAATAAAGGTTAAAATTGTAAAAATTTGAATTAAAATAAAATAAACCCACTAAAAATATAAAAACTAAAAACTCATAAAAATATATCAAAATGGATGTTGAATTAAAGAGCATAAAATTTTAGAAAATATGGTGAAATTAGATTATAAAAAAAATAAATAGATAAAAAGATATTTCAATTTGAAAATAAAGATGAATTTTTAATTGAGAAGTGACACATGTCACTTTATAATTAGAGCTCCTTATCTTAATTTTTAGTGGTTAGGAGTTAGGCTTGGAGTTTGTTAAGATTTGACACATGTCATCTCATGATTGAAGCTCCTTTTCTTAATTTTTGGTTAGGAGTTAGGTTTGGAATGAGGTTTGGCTTTTAAATGCATTATATAGTAGTATAGATATAATGTTGATTGATTGTGTGCTCTATGTATACACGTGTTTTTCTGTGTGTGATATGATTACAATTAGTATCGAGTTACTGTTTTTGTGTGATATTAAGCTATTAACATATTTATAGTTTTGTATTAGACGGAAAGACGAACTTAGATGTTATGTTCATGTCAGTAGGCGTATCTTACTAGTTTGTTTTTGAATGATTGTATCTGCATATGTTTCAAGTTTTCTGCGGTGACAGAAGTGAATAAAATGGTGAAATGACAGGCAAACATACTGCAGTTGACATAACACTGATTTAAATACATAATTACTTAAAACATACTTTAAGACGCACTTGCACGTCATGTTTACGTCAGTAGGCATAAATTCCTATGCCTACAGTTACTAATATAAGGTCTTTAAATTAAAGATGTTTTATAAAATGCTGACATTATAGGCAAACACACTGTAATGAAGGTTATTAGTTGACATAACGCTGGTTTAAATAGTTAGGTTTGATAAACAGATGTGATGCTGATGTTAATAGAGCGATTTTTGTGTGTAATGTAATATCACCATGCTTTATAATTTTGTGTGGAATACAATGCAACTGGTATAATGGAAAGATGCACTTGAACTATATCTTCATGTCAGTTTGCGTAATGTTTTATATAATTGTTGCATACTAGGAGCTGTACACTTTGTAATTCAGTAGGTGTAGGTTTTGATCAACTGTATAGATACACCTACTAATTTTGTATCTGCATTCAGTTAAAGTTTTGAAAGTAAAGATGTTCTATAAAGTGTTGAGGTTATAGGTAAACAAATTGTATTGGTAACTAAACTTTCTTGGGTTGTTGGGAACAGGACTTTTTTTAGTCAGTATTAGAAATGTTATGTATATCGTTTACAGAAACAATCTAATGAACAAATGTTAGTTGACCTGATAGAGGACTTTGTTTTTGTGTTAAAAGCGATGATAAATCAGACAAGACAGCAGACAAAGAACTGTTTGGATATGGCTTCTCAAAATGCCAATAGAGGAATTCATGAAGATGGTGACATGGCTTTTGAGAAGATGAAAAAAGAGATTGAAGGGAATCAGGACAATGCTTTAAGCTTATGTACTGAGAAGGTTCTTTTGGCACGGCAAGCTTATGATCTTGTGAGTTATTGCACAGACACACTTTTAATGTTTCAACTTTCAAGAGTGTGCTCATTTGATATATTTAGTGTTGAACTATATGATTCTAGTTTTGTTGCTTTATTCGTTTTTTGTTTAAACATGTATTATACATACAAACACACAAATCCATCATTCATATATCCCCTTGCTTGTATCCTGGTTATACTGGTATTAACCTTAATGCTTTTGAAGTCGTGAAATTGTCTGTAGGAAAGCACTACAATATGGGAATTTTATTATGTGTTGTTATATATTATGTTAACTTCAGTATATCTATAAATAAGCTTGTTCCGCCTCTTATGTTTATTCTACTTCAACTTATTATCAGATAGATAGTCATGTAAAACGTCTTGACGAGGATCTGCACAACTTTGCTGAAGATCTAAAACAAGGTTTGATCAGATTCACTTTTTAGCTACTCTATTCATCTCCACAAAAGTTTGACCTCATAGTTTAGTTAAAATGTTTGACTATTGGTCGAATGTCTAAATTGGCCCTTGAGACGAAAAAAAGAGTAGACTTATGGATCAAGATTAAAGTTACCACTGACCAAAAAGATTAGTTCACATTTGTAAACTAATGAAAGAACGAAACTCTCTAGCATTTTTATTTGAATAACCCATAATGAACTGTGTTACATTTTTTATGGGAATCATTCTGTGATATAAAACAAAATTTGGTTATTTGTCTGCAGAGGGAAAATTACCAGCAGATGAACCGGCAATACTTCCTCCGCTACCTTTAGTTCCTAAAATTGAGAAGCGGAAGCTACCTTATATTACACCTCACTCTAAGAAGGTTGAATATAGGGACAGGGAGTGGGACCACAGGGATAGAGATTTTGAGCTTATGCCTCCACCAGGTGGCTTCAAAAGGGATTATCCGGCTCCTCTAGAGATGGATCAACCAATTGATCCAAATGAACCCACTTATTGTGTCTGTCATCAGGTCTGAGTTCAATTCACTTGCATCTGTAAAGAAATTAATGTTGTTTATGCTATCTAGTAAAACTATTGAGTAACATTATCTTTCTGTTCTCTTCAGGTTTCTTTCGGTGATATGATAGCATGTGACAATGAGAATGTAAGTTTCTATTGCTTTTTCTATTGTTTCTTGTTTAAATGGTCAAGTGTTCTTGACTCAGTCTACCACTTAAGATGGTACAGTATTCATTTGCTGTATTAGAGGTGGAAATGAGGAATTTTTGGTACTGGTCAAAATGAGGAATTTTGGGTACGAGTCAAATGAGGAATTTTTGGTACGGGTCAGGCTGACCTGGAAAAATTTATGTCCTAATTGTTATAAATTTTCATAAATTATTTGTGATAAATGACTACAGAAACTATATTGCCACACCATTAATCTAGTAATATGCATAAAGTGTTTTAGGAGGCTGTATGTAATTATGCATCCGACTGCACATTGAGTAACTTTCGACTCTTTTTACCCATTTGACTCGTTTTCGGTTAAACCAAGTTTTTAAATATTTTTCTGTGCATCAGGATAGAACATAACCCAAATCAAACCATCACAAGTGAATTGTTAAACAAAAATTGCCACCGTTAGCTGTTTAGCAACTTAACATGCTTGCAAACTTAATCCAAAAACTAAATCTTGAATGTGCGTGGCCGCTTGCAATGAGAAGTTTTTTTTTTAGCAACTTAACATGCTTGCAAACTTAATCCAAAAAATATATTTTGATTTGTGGCTCGATAAAAAGACTAGTTGAATTGTTAAACAAAAGGACTAGTAGAACAACAGGACTCATGTCCAAATATACGTTTTCAGTACTCGGGTCACCTGCATATGAATTCAATCATATACACGATTGGGAAAATGATGCAAACTAATAGAATCTTTTCTATGTGTGGACAGTGTCAAGGTGGAGAATGGTTTCATTACTCGTGTGTTGGGCTGACACCCGAGACAAGGTTCAAGGGGAAGTGGTATTGTCCCACTTGCAAACTTCTTCCTCTGTAACGCGTGAGTTTATGGTTTGTATATCTGTTGTATAAGGATCATCTAATGCTCCTTTTTATCACTTTCATTTACTTCATGAAATTCTTTAAGCTTTCCACCAGAGTTTTAAACATCAAATGAGCCATGTCTTGAAACCGTTCAAAAGGAAATTCAGATTTGAAGTCATTTGTGATCCATACATAATCGTATTTAGCTTTTAGTTATAAAGAAAATGCGTATTATATAACTAAACTATATTCCCATAAAGAATATGCAAATTCTGGTGTGTTTGTTTATAGGGAAAAAGCGAGTTAATGGCATATTTGTATTATCATCAATCTTGTTCAAGAGGTCAACCGGTTACGCATATTCTAATGACTGATTAGCTCGATAATTGGTATTTTTGTCATTATATTTTTCTAATCGCACGTGATCGCCTAAATATAACCATGAATGTGCGATACAGTGCAAAGTCATTTTTTTTTTTGTGTTTCTTGAGAAGATTGGTCTAGCCAACTTCAAATAGCAAAACTGGAATAGGGTTATTCATGGGTCGGGTAATATCTGAATAAACCGAAAACAGAAACCGAACCGAACTGAAAATAACCGAACCGAACTCGTAACCGAACCGAATTTGCTAAAACCGAACCGAACCGAATTAAATATTCGGTTCTTCGGTTCGGTTATGGGTGTTCGGTTTTCGGTTATTCGGTTCGGTTTTAATCAATTCAAATTCGGTTCGGTTCGGTTCTCGGTTATACCCAGAAAAAAAAATTAACCGAACAAACCGAACCGAATAAACCGAACAATGAACACCCCTAAACTGGAATAATGAAATCATAAATACAAGCTTTAGTGAAATTGTTAGAAACTTAGAATCTATTTCCAAAAATAAATAAAAATCATGATAATGCTTAACAACTTGTTCCAAGTTTGGATCTAAAAAAGGTTAAATTTTTCAAAAACAGGATAGCGGGAATGGTACTAAACTTAATTAAAGGGGCCCAATGAATGCTAATTTGTGAAATGTCAAAATTGACCTTAATGAAGAGTACTTCTCAATATTTCATAAATGCTTCCCAATGTTTTGTCTTAAACATAAAAATTCTAATTTTTTTAATAGCCTTGTTGTATTGAAGATGATTTTTTTTTTCTCCTCAACAAAAAAACCAATAACTTGTAGGTCTCACAACACACCTCATAAAAAAATTGTAAAAGTGTGTTAGTGCAATGGTTGGGAACCAACGTCGGACGAATGGCGTCCGAGGCAGTGGAGAACGATGGCGCCATTCGATGCGTGAAAGACGAATGACGGACGAAAAAAAGCTTATACCAAAAACTCTAACGCATTTACATTGTTAATTAATTTGTTTACTCTTCAATAATTGTACAATTATAAACTACAACTTCAGCTACCTTATCAAACTTACCAAAAGTAAAAGATCCAACTCAAACTCTTACAAGCTACAACTATTATAAGCCAGTTCTTGCTCGAACTAATTTCGTCAAACATACCCCAATAGTATATAACTAGGGGCAACATTGTCATTTACCACTAAACAAATAAAGAAAAGTTTAAAACAAAACTGAAAACCCTAAAGAATAAAAAAAGAATATACAGTATATGTCAGTCCAATAAAGTAAAGGGGGAAAATACAGAATTCAAATTAAAACACACAAAGTCACACAAACACCTCAATTATCATTATTACATTTAAACGAAAATCTCGCTGCTTAAAAATCCAATCTTTTTATTCATTTCTTTAAAAAGATTCACTCTATAAGGTATTTCATTCTTTTTTATACTTATTTCTGTTTGGATCTTGATGTTCTTGAGCTAATCTTCAACAAGAATTTGAAGGTTAATTTTTATATATTTTTTGTGGGTTTTCTTTTTTATTCAAGATTATGAAATACCCATAAAAAAGTTTTCATTTTTATGGATCTAAATTGGGTTAAATTGTTGATTTTTTATATATTTTTTCAGTTCTTGGTGGAAATATTTGATTTTTTTTTAGCTCTTGTTGGTATTAAGGCTAATTTGTAATTTTAAAAAAAGTAAGTTTGTTTGTAGTAGTATTAACGAGCTTGATCGACATAAGGTTTGGGTTTGGTTAAAATGGATGTTATGTCGTGTTCTTGGATTGGTTTTGGTTTGGCTACGAAAATTGCGCTGTGTGATAATAGGCATCCATATGATTATATTTTGGTTCCGATAATAGCATGTAATAGCAATGTGAGTGTATACAGATTTATGAAACTTACATGTTTGTACCACTTTATGCGATGTATTTACATGAAATAAAACACTTGTGAATAGCAGAATAGTACATTGCGTTAGGTTGCGCACACAAAAAGTGTGTTGCATAATTTGATACTTTTGCGAAAGTAAGTTGCTGTTCTTATGTCATTATCCTAAATATCTTAGGTTATTCATTTTTTTGTAGTAGCCTAATCAGTTTAACGGTTTAACCGGTTAACCCATATCAATATTCAGGTTGATTTGGTTATTCAACACTTAAAAAAAAAAAAATGGTATAAGAAGATGTTTCTGTGATTTATATCAGCACCTTTTGTTTATTTTACATATCCTGTGCCTGATTCGAAGCAATGTAGTTTGTTTTGCAGTTTTATGCCAAATGGGAAAAAATTTGAGCCCGGTGTTGAGACGTGAGTTAGAAAATCTTGATAAGGACTCGGCTAGTAGAAGGTCAGCCATGAAAGCATTAAAGTCATATGTAAAAGACTTGGATTCTAAGGCAATCCCGATCTTTCTTGCTCAAGTTTCTGAGACCAAAGAAACTGGATTAACGTCCGGTGAATACACAATCTCTCTATACGAAGTTCTTGCTCGTGTTCATGGCACCAAAATCGTCCCACAAATCGACAACATCATGACCACCATCATCAAAACCTTAACTTCAAGCGCAGGCTCATTTGCTCTTCACCAAGCGTGCTCAAAAGTCGTCCCCGCCATTGCAAGATATGGAATGGACCCCACAACACCGGATATTAAGAAAAGGGAAATTATTCATTCACTTTGTAAACCACTTTCGGATTCACTTTTAGCTAGTCAAGAAAATATATCGTGTGGTGCAGCTCTGTGTCTAAAAGCTCTTGTGGAATCAGATAACTGGCGGTTTTCATCGAGTGAGATGGTGAATGAGGTTGTTCAAAGGGTAGCTGCTGCTTTGGATAAGCCTATGCAAGTGAATTCACATATGGGGTTAGTTATGGTTTTAGCTAAACATAACGGTTTAGTAGTTGAAGATTATGCAAGGTTGTTGATAAGGTCGGGTGTAGGGATATTTAATTTGGGTGTATCTGAAGGTAATTCCCAAAAACGATTGTCGGCTATTCAAATGGTGAATTATTTGATGAGGAGTTTGGATTATAAATGTATTATCTCGGAGTTAACATTTGTGATTCAAGAATTTGAAAAGTGTCAAAATGATCAAATGGTATGTTAAAGGCTTTTGAAGCAATTCAAACTGCTAAAAGAATCTTGAATGAGCACAAAAAAGTACAGTCGCCTAGATCAGAGATGTATTCGCCATTTTCGATTAGTTTTGTGTCTCGGGAGAGTGATTCAGATAGAAGTGTTAATAGGAAGCTGTGGAATAATGTTGATGTGTCTTTGAAAGATGGGCTGTATTTGGGTGAGATGAGTAGTACTCCTAGGAGTGTTATTGAAAACTCTGAGACACAAGGGGATTATGAAAGCGGATTTTCTGGATTCATCCAGAGAAGTCCGACTACTGGCGACTCAAGAAGCCTGACTAATGGCGACTCAAGAAGCCTGACTGATGGCAACTCAAGAAGCCTAACTAATGGCGACTCGAGAAGCCTGACTAACTGCGGCTCGAGAAGCCCGACTAATGGTTATTCAAGAAGCTCGAGAAGCGCTACTCCTAGTCCTCAGGTTAGTTAAACATAATTGTTGCTTTCTTTGAGATCCGTGTTAACATGTAGAAGTGGCAAATTGGGAGGGTCAAAACGAGTAACTTTTATACTAGTTGAGTTGGGTCAGTCGGGTCGGGTTTGGAGGAAGTTTAATCTCTATTATGGATCAGACATACCTAAAGCCACCCGTACATAATTAAATGGGTCAAAATTGCACTAGTCTATCTAATGCTATGCTGTGTTTTGTTTCAGAGATCAAGATCATATGTTAATGTCGATAACGTAAACCTTTTTACAACTCCAAGAAAACTAGTGAAGTCTCTTCAGGTTCCAAATGACGACAACTCGGAAAACCAAAGCAGAAATTTTAGAAGCCCTTCTTCAAGCGAATTTGATTGGAGTGTTGCATCAAAAAACGAACAAAACAGCCCCTATAGTGATCTTAATGAGTGTTTCACTAATGAAGACGAACAATTTTATGGTAGCTCAGAATCAGTGTCTTCAAACGAAGACATCCCATTAATCGTGAACAGGAATAACATGCAGCCATCTCAACAACTTGGTCCTGAAACTAAGGCGAAACCTCGGATATCGATTACCTTCAGCGTTGCTTTGGAGATCTTTGTTGTGTTGATTGCAGCTGTTTGTTTCCTGTGGATACAAGATGTAGATGAAGGTTGCAACCTCGTACCTACTTGATTTGTGTGTTGTTTCGTAGCTTGTTTTTATGTTTGGTACAATGACATGAGTTTGTGGTGAAACTTCCTCTGTTTCATTTAGATGATAAATGCAATTCCTTTTTTTCCATAAACAAGTGACTATTATTATGCTCTCCTAAAATTCGATTGAAATGAGATTATAATCGATTCATTCCTTATTTTATATCTAATACATTGCTAAGGATTATGGCAGAATCATATGAGAAAATGGGGTTTATGCAACACCCTGCGCCTATTCCAAAACTGCCACTGCAGCTCACTTTATACTTCGATAGACCATCTTGCCGCCTCCATATATAACAAACATGACACTTGAAGTGCCTTATATTTGTTATAGCAACGTGCGAAGGAAAGTTGCATGTCTCAAAAGGTAAGGTCGAGGGAATGGTAAGGTCGAGAGAATGAATATATAGAGATATATGGGATGATTTATCAATTAAACTTAATTATTTGTGAAAGTGGCTCTACATATTACTCTTTGCTACAGTATTCTTTCACGGTGTCACGACGAGTAGAGGCAGAGGTTGGACTTGGAACAACATACAAGGATCGAGTTGTATACCCTTAACACAAACCATACAAGAGAACAAAACAAGAAATCGTTTGTAATCCTTTTAACATCTTACTGAACGTTTTTTATGATGTCAAGATAAATTATGGTATGGTGACGCCTTTTGCTTGAAAGATTCAGATGTGTACTTTTTCGAGTGGAATGGCGAGTGAGGTTTTTCTAGGGGTAGCCGTGGCTTTGGAAAAGCCTATGCCGGTGAATGTAAATATAAATTCATAGCGCTAACTAAGCATAACAGTTTGTTAGGGAAGC
Source organism: Chrysanthemum makinoi (assembly GCA_910596185.1). NCBI lineage: Eukaryota > Viridiplantae > Streptophyta > Magnoliopsida > Asterales > Asteraceae > Chrysanthemum > Chrysanthemum makinoi. Next base: position 253,087,797 of record OU343217.1, read on the forward strand.
TTATGCAAGATTGTTGATTCCGTCCACTGAAATCTTGAACAGTGTAGCCAGAAAAACGTTGTTTTGCCATTAAAATGGTAAATTTTTTGCAAGTAATTTCAAGTGCGATATCTGAATGAACCTTTATAGCTGAATAAACGGAGAGCATAAGATGATCAAATGGTGTATTTTAACAGGTCAGTTTTTGAAGCAATACAGAACTGTAGAATTAATACTGATAGAAAAAGCATCAAAACATGAACAGTAAAAGACCATTGATTAGTAGCTTGACGGCATACACAATAACGTTTAGTTAGTAAATTCACAAAGGTTACAGCATACAACCCAGTACCGGCCTGATTTTGGTCACTAACAAAAACCAAGCCACCCTATTTTAGCATCATGATATTTCATATCTAATGGTCTTGCATTATTATAAGCATGATTCTTAATAGAATAATCCATGCTTCTCCTCAAAGTAACATGAAACTATAACCGGTTCATTCTTTATTTGGAACCTCTACCTCCCTAAGTATTTTTGCAGCATCCTCTGGGAAAACAGGGTTTATGTAACACCCTGTTCCCATTTCAAAACCGCCAATGGTAGATAACTGCGGTACAATTTGTATATACCAATGGGTGTAAGGTAATTCTGCGGGAGTGACCTTTACAGGAGATGTATGGATCATTAAATTATAAGGTGGGTCATTCAACTGTATGGACAGCTTTTGAAGTGTAAGTTTTAGTAATCGCCCAAGATCAATAGCCTGCAAAAATACACCATACAGAATTTTCCATCAGTTTTCAACTCAGAAGCGGCACTTTAACCCGTATAATGTGTCTAAAAAAGATACGAGTCAAATGGGTCGAACATGTTATCAAATTGGCCAAAATATATTTTATTATTATGCACAGCCTGGGTTATCAATGTCAAAACTCTTTGAAATCATATGCCATGCATTGATTGTTTATATCGATTAATTTCTATAAGTAGACAAAAAAAGTATTTCGGGTCAACCCAGGACCCAATTTGACCCAAACTAATAATTTTACCTTTTGACCAGTCAGCCATAGGTTTTGACACCGCTATATTCATACTGTATATGAAATCTGACAACATACATAATAACTTAAGTACCTTATCTTCATCAAGTTCATGGAAGTGAGAAGAATGATAGCGAGGCACGATCCATGTCTCAAAAGCAAAAGTTGAGGCGAATGGAGAAATGGAAATGAAATGGCTTGTTTCATCAATTAATAATTGGTCTGTCTTGATATCACAAAGAATGCACCTTCCTGTTTGATTATGGTATTCCTTCATGCTGTCGAGACGAGTAGAGGCAGTGGTAGGAATAACCGGAAGAGCTAGAATTTGACTGTGTGAATGACTCAATGAAGCTCCAGCTGAAGCACCATGATTTTTGAACACCTTCATAACACAAAACAGAAACTAATTTATAACAACCTTGTATTTAGTATTAAAAAGAAACACGTAAATTGGTTAAAATTGTCATCTCTAATCAGAAACGATAACACAAATAACATATCTGAAGTTCTGAACAGAAAAGTATGTGAGACATGCATTTTCCATTATTTATACAATATACAAACATTTCATCAAACTACAAAAATCGTGTAATTTTCCAAGTTCGATGTTATATATAAGAACCAAAACTCAAAAAGTAGAGGAGTGTTTGGGATTGCATATGTAAACTGATTATCTAAGGATCAAATAACCATACACGATCATAACGTTAATGCAAGCCGATAACTTTGATAACTTATAAACATGAATGATCATATTATAAAACAAGCGGTAGCAAATCAAGGTACTAACTTTAGTATACAATTCAATTCACAAACTTTTTTCTTAAAGTCCATTCCCAAACCGTAACTAGATTGAATTCTATCAAGCATGTAAAAACATTACTCGTATTGAATAATATATACAGAAAACCATACGAACTTAACCAGTCAGGGTGGCATGTGGTAAAAATCTTGTGACCGACTGACCGTCATCACTAAAATGCGAGAGGTTTCAAGTTTAATTCCTGCTTTTCTTTTGTTCTCTCTCTTTTCTTTTGTCTTTCTTTCACCATAAACGTTTTTCCCCTCTTCTTTCTTTCACCATCAATTTTCTGTTACAATTAATCACCATCAACTTCTTCCCCATCTCCTCCCGATCTTAACGGGACTAGGCACACGACTGCGGAGCTCCGGCGCCGTCACGCTCCTGTTGACGCCGGTGTTTTACGAGTTTTTCGGCCATACCGGGCAGATCTTACCAGGTTGTTCCGGCCAAGCTTCCGGTAATTTTTTTACCTCTCTGCTGGTGTCTCTCTTTTTTCTTTTTCAGGTTTTGGGGACCTGGTGGACTGACTCTTCCAGCGATTATTGGACCTCGACACTCTCGCCGGAGATCGTTGCTTGCCGCCACCTGCTGCCACAACTGTTGACCGAATTTTTTCCGCAACAGTAGAGAGTTTGTTTTTCTTTACCCTCTTTTATCATATATTTTTTAGCTCCATTGTTTTTTTGTCCTTGCCCGCATCTTTGCCGTTTATTGTTTTGGGGTTGGTTTTTGATTTTCGTTTTTTGGGTGCTCTTTTTTGTTTGTGTTTTTTTTTTTATTTGCTTTAGGGTAGTTTTTGTGGTTTTGGACTTGTTGTTTGTGGGGTAGGATAGACGCCTTGGGTAGTGATGGTATCCTGAGGTCATGTCTGCGGGTGGGGAGGTGTGGCGAGGTTGTCGGGGTAGGTGGGGTAGGTGGGGTAGGCGAGGTTAGGGGCGTAGGTGGGGGCGGGCTAGGAAGTATAGGAGGGTCTGGAGGGTTTAGAGGAGGTAGGGGTTTTGCTAGGGTAGAGTCTTCTCGTAGGATTAGGGTGGGTAGTTGGAATGTTGGGTCCTTGACCGGCAAGCTCTTTGAGCTGGCGGATGTGTTGAGGAGACATAAGGTCGACATTGCGTGCTTCGGGGAGACTAAATGGAAGGGCTCCAACTTCGAGGGAGGTTAATGGTTTCAAGCTCTGGTACTCGGGCTCTAAGACGGCGAAGAACGGAGTTGGAGTTATTTTAACGGCGGGTCTCAAGGATAATGTAGTGCAAGTGATCCGGAGGAGCGATAGGATCATGGCGATTACGTTGGTCATTGAGGGTGAGACCGTAAACATAATTAGCGCATATGCACCACAGGTTGGCCGAAGTGATACAGAGAAAAAGACCTTCTGGGACTCCCTCGACGAGCTCGTTAGGGAGTGTCCCTCGGACCAACGTTTGTTTATAGGTGGTGACTTGATGGCCACGTAGGTGCGGCTTCGGATGGCTACGCGGGGGTTCATGGTGGTTTTGGCTTTGGAGTTAGGAATGATGAAGGTCGATCGATTTTAGAGTTTGCTTTGGCTCACGACTTGGTTGTTGTGAACTCTTTCTTCAAGAAGAGAGATGTGCACTTGATCACCTTCGAGTGGGGGCACAACACCCAGATTGACTATATGATGGTGCGTAGATGTGACCTTAGAGCGTGTAGGGACTGCAGGGTTTTCCCTGGCGAGGCATGCTCATCCCAACACAAATTGTTAGCTTTGGACTCACTCTTCGTGGGGCAACATCGTAGGAGAGCAGCTACTAGGTTGGCGAGGATCCTTTGGAAGAATTTGAATGGGGGGCAGAGTCTTTTAGAAGGAAAGTCTTTGAGGGACTCTCTACTCGGTCGGAGGACACGGCGGCTAGAGATGCGAACGGTTTTGGACCATTCTTTCCGGCTTCATTAAAGGCAGCGTCAATAGAGTCCTCGGCGTGGCTAGCGGGAAAGTCCCAACCATCAAACAGAGAATCTTGGTGGTTTAGTGAGGAAGTGCAAACTAAAGTTGCCGTGAAACAATCAAAGTTCAGAGAACTCATTCGGTGTAGAGATAGAGAGGGTCACGGGATGACATTACTAGCTGCGGGGAGAGGTATAAAGTAGCTAAAAGAGAAGCGAAAAAGACAGTGGCTCAATCGAAAGAAAAGGCATACGAAGATTTGTACAAGAAATTGGACTCCAAAGAGGGGCAAATGATATATCAGATTGCTAAAGCCCGAGAGAGAAGGAAGAGGATTTAGGAAGCGTCAAATATATCAAAGATGTAGACGGGCGGACCATTGTGCACGAAGAAGATATTAGGAATAGATGGGGAGAGTATTTCTCCTCCCTTTTCAACGGATTTCAACGGAGGAAGCACTCGAGCGGGGAAGAAGAGTACTATACCCAACGGCGGAATGCTACTATTCGAGGATTAGCCAACCGAAGTGAAAGTTGCACTCTGAAGATGGGTAGAAACAAAGCGGTAGGGCGGACCAAATCCCATAGAAGCTTGGAGGTGCACGGGAAGGAAGGAGTAGAATGGTGACTTGCATCTTCAACAAGATCTTTTCGGGGCTAAGATGCTTGGGAAGAATGGAGACTTAGTGAAGTCATTCCCATCTACAAGAACAAGGGGGATGTGCAAGTGTGTAGCAATTATAGGGGCATCAAGCTTCCTAGCCACACCATGAAGCTTTGGGAGAGAGTTATTGAGAGGAGGCTGAGAAGGGAGACGAGGGTGTCTGAGAACCAATTTGGTTTTATGCCAGGAAGATCTTCGATTGAGGCTATACACCTTCTCAGAAGTCTCATGGAGAAGTATAGAGAGAGACAAAAGGACCTGCATATGGCATTCCTGGACCTTGAAAAGGCTTATGATAGTGTCCCACGAGATTTGATTTGGAGAACTCTTATTGGCAAGGGGACACCAAGGAGATACATGAGAGTCATTAAGGATATGTACGAGAGGGCTAAGACAGGTGTACGGTCCACCGTGGGGACCTCGAGTTTTCAGTGAAAGTTGGGCTACACGGGGATCGCTTTAAGTCCGTACCTTTTCGCCTTGATTCTAGATGACTTATCTCGAGGGATACAACAGGGCATCCCGTGGAACATGATATTTGCTGATGACATTGTGTTGGTGGCGGAGAATCGGAAGGGTTAAACATCAGCCTTGAGCGCTGGAGGGAGGCTCTTGAAGACAACGGACTTGGTGGCGAGAGAAGACGGAATACGAGATGTGATTTTGGGAGGAGCGAGTCAGGTCACCACGAGGATATTCGTATCGGCGACTAGATCCTACCACCCAAAGAGGCTTTTAGATATTTGGGATCCATGATTCACAAATCGGGGAGGATAGAAGGGCGTAACCCACCGAATCGGTGGTTGGGCGAAATGGAGGGGCGTCGGGGGATAGGAACGCCCCTTAAAGTTAAAGGGAAATTTTATAGGGTGGCGATTAGATCGGCTATGTTATGCGGGGCAGTGTTGGCCCATCACCAGGCCCATGCTACAGGGTAGAGGTGGCGAGGCCGAGAATGCTAAGATTGACTTGTGGTAAAACCACGCTTGACATGATCCCGAACGGAGTTTTCGAGAGAAAAACTTGAAGTCGGAAATATTATTTCGAAGATGAGAGAGGGGAGGTTGAGGTGGTACGGCCATGTCAAGAGGAGGCCTCAAAGCGCGGTTAGAAGGGTCGAGGCGATAGTAGTAGATGGAGTGAGAAGAAGGGCGGACCCAAACTTCGGGGAGGATAGACTTAAGTTTGACATGTCGGAGCTTCACTTGTCGGAGGACATGACCTTAGATAGGAAAGGGTAGAGAGATAAGATTAGAATCGGTAGGATAGTTTTTTTTTTGGTTGGGGGCTTTGTGGGCTTAGATAGTTTGGGTGGGTTTAGCTTTTAGGCGTCTCGTTGTTGCCTTGCCCTTTTGTTTCTTTCCTGTAGTTTTAGGCCCGTCGCGTTGCTTTGCTCGTGTGTTTTAGGATTACTGCTTTTTCTTACCTTTGCTCTGCGCTTTTGGCCCGTCGTCTTTTTGCTTGCTCTATGTTGCCCTCTTATGCACCGCTTTCTTTGTGCTTTTTCTTTCTTTGCCTTGCTTTTTTGTCTTCTGGTGCTTGTTGCTTCGTGCTTCTCTCTATTCTTTTCTATCTCACCCGCACCTTGCACTTGGGAGGTCTCGTTGGAAGCGATCTCTACTCGGGTTTATCACGGGGGGGGTATGATCTGTCTACATTTTACCTCCCCCATACCCCGTTTCGGCGGGATTGGGTATGTTGTTGTAAACAACCTTGTTTGAGTTTGTGTGGTGGTGGGGTCAAACCCCATGAATTAGTCTGCCAAAAGGTTAGAAACCTTTGTTATTTGATCCTAAGATGGCTCAAACCCAGTGGATTAGGCGATGTGATTATATAAACTATGATGGTGTTCGGATACTTATGTGCTTATTTTTTAGGCAGGTAACACTACTTATTTTGAGACTTAAACATAACAGAATCAAACAGAAATAAAAAAGGTGTTCGTTTTGGCTTATATAGTAGGCTTATGGCTTATTTTGCTTTGAGCTTATGTTTCATAAGCTCACTTTTTATGGCTTATTTTGAAACTTTTCGGCTTATACAAATTCATTATGACATAATAAACTCATAAGCCGAAAAGTTTCAAAATAAGCAAAAGTGAGCTTTGAAACATAAGCCCAAAACCAAATAAGCCGTAAGCGGGCTATATGAAACAAACACCGTAGTAACAGAAAAATACCTGAACATATCTGATAGCATCAACAATGCTTAACTGCTGAATCCTCTTCTTAAACGCCAACAAAACATCCTTAACCCCCTCCTTATCCAAACCCGACAGCTTCACCTCATGTTCCGGTGTCTCAATGATGACGTCATGAAACCCGAACCCTGACGTCACCACCACACTTCCGCTGACGTCACCCCCACCCTCATTAACATCAACATCAACATCTCTACTAAGTGCAGGGTACAAATTCTCAATACACCTCACTTTCCAATTGCCATGTTCTGGTGACCGGAATATTTCTGGCGCGCATTGATCTTCGTTTCCCGCGCAAAATGGACAGGTGTTGGAATTTGAGGATGGGTTTGGGTTTGGGTTGGATTTGGATTTGAAATCTGATGGGCGTTTGGATCGGGCGGGTGAGAGGATTACTAAGCGGTTGTTGACTGTGTCTTTTCGGATTTCGGGGGTCCGGTGAGTTGGGGGCATCTCTTTTTTTTTTTAATAAAGTTTTCCAGTGTGTTCCCCGCAATCTGTTTATGGGTCGTTGACAGGGTGTTGGTTAAACTTATTTATGATTTTGGTATGTTTGGCTTTTGGCAAGAGTTGTAAGCGGGTTTATAAAATAAGTGCTGTCACACAAGTTTATAGAGTCTTAAGACTTATAAAATAAGTGTTGTTTGTGATACAAGTTTATAGAGTCTAATGGCTTATAAACTAACTCATAAGTTTTCATAAGCCCAAGCTCATAAAATGAGGCTTATAAAGACTTATGAATAGTACATTACTTACATACTTTTGAAAAATTAATGAATTATCACGTAAAAAGCCAAAAATATATGTAAATTTAATTTGATGTATTTTTATGAGAGTTTACATTAATAAATTTCGGCTTTAACTAATTCGCTTAACAGCTTTATAAAAATATAAGCTTTAACTTTCAGCTTATAATATAAGCTCTAGCCCTAACCCGTTAAACATATTTGTTTATCTATTTTTAACTAAGCTTCTTAGCTTTTATGCGATAGATAAGCCTTAGACCATGGGTATGGTCGACAAATGTATGCCAAAATTTAGATGTCAACTCATTTGGCATGTCAAACGTTATGTTACTATATACTATTGTGTCAATTTAAATGTTAATTAATTGACGTGAGTGAATGTGAGAAAATGACAAAAGGAAGAATTTTTTAATAGAGTTTTTTTTGTCGAGTTTGTGTTTTCTTGTTATTAGGCATGGTGAGTCTCAAATGACATGTGAAAGAGATGGTATGAGTAAATGGGTATTTTTATGTGTGACACCAAAAAGTAAATTTTGGCATGCTATAACACCACATGCTCTAAGAGCGATAGTGTAACTAGGTGTTATAGTAAAAATTGTTAGCTATTTCATTTTGTTTTATTATAACTTAAAATCTATAACTTAACTCAAAAACACTCTTATTTCATCACTTAAGTTATAAGATACTCGGATGCCTCACACTTTAAAACTCACACAAAATAAATAAATAAATATATATATATATATATATATATATATATATATATATATATATATATATATATATATATATATATATATATATATATATAAGTTAAAATAAAAGACAAATATCCGTAAAAGAATAAAATAATTTTTTTAAAAGTTCTTAAAAATTCCAAAAATCCCACAAGATCGGGTATGTTGGTGCATAAAACTTTTGTGAAAAAAGTTTTTCTAATTTTGAGTTTTATACGTTTTTTTTAATGCACAAAAACGAATTTTGATGCGCAAAAAAATTTTGATGCACAAAATTTTCAACTTGTTTTAGTTTGATGCGCAATATTATTTTGATGAAAAAAGTCAAAAGAAGTTGGGTGCAAAAACGAATTTTTGATGCACAAAAAAGCGATTTAATGCACAAACATATTTTTTCATAAAATTTTTTTGGAAAAAGTAATCACTTTTAGAAAAACTTCATTCACAACTTTTTCATACACCAACATACCCGATCTTGTGGGATTTTTTTTGGAATTTTTTAAGAAATTTAAAAAAAAAAAAATTATTTTTATTCTTTTTACGGATATTTGTCTTTTTATTTGATCCTTACCCTATATATATATATATATATATATATATATATATATATATATATATATATATATATATATATATATATATATATATATATATATATATAGGCCCTTATGACTTGGTAAATTTGGCTATACCCTATAACTTGGGGTCTAGTATGGTCTTACGCCATAAGGTTGTGTTAATACAAATAAATCATAAAAACGTTTATTTATATTTTATGATCTTCTAATATTTTGTCGATAACAAACGTAAAATCATTTTAACGAAAAAAATAAAATACTTAAAAGGTTTGGGCCAATAGTTTACTAACACACTTTTACTAAACATATTAAAACTATATCAAAACATGTTTAGTAAATAAGTTATATAAAACCAAATACATTTTTATAAAACACTAACAAGTAATATTGTTTACATCTTATAGAAATGCATATGTATAACAACTAGTGTTTATATTTTATAGAAATGTATATGTACTTTGTATATGTTGTAATAGGTAAGTAATGGGTAAAAACCAAAGTCCATAACCCATGGCCCATGACCCATGATCCATTGACTAGGTACAATAAAAGTTGTCTAGTAAAAACCAAAGTCCATAATCCATACCCATGGAGCATGATCCATAACCCATAACCCACTGCATGACATCATGTATGAAGTCATGTTGCGTATTATCCATGATCCATGACCCAAAGTCCATGACCCAAGATCCATAACCCAATGACTAGGTACATTGTATCTTGTTGGGTATCCATAATCCATTAACCATAACCCATAACCTGGTTTGCAACCCGAAATCCGGACTAAACTGACCCAATAGCCGGATCCCAAGTTTTGCACTAGCCGGATCCCTCTGGGAGGGAACCGTGGGATAGTAGACATAATTTGTCTATAAATAGTGAGCCATTTCTCTCTTGCTCACTACCACTCTTAGATACACTTTCTCCCAGTATTCTAACATCTCTAACCACTGATCCAAAGGATCATTCTATGTAGTTTTATGTTTGTGTGATTCTCTAGGTTCCTCTTAAAGGCGAGATCACCACCTCTTGAAGATGTGCAAGCTTAAGTCATGACGCTTCGTCATCATCAAGACCAGCTGAGTGCATCTTGTTGATAGTTCTTTCCTCCCTCCATAGAAGTGTTGTGTTGAAGACATTAGTGAACGGTGCCGAAGGGTCGTGTTGAAGGCATTAGTGAACGGTGCCGAAGGGTCGTGTTGAAGGCATTAGTGAAAGGTGCCAAAGGTATACATGCGATATGGTGCATCGATGTACAAGTTAGATAGTTTGGGTTAAAGGATGTTGATATCCTTCTAGTGTTGTAACAAGGAGTGTGTCTCCTTTGGGGTCGTTGTGTGGTGGTGTAGTGTTGGGTAGTAGTTCCTCCTTTGTAATGGAACTCGGTATCTAGCCTTGTACCGGATAAATTGTAGGCGACGTTGTGCTAGGTTTGGTTTTACCTCGTGGAAGAACTCGGTGTCTAGCCTTGTACCAGATAAAGAGTAGGCGACATTGTGAAGGCCTCTCCGCCACATTAAGGAGTTTGTGTTGTGTAGTGCTTGTAAACTCTCGAGTGGGGTACTCGGGGAGTGAAGTAGGCAAGGAAGGTGTCCTTGTAACCGAACCACTATAAATACTCGTGTCGTGGTTTTGTGTTCCTTTATTCTTTATCTTTGCATTACTTACTTATATGCTTATCTATCAATATCCAACACACATACCAAATAGATTGACATAAGTCAATCTAAATATGTTAAAACAAAGTTTTAATTGGTATATTATTTAACCCCCCTTTCTAGTTTTCCACAATTGGCATCAGAGCTTCGTTACCAAGTTTCTTAGAGTATATTATACTTTAAAAACTTAATACGATCCGTGTATGTTTGAAAACTACAAAGAAAGAAATTTCTTAAAACAAAATTCATGTTTTAAAATTTTTACTTTAAATGTTGGATAGTGATAGACCATTCTAACATTGTCTTTTGAGAAATCTTCATGCTAGGATTCGGTCAATGTCTTCGTTCAATCTAAGGAAAAATGAAGTCAACACCCAAAGAAGAATCCAAAGTAGTTACGATTTGCTTTTACAAAATACGATTAAGTATTTTAAAAGCTCATGAGGTATTTCGCGTATATGATTTTCAAAAATCATAAAAATGATATATAGCAAAGGTATGTTCTTCTAACTATAATTAGTTAATCTAAAAGGCATGCTAATAGTTTGTAGATAAAATAAAAATATTTGTTTCTAAATTATATTAGGCAGTATTATAATATTATTACATATACTATGAAAAGACTCGTAGATTTAATGATTAAACATCAATATCACAGTTTCTCCAAAAATTCGTTTTTCATATCAAACACATCATCAAGAATAGTATTTTTGGTTAATCTCCATAAACAAATACTATAAACTAGTCCATATACATATTTACCTCTTAAAGAAATTTGGCTAATCAAAAGTTTTGATCCATCATCTCTCACATAGAGATATTGGCATTGCATTAGTAATCTATGTCAATATTTTTTATTCGAAATTTTCTATATCATGATAAAATAGAATTTTAACATGATTCTTAGTTTCCCGCCTTATGGCTTACTCGTAAAAAGGAACCTCGTCAAAAGTGTTCTGTAAACACGAAGACTCGTCAAAACCTTGTGCCAATAAACAAACCCTAAGATATAGAGCAAAACCATTGGCAAAAATCAAAATCAAAAACTCCCGTGTCAAATTTATCAAACCCACTCAAACTGTTTTTCTACTGTACTACCAGGTCCCTAAACTTTAACTTGCCGGATCCTTTGTGCAAGGGATTCGTGGGAACCGACACATCAGTAAAACAGAATAAGTGTTTGATGTTCACTGTGCACTTCTACTCCTCACTTTACTCTTTCACATACGACCATAAACTCATAATTATTGTTCCTAGGAGCTCTTTCATCATCATTCCAAGATATTCAATCACTTGTGTAAGTCTTATCTTCACTACATTGTGATTTCCATTCTTTAGTTCCTATTAGTACAATTTTTACATCTTGAGAACTTTGATTCAAGTGGTTTTGTTACAATTTGCTATCACATTGTTTTCTAAGATAACTAATCGAAGAACAAACATTGTTAATACAAATTAGAACTCATAATGAATTCAAAAGAGATGTGTTGAGCAAAAATTGTGATGAACCTAAAAAAGGAACTATTCACTTAATTAACATGACATTGTGGTTTTATTGTTTAGAATCAATCATGCTAAGTTCCAAACAACAAGATTACCAAGATACGGCTCATTACATACCAATGCACCACCAAAAGGACGGTCTTGACCCTAGAGATTGAAAATCTTTTAAAATGCTACAAAAGCGGTTGTTTCATGAAGGCCGTGTGGTTGATCAATCCTTTCTCAATTATACCGACATTCCCGAGGTCTTTTTGAGAATCAATTTTCAGTGTCTCCTCAACATCAACGAACAAATATTCCTCGTGTTTGTTCTTGAGTTTACAAAAGCATTAGGATCATAAGAAATGATGACGGAACCATCTTCATTGCCTTCATCATCAACGAGTACAACGACACCTTAACCCTTGTCGAGTTTGCCCAGATACTCCGCATTCCTCACCATGGAGTATATATGTATTCCAGTGATTGGTCATTAGCCAATCTTCATGACATGGTTGATGATCACGAGGTTTATTTCACACCCCTCCATGAACCGGCCACGATGAGAGATGCCGTATTTATTCAAAGAGCCTCCCAAACTCGAGTAACTAGGAACTCAAAAGTCATCCACCGAGATCCCTTCCAAATGGAACTTTTTGAGATGTTCCCTCTCTACAAGAATGGGAACAAGTTCTTAGGTAGAATGTCCTTTTCTTGGCTGGAAACAAGGATCATCCTAATGCATGTCTAGTGCACATGATTTATTGCCTCGTCAACTCAACTCCTTTCAACCTTGCATACTACATGGTCAAGCGAATGGCTAGTGTTTCTAGGACAGATAAGATGGTTCTACCATATGCTATGCTTCTTACTCGCCTAGCTAACTTTGTATTTGCCTTAGAACCCTCTCTTTATTCGGATGACCACTTCTTTTGCAACAAAGTCATGGTACCTCTATCCGAAGAGAACACGTCAAGGTTCATGGTTGAAGGTAAAAGACCTCATCCACCAACGGACTCATCCGAGGAGACGGAGGGAGAAGGAAGCAACCCCGTCGACAACTACCATCTCGATCCCATGTCCTACATTGACAAATTGATGGACATTCCAAGCCCTTCCCAAGAGTTCCAACAAACAAAAGGAATGTTCAAATGCATTTCCAATTTTCTACTAGGGAAGAAGAAGAAATGAGATGGAAGCTTGAGGGGATTGAAGGTGAAGCTTGAGGGTGATGGGAGGTGAGGTTAATGACCTTGATTTGAACAATGTGATGTAACGTCTTAAACAATATTTCTTTTATTTAGAACTCAGTAGTATGTGATGGTATGGTGAAAAACATGAACATCTTAACCTAGGATAACATAATAGGAATTTTATGACTCTTTGATATCATATCAAAAAGTCGGTCTTTCTCATAATTACATGCTTATATATCACTTTTACATGACATGCTTGCTATGCTTTACTTACATACACGAATGCTTGATGTAGAAATCACTAGGTTTAAAATTCGATGCTTGGTGCAAAATCTTGCACGCGTTCTGTGAAGGAAATAGTCCCAGAAGTCGGATCCCTGGGCTATAACTAGTAGGATCCCTCACATGAAGGATCCATGGGATTTGGATGGACAGAAACAGATATTTAACATCTTTACATCAATCCAACCTTCCAGACCTTATTAGACTAGTTAAACATGATACATTCGGATAACTTAAGTCCCCCTTAGGCTCAGATGATCCCACATCCACTCATGGATGACTTAAGATCACATTAAAGGTGTTTTTGATTTATCACTTCTTCAAAATTCACCATTTTTCCACTCCAATGCTTACACATTGTTTCTCTCATCTCAAAACACATAGTTTGATATTTCTCTCAATTTTAGCAAATTGATTTTAGTCATCTTTATCTTAAAATAGGCTAAAACTAGTTTTTGTTTCTTGTGATTTTTAGAGAATTTTCCAAATTTTCTTTAAGTCACCATCTAATCTCTAGGATCATTTGACATCATTTCACACTCGCAAAATCTTAGTATCGTGCTTAACCACTTATGTGCATACATGAAAACTCTATCCCTTTATAAAAATCATCATTAGATATCCTCACTCATTAGCTTGAACATTTAAGTCCTATACCATTTAAGACACCATAGGGAACTTAAACACTCAAGATACATAGGTGCTAGACCTTGGCGAGAACATCATTACTCCATTTCCTTTCTCTCGAAGACGGATCCTGGATTTCAACTAGACGAATCCCCAATGATAGGGATCCGTGGGAACCGGCTCTACAAAACAGTTAAATTTCACTCAACTCATCAATTCCAAACTCTCTTTGGTAATCTAAACACTTCATTTTGCCTTAAATGACTCCCTAGGATAGAACAACACTATAGTTGACCTTAGTACATGCTAAGAACCTTAGTGGTATAAACTTTAATTCACTAACCTAATCTCATCCTTTATAAACCAAGTGTGTTTATGTTCTCAAACCACCATTCAACATCAGTAGCTAAAAGACACCTTACATCCTACTTTTAACCATGACTAAAGCATCTAGTACAACCTCATCAACCAAAGGTTCCTCCAAGAAAAATGCCCATGTTGTTCATGAAATTTCCTCAACCGTGTCATCACCCGTCAAAACCTCAAACACTAGAATTCCTCCCCAACAAACTCAACCAACCAAAGCTAGGAGAACCGATCGAATTTGCATCCGACCATGTGGTTTGGAAAGAATTTCACCAAACACTACCATACCCTCTAAACCAAACACAACTAGCTCCACTAAAACACCTAAACCATCATTTCTATAACCTAGATTATACTCTTTAACCACGCCTCTTTCACATCCAAACCTTTACTCCTTAGAAGACTCACCACCTAGGACTTCTCATTCACTATCCTTCTCATTAAATGAGGAACTATCTTCACACCAAAACATTGATGATGGAACGTCACCAACACCCGCATTCTACTCACCTCCACCATCAAATAATCCATCTTTGAGTACAAGGAATCACCAATCTCAAAGACCGGACCATATGGATACCTCCTTATTTCCACCACCAACCCATACATCACCACCTTCATTCTTAGTTGAACCCGATCCTACTTCACTTAACTCACCTCCACAAATCCCTCCATCCTTTGTGAAACCACCTTCCTTCTCACCCGATATTTCAACTCAAACCGTTCCATCTCCAATACCTCCATCTCCTACTCATGACAATAATTGCTCTAATTGTCAACATACCCAAGGGTTAGTTCAAGAAGTATGAAATGAGTTACATTTCATGTTTAATCATCTCCTTGAACGATTTGACCAAATCAACAAATCTACTCGTCCCTAGAACTTAGGAATATAAACACAAGTGATGCTCTCCTCTAGTCTTAGGCACATCTTAGAATTGTTAGGAAATGTACTACATGCTTGTATCATTCTCTTAGTTTTAGAGATATATGTATCACTTCTCTTGTTTTATTGAATGAAACTACATGTTGTATGCTATATAGTTATGAGAATATGTTTGGTACTACAATACATAACTCATTTGGAAGTTTACATCACTTTTAATCTACATTGCTGCCAATAGAATGCGGTACACGGTTCCTAGATTTTAGCCTAGGCGGATCCCTCAAATGAAGGATCCGCGGAACCGAATCCAACAAAAGCATTTTTTTTAACTAATGTGAATCTCATTTGCAGGAAAACAATGCACCATATACTTGTTTTCTAACCTTTGTTTTGTATATTTTCAAAATACACATGAAGACTTTGACACCCTCAACAAGGGGGCGCTTTTCGTCAAAGCAAAGTATTGCAAAAACACTAGCAATACATTTACTTAGGTTTTCTATATTACTTGACGTCCTCCTCAAAAGGGAGCACTCGTCAAGGGGAGCACTTCTTCAAAAGACGAAACCATTGCAAAAATACTTGCAACACACTCGTTTAGCTTTCATAATTACTTGGCCCTCAACAAAGGGAGTATCGTCAAGGGGAGTTAAGACGAGAATCTTTCTCTCATCTTACTCTTTATTTTCCATTTTGTTACATTTCACAAGTTTTTCTCAAAACAATATGTTAGTTTCTTTTCGACGCTCTTTTTGTTTCGACAAAAAAGGGGAGAAGAGAGTAAAAACTCCAATTCAAATTTTTATAAATTTTATTTTCTTCTTAAAATAATCTTATGTTTTGTCATCAACAAAAAGTTGGAGATTGTTAATACAAATAAGCCATAAAAATGTTTATTTATATTTTACGATCTTCTAATGTTTTGTCGATAAAAAACTTAAAATCATTTTAACAAAACAAATAAAATACGTAAAAGCTTTGAGCCAATAGTTTACTAACACACTTTTACTAAACATATTAAAACTATATCAAAATATGTTTAGTAAATAAGTTATATAAAACCAAAAACATTTTTATAAAACACTAACAAGTAAAAGTTTACATCTTATAGAAATGCATATGTATAACAACTAGTGTTTACATTTTATAGAAATGTATATGTACTTTGTATATGTTGTAATGGGTAAGTAATGAGTAAAAACCAAATTCCATAACCCATGGCCCATGACCCATGATCCATTGACTAGGTACAATGAATGTTGTTGGGTAAAAATCAAAGTCCATAATCCATACCCATGGAGCATGATCCCTAACCCATGACCCATTGCATGACATCATGCATGAAGTCATGTTGGGTATTATCCATGATCCATGACCCAAAGTCCATGATCCATGACCCAAGATCCATAACCCAATGACTATGTACATTGCATCTTGTTGGGTATCCATAATCCATTACCCATAACCCATGGTCCATAACCCATAACCTGGTTTGCAACCCGAAATCAAGACTAAAGCTGACCCGATGCGGATCCGGGTTTTGCACTATTCGGATCCCTCTGGGGAGGGATCCGTAGGAACCATGGGACAGTAGACATAATTTGTCTATAAATATTGAGTTATTTCTCTCTTGCTCACTACCACTCTTAGATACACTTTCTCCCAGTATTCTAACATCTCTAACCACTTATCCAAAGGATCATTCTATGTAGTTTTATGTTTGTGTAATTATCTAGGTTCCTCTTAAAGGCGAGATCACCACCTCTTGAAGACGTGCAAGCTCAAGTCATGAGTTGCTAAGCTTCGTAATCATCAAGACCACTAAACTGCATCTTGTCGATAGTTCTTTCCTCCCTCCATAGAAGTGTTGTGTTGAAGGCATTAGTGAGCGGTTTGAAGGTCGTGTTGAAGGAATTAGTGAGCGGTCTTTGAAGGGTCGTGTTTGTTGGATATTGGATTTCACATACACATCAAACCATAACACAAAGTGGGTGTATAAAGGTGAGTTCTAGAGAGAGAAAGTTAGAGGTTTAGGGAACTTAGTGAGAGAAAGAAAAATATTATTATGAGCTCCAACTCTCTACCTTGGGAGGTAGAGAGTATTTATAGTCTTACATAAATCGCCACACAACGGGTACGTGGATCGGGCATACAGTGGGTAAAGACCCGTCCGTCCTCCACGGTGTTACTTAACTAAATACTACTTAACTAAATATAACTATGACTACGAGCTTTCTAACGATTACATATACTTGAGGTGACCGACTCTTTAATACCGGGAATTTCTAATTCCTAACAATCTCCCCTAAGGGAGGTCACCTCAAACATATACTAAAATGACATTGAATACAATCGGATATTACATTAACAATTGATCTTGCATTCTTGATGTAGTACTTTGCTCCGAAGCGCATAGTCATTGATTCCACTCATTGCATGTTTGGTTAATCCAAGTGGAGGTCTTTTCCTGATCCACGTGATAATAATGTTGAGCCAGCTTTTGAGATCATCAGCTAATAGAAAATCTCGATACATCCATTGTGTTGTTGGTATTATGTGATGTTGTGACATTCGGACCGACATGCTCACATTCGGGATCATGATATCTTCTCATCAGAGTAGCGGAAGCTTTAGTTGATTCATGATATTGGCGGCGTAGCGAAGCATGGAGTTAGAATATCAGAGTCATTGATGCACCAATCATGATTTCTTTTGAGATGAATGTGTTATGTGAGCATGCGGCTATGGATTGACGCTCCATTCGATCGGTAGTTGCAAGCGTCGGGGTGTATACGCATACAGCGATTAGCAATAAATTGCATGAAAGTGTCTTTGATCACTTTCGTTGAATTGAGGTACACGGCCCACGGTTCCCGTTGATCGATACAAGTCTTTGTGATCGGGAATAATCGAAGAATTTCCTTGCGAGGGTTTCGCAGTGCTCTAGCCGTTCTCAAACCGGAACGTCTCAAAGAAGACAACACGGAGTGAGTGAACCGCGAATTTAAGTCCACTAATTGATGAAAAGAGATTTGAAAAACAATCGTGTATTGCTCAATAGAAATTGTTTTTGCAATACAACGAAGGTTTTAATGAAAATCAATTATCAATCATAAAACACCTTTTGATTTGAAATATTAGTACACGGTCGATGTGCTAAAGAAAAGAGTTTTAAAGCACAAAGACCGGTTTTTCAAAGGTATCCGTCAATCCATAACTGAACGGATTGATTCAAAAGAATGAATCGCCCCATTGTTTCCGTTCAGTTGTCACATGGTTGATCTGTATAATAGATCTCACATGCCACCTACCGGGAGCTTGTTAGATGTTGGCTCCAGAAGGCTTTCCATCTTCATTGTGAGTATGTTTGCATATCACTCGGATGTTCTGGCAATACCACAAGGATAATGCGTAGGACTCAAGATATAATCTCTCTTTCCACATTGTGTGAAGCAGAGAGTCTTCATTGAAAGTGTCCTAATGAGATTTATTGATGATCTCGTGGCTCTAGACTCAATTTGTGCATATTTGGATCCTATATCGGAGACTAGGGAGAGGGTCTCCTTCTTCAATATCAACAATCTCTAAGAGAGTCGATAGATAATGTAGGTTCCCGTGAGAATGAAACAAGTCCTTTTAAGAGGAACTTGAGTGGTTTGGAAAGTTGAAGTGCAGTCTGGGTCCATGACGTCTTGTCTTCAATACCGATGTTACCATCAGTAGCATATGAATTGAACCGGTTTACGCCTAAGGTTGAATAAATAGAGGGCTATTTGTTTTCACCCTTTTCTCATTCAATTCTTTTTCATTCTTCAACCCCTTCATTGCTTACCGAGACTTCACAGCAAGAACCTTGTTGGGTTTATTCCAGTACTAGCTCAGTCTTAGTCCGCACTCTTCCCATATCTCATTTTTCTCCTTTTATCATCATACCTAAGAACTCTACACTAACTAGTGGATAGTCCCTGGGTAGATCCCTCCGGTTCTGGCGGATCATGGGAACACATACCTAACCTTATCGTCCTTATATCACCATACATAATGTAAAGTTGGTCGGTCTTTTGGTATTGTTCATCTGCCATAGGAACCAATTGAAAACCATTTGAAAATCAATCCGGATACTTATGATATTTTATCAAAGCATTTTGTACCTGAATTGTTTTTGATATTTTTAGAAGAAGAACTCCCCTCAACATGTGAATCAAGTATTGAAATAGTTTTCCACACGGAGGCAAGAGAAAGAATTAACTTCTTTGATTACCATTTTAAAAATATCAACATCACTTCCCTAATCAAGACAAGTAGATAAAGCATTTTTGGGAAGGATGAGGTTTTCATGATTTTGCTCCCCCTCAATATGTGCCTCAAGATTTGAAAAAAGTTTTGCACATACTAGAGGGAACCTGCACATTGAGATAAGTGATCACGTTTCAAATCATAGGTTTAAGATAGATGCTCCCCCTCAACATGTGCATGGAAAATTGAAATCGTTTGTCACATGTGGGAAGAAGAGCATGTTCATCCTTATGAAACCATTTACCGATTTATCAGTTTAAATCCAATTTAAATCACACATTCTCCCCGATCACAATTATCAAATCATTTGAGATTTGTGATCTCTTATAGATTTAAATTGATTTTGAAAGCTTTTAAGGAGAATTGTGACTTGATTATGAAAGCGTTTTAGCTGATAATGATCGGATTTTAAGACTTTAAACTCCATTGATAAAACATGCATGAATATCTTTTGAAAACAATTGAATGCCAAATAACTTTTTAATTTAATTGAAATCATTCTCCCCTCAATCAATGACATAGGTTGTTGATTGAGAGATTGATATTTTGACAAATAAGTCAGATGATTATCAAAAATAGAGGCTGAGTTATTTTTCAAAGCAGTTAGTTTTCAGCAGATAAATGTTTAAAGAATCAGAGCATGGAATTTTGAAAACATGATAAAGTATGGCTCTGTTCTTTCCTTGAAAAGCGGGTTCTTGCACGAAATGACAATAAACCATTGTTTCTCTTTCTCTCAAAATATATTTTTGATTTTTTTTAAATTCGAACAACATCTAAAGTCCCGTGTCATTCTTTGAATGACACCAAAAAAAAACCGTAGATATAATCGAACCGAGAAAACGCATGACAAAATGACAATATTTTTGAAGATTTTTCAATTTTTGATTTTTATGGATTTTGAAGGTTTTATAATTTTGTATTTTGATTTTTGAATAGATATATACAAGAGATAGATGAAGATAGACCTTTACTCCTCGTCTTCCTCACGAAGGCGTTTGAGTGTTTCGGTTGAAGGCTTTTCAAGCCTAAAGTATGAACTCAAACGTTCTCTTGGAAGAGCTTTGGTGAAGATGTCGCTAACGATATTGAGACCTCACAAAATAGAGTTCCACCACACCTTTTCCACTTGTTCCCTGATGAAATGATGTCGAATGTCGATATGCTTTGCTCTTGAGTGTTGAGCGTTGTTGCATGAGAGAGCAATAGCACTTTTATTATCACAGATCAGAGGATTTTGTTAAATAAAAAGCCATAGTCAGTTAATTGAGATCTCATCCAAAGGATTTGAGCACAACAAGATGACATGGCTATGTATTCACCCTCTGTAGAGGAAATAGAAGTACTCATTTGCTTCTTTGAAGACCAGCTCACAAGCTTATCACCCAAAAGCGAGCACCTCGGGCGTACCGACGAGTATCTTGACATCTGCATGATCGGCATCTGCATAGGCATTAGTGACATACCGGTGTCCTTCGGTACCAAAGTCCCATATTGATGGTTCCTTGGAGATACCGAAAGACCCGTTTAACCGCTTCAAGGTGCTTTTAGTAGGCTTAGCCCGGTATCTAGCACACATGCAAACAGCGAACAAGATGTCTGGTCTACTAGCTGTGAGGTACATCGGGGATCCAATCATACTACGATATTTTGTTTGGTCAATCATGATCCTGAGTGGTCCTCATCTAGTTTGGTTCGATCAATCATGGGAGTGTCAACAGGTCACTTGAATCAAATCCAAATTTCTTTAAGATCTCAGTTGCATATTTAGATTGATTTATGAAAATGCCTCCGGGACTTTGCGAAATTTGTAATCCCAAGAAAAATGACATTTGTCCCATCATTGACATTTGAAATTTTGAACTCATTTCATTAGAAAAGCGATCACATTCCATTGGGTCAGTCGAGGCAAAAATAATATCATCAACATAAATTTGAACATGAGTTAAATGTTTGCGACTTCCGGTGAACAATGTTGGAACAACTGCTCCTTTGCTAAATCCGGTTGATAGAAGAAACTTTGACAACGTATCATACCATGCCCTTGGAGCTTGCTTTAAACCATAAAGGGCCTTCTTCAAGCGATAAACGTGAGTAGGATGCTCTTGATTTACAAATCCTTCAGGGTTGGGCGGCGTAGACGACTTCTTTAATATCTCCGTTCA
Source organism: Chrysanthemum makinoi (assembly GCA_910596185.1). Taxonomy (NCBI): domain Eukaryota; kingdom Viridiplantae; phylum Streptophyta; class Magnoliopsida; order Asterales; family Asteraceae; genus Chrysanthemum; species Chrysanthemum makinoi. Next base: position 253,109,419 of record OU343217.1, read on the forward strand.
GGAATGCCGTCTTTACATCCATTTGATAGACTACCATGTTCTTACTTGCGGCATTAGCCAAAAAGATTCTAATTGCCTCGATTCGAACCACAGGAGCAAAAGATTCTTCAAAGTCTATACCCTCCTCTTGACGGTATCCTTTAGCAACTAATCGAGCCTTGTTCTTCAACACATCACCATGCTCATCAAGTTTCACTTTGAAGATCCATTTTAGAGCAATAATCATAGCACAATCTGGAGCGGTACTAATTCCCATACATCTAGTCGATCGAACTCATGAATTTCATCTGGCATAGCATTGAACCAACTATCTTCATTCATGGCGGTTTTAACATCTTTTGGTTCGATCTTAGAGAGTACGGAGTTGAAGAAGCACCATAAGGCATCGGTTGCAAGTTGTTTCCGTGTGGATCTTGGGCGAGAGGATTTCCAATGATATTTTCTAATGGATGATCGTGAGTCCATTTTCTGAGGTGTTCATGTGGTAGTTGTTGAGGGACTGAAGTAGCAGAGTCGATGTCTCTGAAGAGGATGGTTCAGAAGAAGATTCAGGAGCAAATATGTTTTCAAATGGAGCATCTTCAGGATTAGCAAAGGGATTAACTTCATCATTGATGCAAGAAACAGTTCCATGATGTACATTTGAAGAATGATGATTTGTTGATGAGACGGAAGGATCGTGAGAAGGCTTCTTGACTTAAAGATATTGAGGCGAGGATTGACTTCATTTGCTGGAATATGAGCAGCCTCTGTTGTAGGGATCAACACCTCATTAGTACTTGGATCATAAAGTTCATCAAACATAGGATCAAACAATTTCCTTAAATCATCTTCGGATGGAGGTACATATGGAGTTTCTTGAGAAGAGTTTGGAACAAGGGATGAACCAATTGGACTGATTTGAAGTGCGGGTCAGGAACTGAATTGTTCAGGAGCCGTTTGACCGTCGACTCATCAAATGTAACGTGAATTGTTTCCATGATGTTTCGGGTTCTTTTATTGTAGATTCGGTATCCCTTTTTGTTTGGTGCATACCCTACAAATACTCCAATGTCTGCTTTAGCTCTAAGTTTGCCTAAGTCTTGACCCTCATTAGTTGGATAGCACAAAGCTCCAAACACACGAAGGAAGGAGAGATTAGGTTTTCTGTTGTGGACAAGTTCATATGGTGTCTTTCCATGAGCAGTGTGAATCAGGGAACGATTTTGTGTGTAGCATGCATGGCAATTGCTTCAGCCCAGAGAAACATTGGAACTTTTGAGTAAATCGGCATTGTTCTAGCGGCTTCTACAAGAGTTCGATTTCGCCTTTCAACTACACCGTTCTGTTGAGGAGTTCGTGGAACACTTCTTTGATGGTGATTCCAATGATTTCATAAAATTCACTAAGTTGTTTGTTAACAAACTCAGTTCCATTGTCTGTCCGGATAATTACGGCGGTTTTGTTAAGTCGAACTGCGGTTTTTGATGAGTTTGATGATGATATTCGGAGTTTCATCCTTTGTCCTTAAGAACTTGACCCAGGTGAATCTAGAGTAATCATCAACTATAACTAACACATATTTCTTCCCAAAGATATTATACACTCTCATTGGTCCACATAAATCCATATGAATTGTATGAAGAACTTCGTGCGAGTTAGTAGGTTTGGATTTATGGGCATACTTCTTGCTTTTTCCCAATTGACATCCTGAACAAAGATGATCCTTTTCATACTTTAGTCGAGGTAAACCTACAACTAAGTCCTTTCGGGAGAGATCATTGATGGTGCCGAAGTTCAAGTGATTGAGACGTCGATGCCATAACCATGACTTTGTTTTGAAGCCTTTGACAGCAAGCAAATTGGAGAAGACTTCATCATATCTTCTATAGAGATGGTGTAAAGATTTGAACCACGAGTTCCTCTTAAAAGTTCCTTACCATCAAGTTCTCTAACAAAACAAGTATGTTTTAGAAGGCTACTTCTAGATCGAGTCACAAATTGACCGACAGAGAAAAAATTATGACCAAGACCTTCCACATAGTATACTCTAGAGATAACACTATCACCAACAACATAATCACCATAACCCTTAATTGCACCGAAATGATCATTACCGAATCTAAGTGTCCCGATGAATTTTCTCACGAAGTTCATGAGCCGCGACGGTCTCGGTCATATGCTTGGAACGGCTGAGTCCAGGTACCACAGAGCGATTTGAACGATCTGCAGTTGAACACAGACAAGAATGGATAAGTGGATAATTGGGATCCCCATGCAAGAATGGGTTCCACTTGGTTAGTAACATTAATTGGAACACCCACATCGAAACGAAACATCCATATCGAAGTAGAAGCAATGGAATCATTGGGAATAGATGCAATCTTTGGTGTCGTATTTGACCTATTCAAAGTATGTTCACTTCTTAAGGGAATAGTTCTACCAAGAGGCATCCATTTTCTAATAGGCATAATCTTAGCAGTTTGAGAGCAAAACTGATTATTCTTATGGCCAAAAGGTATCCAATAATAACCTATCTTTATAAAAGTTCTTCCTGTGGGTTTCCACTGTTTTCTAACAATCTTTCGTTTTGCCTTTTTGCCTTATTTGCACGATTATTAGCATTAACAATTTTAACGGGGCATTTGACAGCATTAGACAAAGCATTCACACCACATTCATGATTAGCAGAATTCAAGCGACATCATTACAAGGTTTGCAAATAGTATCGAATTGAATTAATTACGATGCGCCTAAGGCTAATACTTGAATCAACACGATTCGTTTTATTCAACTCAAGCTTAAAGTTCCTAGATTGGTCTTCTACTCTCTTCCAATGCACATTCTTAGCTTGCAAGGTCCTATCATTCCTTGTATTGTCTTGAGACTTTGACACCTTCGCTTTAAAGTCACGATTACTCTGTAGAGGGAATGGAAATATTAGTTGGTTGATCTAATTTTTGCATTCCTGAACTTGATGTGCAAGGATCGGAAGTACTAGAAGGCACATTAGTGTATACTTTCTTAAGACTGTGATTTGAGCTTTTTGCAGGCACACTAACGTTCACTTTCTTAGCACTAACATATCGGAATCGAACTACTTGAAGGCACATTAGTGTTTCCTTTCTTAAGGCTGGGCATAGAACGGATTTCCTGCTTGGAACTAGGCATAGAACAAGGCATCACAGCTTTGCCTTTTGCACCTAAGGTTAAGGATTTGGGACATGTTGCAATTACACATTCTAGCAACTCTTGAGATCGTTTGGCATGGAGGCAAGCAAACCTAATTTCACTATCAAGAGGTTTGTTAATGAAATCCTCTTCGACAATCTCACGGAGACATTCTAGACTATCCTTAAGGTGAGCACAGTATTCATGAAAAGCATGTTCATTATTCCTAAGATGAGGAGGAATATATTTAACTGTCACGGTGTATTTGCAGTCTAAGGGTGACTTTGAGACAACATTCTTATTGAAAACAAGTGGCGGTTTCCCATTTCCACGACTTCTCAGATTCTCTATTTCCTTTTGTAAAGACGTTATTTTTTCGTTGTTTTGGTCACGGGTGACTTTTATTGAATCATATAACTCTTTAAAATGTCGTTTAACTTTTTCATTTTCTTCTAGAAAACTCTTGTTTTCCTTTTGTAAGGGATCAACTAAGTTTTGAAGATGAAAAGTTTGAGAATTCTGAGAATCTAAAGGAGGAGGCATTTGGGAGCTGTCATATTGTTCGTTTGACCCTTTAATTGAGAGATTTGGGCTTTCAACTTTCGGATCGTGTTGCACTGAGCTTGAATCTGTTCATCACGTTTGTTAATTTGAAAAGCTGCATCAAACTCGGAGCATCGAGGATGTCTTGATATATGAGGTTTTGACATTTTCTTTAAGATGTTGATATTTTAGTTGTAAATTAAAATGCTCAACTTCCAGTTTAGAAAAATGTTTAACCAAATTGTCGTGATCATCCAGTTCAATTTTCTCGTTTAGTTTAGAATTAGTTTTTCAAGCTCAATGACACGATCATGGGAGACTTTCAGTGCAACCGATAATTCATGAAATTTGGAAGCATTAATGGAACAATTTGTAGCGATGAAAAACACATCTGAGTAATACATTCAATAATCAGGTTCTCATTTAGTGTATGCAAGTTCTTCCTCTCAATCTCATTATATTTTAGTGCTCGCTCATAGTCACTAACTTCAACTATCATTGCATCAAATTCCTTTTCCATTCCCTTAATATCGGTTTCTATCCCCTTTTTAAGACTCTCAAAGTGATCTTTTAGAAGTTTAAAGAAAGGCATGACCTCAGTTAAATAACATTCTTTCATTTGCTCAAAACCCTTTCTCCTTCCGTAATACCAGTGGGTGTGATCCTTTTCTTGCAAGTTTTCTCAAAATCAACAAATAGTTGAAGTATAACATATTGGCTAATTAAGGTCTTGCTTTTAGTGGCAATTGTTCTAGGAACAAGATGCATTGGTGTATTAGGAGGATACACAGTCGCTCTAGGCATTTTCCAAAGAGGAGGGTTTGTTTCAACAATATTTTCGACTTTCCGCTTATCTAAATCCATTTTCCAGAAAACTTGTTAGGGAGTCAACAATGTCTGAGGTTTAAACATGTTCAAGGAAATCCAGTTTTCCTTCTTGTAATCATGGGGTGTGATCTTTATTTTCTTCTCTCTACATTTAGGATCATCTAATTTCTTGTTCATCTTTTCCTAGTGACTTCATCTGATTTCTTATCTTCCTCGGTGCACTCAACGCAACTAGGTTTCTGTCTAGGTTTAAGGATTTCATTGCCATCATAAAGAACCTTATGAGCATTTCTAGCCCTTTTAATGACCTCTGGATTTGGTTCCTCAACAATGGGAATGCTATGCTTATCGCTTAGGACCCTATGCTTAGTGATCATGTGAGCGATCTGAATGGTGTTCCCTTGTATGTACAACTTGTTTTCAAGTTTGTTTTTCAAAGTTTTAAGATTAGAAAAATCTTTCAAGAGTTTTGATTCCTTTGCATTAAATTCTTGCTTAAGCATTTTCACATTTTCTTGAAGTTCTTGTTTTGCTTAGCTGTTTTAGAAAGCTTTTCTTGCAAGGAATTTAACTCTTGTTTTAATACTTCTTCTCGAAAATTACTTTTTTCTAATAATTGTATGCACTTGGTCATCCATTTCCTGCTCACGAGTGGTCAACTCAAATTTAGCACGTTGTTCATAAATAGCAACACGTTCTTTATAGGCATTTAATTCAGATATTACAGAATCATCGAGGGGCACGGCGTGTATTCATCAAAAATATAGTCATTGTTGACTGCGGGAGATGCATCACTTGGTACAACTTCACTTTCACTTTGTTTCACATATTGATCATATGGGACAACATTGATATTACCCATATTTTCACTATTTGATACAAAAGTTTCATTTGATAGTACTTTGTCATGCATCTTTTGCACATCAGCATCATCGTATAGTTTTAGTACCTCTGAGATGAGTGTGTCTTTGGATGGGCCAGCTTGTGTTGAAGAGGAGACCTTGGGAGAAACCATTGGAGAAATGCTAGCCATAAAGATTGTGTGTGCGGTAGGTCCATCATCCACATCAGAATCGTATGCATCACAATCAGCGACTTGAAAGGCATTCGGATGATTGTGACCTATCTCTGAATAGGCTTGCTCATCCACATCTACATCATAGGTCTTGGCATTGCCCTCAGCTAGAAACAACAATTCCTCTTCATCCAAAGTAGCACCATTATCCTGAGCTTGCACAAGCAGCATCTTATCTCTGAAGTAATCGGCATTCGTGGGCGCTTTGGAGATGTGTAGTTCCTTGCAATGTGTCCCTCACCACCACAATTATAACATTTGATCGGCTTAGCTTGACCTTGATTACCATTCCTTCCTCGATTCTGATTAACAACATAACCTCTACCGGCTCCACCTCTTCCCGATCATCTGTCTTTCTGAACTGGTTGCACCACGATCCTAGCTCCCATCTTTAACAGTAGCTTGATTGTGTGGGTTAGATCTGTTCGAGGTTGTTATTGGTTTGTGGGAGAGAATTCATGTTTTGACTGTCGGAAGAGCTAGTTGATCAATGAAATTACCCACGTGTGCATCAGCATCAGCTTGTTTGAACATAGGATCGGGAATTAGTTTGTGATTACCATTTCCCATGGGTATGACTTGTGAGGCTTTGGTTGTGATTCGATGTTTGAATAGAAGGCGGTTGAGTCATTAGGCGAGCTTGTCTCTCCACGGTTGGTTTTGAACTGATTAAGAACCAATTTTCAAACATAGCATGTCTCTCATTCTGAAGGAGGAAGGCATAGAGTTGCTCATAGTTTGTATTCTTCAATCCTTTAGTGAGCTTCACAGAGGTGACAAACTTGTGCCATTCGGGATTCATGTTGTTCACAAATTTTGAGTTCATCTGAATGTTAGGCATAGTCATTCTGATGTTCCTCATGTCATTCACCAACTTATGAAATCTCACATAGTACTCATAGACACTCTCATCTGGTTTCATCTTGAAGTGTTCAAATTCGTCATAGAGTTGTGATTCTCTGTCTTCCATAGTTAATTGAACGAGAGAAGCATCTTGACATTATCCCATCTGCCTTTGCTTGGTGTTGTGATTGATCAGCTTGCAGATGTCTTTAGGAAGACCTTGAAGAACAATGTTAGAAGCCACGATATCGCATCGAATCTCTTTTACTCCTTATCATCAAGCTCATCATACATCTTTGGTCTGTCCATTCCGTAAATCGAGTTCCATCTTCGCAGTATCAAGTACATATCTAGTCGTCTCAACTCGATACGGTCCTTCATCAATGGATTTGAGAATGTTGACACCATTTTCCTTTCAAAGGCAGTACAATCTGATTCGTTGAGCCCAAGAATCGTAGTCAGTTCTATCAAGCATGGGTGGGCGAGTATCTGAACCAGCTGCTTGAACATCCTCGACAGCGATGGAGATGATAGTAGAAACGTTGGTAGACATGTTAACAGATTATACGGGATTTTATAACTCTATGATTAAACCGGAAATAGATTCTTTCACGGGATTTTACTAAATCAAGAGAAAACCGTAAACAATCACCCAAGTCGCTAGAAGATAATGCACCAAGTTGCTAACACCTAATTCGCTACACCCCCAAGTCGCTAAAGTCCCAAGTCGCTAGACAAATGCAAGTCGCTAAGTAGTAACTTGCTAAGCCTCAAGTCGCTAGCAAAATTTTGGCAGCAATTCGCTACTCAAGTCGCTAAAACTTCAAGTCGCTAAAGAGCAACTCGCTTCAGACCAAGTCGCTACCACCAAGTCGCTACCCGTAGTGGAGAGTCCACTACTTGTACTGTTAATCGCTAGGTCTAAGTCGCTAGCTCCAAAGCTGTAACTCGCTACAAAATTGTGAAGCAAGTCGCTACGAAGAAAGAGATCCGTATATCAAGTTTCTAGCAAGAAAAATCACATAAACATCACTTTTCAATCCAAAAACAACCCAACCAAGATGATTCAAGCTTACCAAATGAAAACCTAAACACTTGTGATGATTCTAAACATAAAAGTACTAACAAAATCCAAGCTTTAACACAAGAAATCAACTAAATGATGCACAAACCACTAAACTTTTTCAAACTCAAAAACCACCTAAAACCACTAGAAATCCAAAGATGTGCAAGATATGATCTAACCATGGCTCTTGATACCAATTGTTGGATATTGGATTTCACATACACATCAAACCATAACACAAAGTGGGTGTATAAAGGTGAGTTCTAGAGAGAGAAAGTTAGAGGTTTAGGGAACTTAGTGAGAGAAAGAAAAAATATTATTATGAGCTCCAACTCTCTACCTTGGGAGGTAGAGAGTATTTATAGTCTTACATAAATCGCCACACAACGGGCTGTGGATCAGGCATACAGTGGGTAAAGACCCGTTCGTCCTCCACGGTGTTACTTAACTAAATATAACTATGACTACGAGCTTTCTAACGATTACATATACTTGAGGTGACCGACTCTTTAATACCGGGAATTTCTAATTCCTAACAGTGTTGAAGGCATTAGTGAAAGGTGACAAAGGTGTACATTCGATATGGTGCATCGATGTGCAAGTTAGATAGTTTGGGTTAAAGGATGTTGATATCTTTCTAGTGTTGTAACAAGGAGTGTATCTCCTTTAGGGTAGTTGTGTTGTGGTGTAGTGTTGGGTAGTAGTTCCTCCTTTGTAATGGAACTCGGTATCTAGCCTTGTACCGGATAAAGTGTAGGCATCGTTGTGATAGGTTTGATTCTACCTCGTGGAAGAACTCGGTGTCTAGCCTTGTACCGGCTAAAGAGTAGGCGATGTTGTGAAGGCTTCTCCGCCACATTAAGGAGCTTGTGTTGTATAGTGCTTACAAACTCTCGAGTGGGGTACTTGGGGAGTGGAGTAGGGCAAGGAAGGTGTCCTTATAACCGAACCACTATAAATACTCGTGTCGTAGTTTTGTGTTCCTTTACTCTTTATCTTTGCATTACTTACTTATATACTTATCTATCAATATCCAACACACATACCAAATAGATTGACATAAGTCGATCTAACTATGTTAAAACGAAGTTTTAATCGGTAAAACCATTCAACCCCCCCCCCTTCTAGTTTTCCACAGGTTGCATTATAGGGCTATAACGTGCCCTATAACTTGGTGTACCAAGTGCTCTAAACTAGTGTTTATCTTATATGAGTTGTCATTTTGAGCTTCTATAAGAGGTTTTTTTTATAATTTTATATAGTGTGGTTATTTAAAAGATAGTGGACTTATATAACATGTTTCATTACAAATTACAATTTTATCTTTAATTATACCTAATCAAAGATTCACACTTTTCACCTTTTACCTTTTTTGTCGTTTACCAATCTAAACTAAACCAAATACTCAAGTTTGTTAGCTTATGTTTAATAAGTCAATCCAAACATTCAACATGAGCTTATGAGTTTATGATATATAAATCATAAAGTGCATATATAACACTAGATTAACGACCGCCCGATGGGCGGGCTAGTTTTGATATATTATTTACATAAATTAGACACATAAAATTCCATAATAAGAAGATTAAGCATACAAGTCTGGAGAGTGGTTGGTATCTTGTGAAAATTTAGGGAAACTGTAGAGTGTTTGGTATCTTGTGTGGATTTAAACAACCAAAAATGATGCATTTAAAACTGGTTAAACAACCTAAAACTGGTTTTTTATAATTGTATATAGTGTGGTTATTTAAAAGATAGTCGACTTATATAACATGTTTCATTACAAATTACAGTTTTAACTTTAATTATACCTAATCAAAGATTCATACTTTTCACCTTTTACCTTTTTTGTCGTTTACCAATCTAAACTAAACCAAATACTCAAGTTTGTTAGCTTATGTTTAATAAGTCAATCCAAACATTCAACATGAGCTTATGAGTTTATGATATATAAATCATAAAGTGCATATATAACACTAGATTAACGACCGCCCGATGGGCGGGCTAGTTTTGATATATTATTTACATAAATTAGACACATAAAATTCCATAATAAGAAGATTAAGCATACAGATCTGGAGAGTGGTTGGTATCTTGTGAAAATTTAAGGAAACTGTAGAGTGTTTGGTATCTTGTGTGGATTTAAACAACCAAAAATGATGCATTTAAAACTGGTTAACATAATCGCTAAAGTCGTGGATGGTGAAGAGTTTGAAATGACGGTCTTTCATGTTTGATAGTTTGTTTATGTTTGTGTCAAAGCTTTTGTTTAGACATATGGTATGTTTAGTATTTTGTTTATGATTATCACTAATTTTTATTAAAACAATGAACTTAGTTAGGTGATTATCAATGGTTTATGTTAAACCAATGGTCCATTTACGCAAGCAATCATGTTTTATGCAAGACAATGTGTTTATCCAGACTGCATAATATTGAGTTACTACTTGCATATCATTATTACTTTTACTTGTTTATTGTGAAATCAACACTACATATATGTTGAATTGAAACAATTTCAATGTAAAGTTGTTTGTTTTATCAGTATAGTTACCCTCTCGGTCGCAATAAAGAACTCTAAATTTTCATGAAGAACATAAACTTTAATTGTTTATTGTGAAATCAACACTACATATATGTTGAATTGAAACAATTTCAATGTAAAGTTGTTTGTTTTATCAGTATAGTTACCCTCTCAGTCGCAATAAAGAACTCTAAATTTTCATGAAGAACATAAACTTTTGCTTGCATGAACAACTATAACTTTAATTTTCACACAAAATTTAGTACCATTTTATATACTTTCAAATCACAATGTGAAAATACATTCAAACTATTTACAGATTGCTTGTAAATACAAAAAGTAGAGCTTGAAAAAAATATAAGTAACTACTTTGAGAGTAAGACAAACTTATAGGAAAAACGAGATTGAAAATAGATATGGTAGATGGGTTATTTGGGACAGAGAGTGGCGTGAATTTGTTGCCGCAAATGTTCCATAACCTAGTTTGTAACAAAATACTTTCAGAAAACTTCTTATGATTTCAAAATCCTCATGATCACTATCACCTTTAGCTTCATCAACATCATGGTCTTCAAATTTACCTTTGGATAAAAAGATAGAAGATTAGTTTTTTCTATTTTTCTCTAAATATGTAGAGTTATATATAAGGTTTTATTAAGTTCATGAATACCATAAATATGATGTGACAAATGAAGAGTGTCGTATTTAAACATTGGGAGTGGTAATTGTAAAACTGTTATTTTCAATTATAATCATTGCCTTCACTTAGATATTTTTTATGTTAACAAATTAGCTTAATTTTTTGGATAAATATTTTGGTCAAATAAATCTAAATGTTTGTTACACAAAAAACTTCCATATTAATAGGATAACTTTAGTTTGAATTTAAAATATACGTGTTATCATATACGTAGTATTATATTAAAATTATCATCCAAGCTTTTTAAAGTTGATAAAATTTTTATATTTAGTTGAAGGCTCTAATTCAAGTTGTGTTGTATTGCAGAAAAAGAAACTGGCATTGTGTGTATTGGTAATTTTCAGATTAAAACTTTGTGGCTTTTTATAAAGGATTAAAATGTATATTTGAGTTATTTCAGTAAAAATTGTTACATTTATTTTTGGAAATATAATGTTTGAATTAATGGTAATTTAATTCATTTTTTTTATTTACAAAGTTGTTTTGGTGATTCAAAATTTTGGTTTTTTAAATTGGTTACATTTTTTTACAAATGTTTTTTTCAAACTGTTTTTTACAAATTAAAATGACTCAAAATGTTTTTGGTGAATATTAGTGGGCTTTTGGCTGATAATCTTGATGAATATTAGGGGGGCTTCTTGAAAAACTGTTTTTGGCGAACATCAAAACTTTATAACAACTAACGAAAGTTTTGTGAATATCAATTTGAATTTTGAAAACTGATTGGAAGTATTAATGCATCCCATATATAGTTATAGATTTCGTATTTAAATTAACATTATTTTAATGTCTTATAATAATATGGGAATTGTGAAGTAATAGTTTAGTTGTCAACATGGGAATGGATTGTTAGATTTATGTAACTTTTTAGCTAAAGTTATGTGTATAGAAAATGTTATGGTTGTAAACATGTATGTAAATATGTATGTATGTATTTAATGTTATGATATATATGGTGACTGGAAACGGTTTGATCAGGAATGCTTCTTAAATTAAAACCAAATGCTAAGGTCCAAATAAATGTTCACACCGGAGGTGTTCCGGTATTTAGAGGATTGTACAAAGACGATGAAAATAAAAGTTAACGACACTAAATGTGCGCTATTTGATCTATCAAATCGATCATTTACAAAGTTTTGTGCTATTTCGTATTATAAAAGCATAATTTATGCTTGCTATTGCTCTTTCTATTTGTTAGGAAAAAATACATAATTCACAATGATTTGCTTGGTATATCAAATCACAATCATATCAAAGTAAATAACCAAACATATTTTGTTTTTAACATATCAAAAACAAAATTAAGTGATTGTTCAAATCATAAAACAGCAAATAACAAAATGTCTAAAACCAACAAACGTTAAATTTAATATAAAAAAACAAAATTAAAAACCGTGATTGTGATAGATAGCAGGATATCCGGCTGATAACTCTTTCTCAAACTTGACATGAACCACAGTTGTCTTTCCTCATTTTGGAGCCGCTTATTCTTTGATATGATCATCAAAGTCTGCACTTGCCGCTACATGAGCTTCTTTCACATTAGAATCAACATTCAATGACTTCATAGCATCCAGTTGAAATGGTGATTAAATGTGAGGGTATATTGTTTCATATAAATTAATCATGTAGCATTCTCTTTCACCATTACATTTCCTTTTGTAGCAACATTTCCTTCTTCTTCATCTTTTAATATTTAAATAATAATAATAATAATACACATGATTAGTGCTTGACACATATAACAAATTATACATTAATGAAATATAAAAATTTACCTGAATGGTGATATCTTCTTTGAAAATGCTAACTAAGCCTTTGTCATCCGACATCATTTTAACTTGATACACATAGTTGTTGTAATGGATGTTGAACTCAGAGTAGACAAACTTAAACAACATTTTCTTACCAACAATCAAATCAAATTCAGCTAGAAAAAATCTTCTCCAACATATTGATACTTTTCCATTAATTCCCAACACGGCGTATCACTTAGAAGGTTCCGAACCCTATTGTCAAGAAGCACAAGTGAAGCAGACCTAGTACCATTTACTACTCGAACAATGACCTTGTACCTAACGATTAAACAAACTACAATTATTCATTATAATTGTAAAAAAAATTGTAAATTATGCCAACATTAATATGGAATAATATGGATATTCAAAAAATACATGTAAAAGATAACATTTAACGGTCCATGGCTATCGCATTTCCAGTAATTTTTATATGATCCAGATCCATAAGTTTTGGATGAGGAGGCATTAAAAACACCCAAAGTAGCCATCCTGCCACACGTTTTGCATGCCGATAGTATCAGCATACTCAGTATGAATCCTGTGTATCTTGCCATACACAACACAAGTGTAGTCCTGTATTAAATTTTTTGAATTGGTTAGTTGTGAGAATACAAATTACTGTGAGTAGATATAACAAAATGGATAAAACATGCATCATCAGAATCACGAATTGAGCCAATACATTTCTTTGTTACTCCATTAAAGAAGATATGCTTCATTTTGTATATTGCTTAAAAAATGTATACAACCTAAGCATAATATTATGCAATAACAAAACTGAAAAGAATTGATAGGTACATTTTTTGAAGAGATTACTAAATGATGTGCTATGCAAATGAATGAGGGCTGCATTTTATAAGATGGGATTAGGGTTGACATTCACATTTGAAAATATTCTACTATAATTAAGGAAATGATATTTCTATTTATAAAAGTTTTAAATATGCTAAAAAAGTAGCTAATGTGAATTTGCAAAATGAATATTTTGTTGCAGAATTTTAGGATAATGAATATTTAAAATCGGATCATCTTTGTCACACCCCCAAATTACGTGTTTTGCAGCGGAATTGAATACCTTGGGGAGGAAACAACTTCATAGCATTAACTTTTACGATAAAGTGTCGTTTAGAAAATACATCGTTTGATTTAATAAAACATAATGAGTGAAGTATAGGTCAAATGAAATTATCATACATATGATCAATAACATGATGAAAGAACACAAAAAATTAGAATCAACAAACACAAACAAACATAAATTTTAAATACTAAAATATAATAACATTTTAATTTATATCATAAATCATAATCATGATAATAACATTAACATGTAATACGACTGACATACACCATAAATACTAACAGGATCAAATATCACAAATTTCTATCATCGATAAATTGGTTACTTAATCTTTGTCATAAACATATAAAGATCATTATCACAAATTTTATCATCAATAAACTGATTACATGAACTTTTTCATAAGCATATTAAGATCATTATATCATATTTACATTAACAATTGTCGTATGATAAGCTTACTAACCTGTAACATATAAAAAATAGCATAAATAAGCACTTGTAAAGAATGCACTATCCCAAGCTAAGCTTTTACGCGAGAAACTTGGTCTTCTTGGCTCCAATGATTCGAACTGAGCAGGTAAATTCGTACCACCACACTGCTTGCTACGATCATACTCATTCACATTATCAAACGTTACTGCAAAACAAATGCCCTCATAAAACCACTAAGCTTTTCGATTTATGTAAACTTATTAGACATAATAAGCTTACATGATGCATATCTATATTGCCTTAAAAGCTAACTAGTACGATAAATTGTTGTGGGAGTCTTAAAAGCTAATTAGACATAATAAGCTCACCAAAGGTTCATCAAAAATTGAACCCAAAGACCTAGTCTTTGTAAAATCTTCCACTAGATATGACAATGAAATGTATCAAAAGGGTGGCCAAGATGAGTTGGGCTGATGAATGTGATCTTCTTGAAAATGACTCAAAAAGGATACTTACTTCTTTAAACCAGTCACAAAATGAATCTGATTATGCGGAGGAGTCAGATTCAGTGGAGACAACTCCACTTTCCACTTTATGGTGCTGAACCTTTATCGGGTTCAGCTAACAAATCAATCCTAAAACCTGCATCAATAATAAAGACTGTTAACACAAAACATGTCTCAATTGATGAAACCCACACAAAGACCTCAACTTCTAAAAGGAATATTGCCAACTCAAAGAGTAAAACCCTAGAGCCTTTAGTTCCTACTGTCATAGGCCTAAACAAAACACAACGTTCAGCTCCTGCTAAACCTATGCAATATGTTGAAGTTCCTCGGTCAATCCTGATGAAGGAAACTCAGACACTTAACTCAAAGGTTGATTTGGTGTCTAATGCTCAGGCATCAAACACAAAACCTTCTAGATTTCAATCTCGAAGGTTTTGTGTAGCCTGACAAAGTATTACAACAAATGTGTCCACCCAATGTCTTTCAAACCTGGTGACCATGTAATGTGCAGAAACGAGGTCAGTAAGGCCGCATGTCAGGGCTAGCTCGCTCCTAATTGGGAAGGGCTAAACATTATTCGTTAGGAAATTGACAATGGTTCCTACCTGTAAACAATGCCTGAAGGGATGACATTCCCCTAACATGGCACACATCCAACCTCGAACGATGTTACATCTAAGGTGGATTGCTGAAATAAGCAACTTTCTTGCTACTTTCTTTAACATTTTAAAGAAGGCTTCTAATATCCGGATAACTCATATGTACTATTTCTTCTAATATGCAATGACAAATCCAACACTTTTCATACCAAGTGTCACATACGACTATTCATACAAGTAACATTCACTTGAACGTAAATTAGCCTTTATTAACATGCTCATGAAAAAGGTGCCTCTGGGTTAAAAAGCAAGGAATACACTCGACGAAGCTTTGGATGAGGTTTCATAGCACAAGCCTCATTCCAAAGTATACAAACGCACAACTCGCCATGAGCGAGTTGCTGGAAGATAGCTAGTCGATAGTTACTGGTTATAATGTGCACCCTAAAACATAAGTACTTATTATCACAAAAATCAGGGTCTAATCAGATCCTCGATTATAAACACTATTTAAGTATGCATAGACTTAAATCAGTTGAACAAATCAGGCTACACATAGCCAAGCTACACATTATTCATGTTTAATTGATCGGTAAACATAGGAATACAACACATACAATAAGTTGGCTGAATGGCTAACTTCATTAAGAGTTCTGGGTTACAACATCCTAACTAAAAAACAAGGCCTACACAAACCTAGTAAACACAAATAAAAAATTGACGAACAATTAATTTCATTATAAAATCAGGTTAAAGCACCCTATTAAAAAACCAATGATAAAACATGCCTGATACATTCTACAAAACAATCTTGATACATCACTGATTACGAACTTCGTCTACAAGTTTTACAGTAGCTAATACGATATGAATACATAGGACTCAGGACCTACTTAAGACTGAAGCAAGACACTGTTCATAGATTTAATGACTTAAATGGACCAAAAAATGGGGATATTCCACCCAACAGACAACTCGACTTTTATTTCCCCATATAGCCTCACGAGTTAGAGGTTTGCCTTCTCCAAATTGTTCACCGGAAAAAGAAATATTTTTCTCGTGACTTTTCCTTGCCACACATTAATTAGAGTTAACACACACCTCACCACACACACGTACCTCCTCACCAAACGATCTCATTTTACCCCAATAAATTCCTTTCTAATTTGATTTACAACAATTGAAATTGGAATTAAAATCCATTCAAAGTGGCAGAAGTAAATCAGATATATTAAGCTATTCAAAACGCAAATAGTGGACACATGGCACGAATATTATGGAGTCGAGCAAGGTGAGTAAAAGTGTGGTCTAATTTTGGAATTTTTTTTCCAAATATAGAATATGGTTAATCCAAACACCAAAAAAATTATCTTTGACTATTTAAGTCATTGAAACTTGTTCATATGGCCAAAAAGGCTTAGAAGGGAGGATTTGGCTTGCGAACAGACCGAAGAGCTCCAGAGGAATTCCAGTCCCCCCTCTTACAGAGACCCATTTAGATGCAAAGGCCATCCCCATACTCATGTTTCTCATTAATCGAGAACATGAGAGAAAACCCGATAGGGGTAACAAGAAAAGAGAAAGCATGGAGCAGCGGTATACCACTCCTAGATTAGGATGGCCTGATATGGGGGACAGTTCATTACGAACGAGTAAGGACCTAACCTCGCTATTGGAAATCCATATAATATGTGCCAACGACAACCATTAGCCTTTCTCTTACCGATGCGCACACATTGTACGCCGTAACACATCCACTAGAAATTGCTTAACTTGGCAAAAAATCCCTATGCAAAGATCCACAATTGCCATGGTAAAACACAGCCATAACCCTGTCAGCGTAGCGGGCACAACCATTACTCTCATATACGGTGAGATATTTAAGTTTCTCGTCGGGACGACCAATTCACTCTGACCGTGCTTAAACAGCTGGATGCACGACCCTCCACATCTTCCATTCTAACAATCACTTGCGACACACCATATAGATCAAAATACAGCTAAAGGATAACAATGTTAGACAAGGATTGATGCGTGTACGGAGCACGTTTGGGGTCGAAGGAACTTCATTTTCGTCGAGCAAGTTTTTCAACCACCTAGGCAGTGAACCTAATCTTTGTAGTGTAGTATTGGGTAAGCCTCGGGGATTGATATCGTTCTCTAGGGGAATAGGAATGCTAGCAAGAAATGTATGACGAGAAGGTGAGGGTTGAGGATGATTCTTTTTTTTTAATCTTTTTATTGGTTTTTTAGAAAACTAAGGTAAATATCTCGGGGCAATTGGTTGGGGGTGGTACTTCTACCGATTACTCTACTTATCTAATTATCTATTACTACGGGTAGTCTTATGTCTAATTGAAGTGTGCTCGTATGATGATTAAAAATGTGTTTACCTAGATACTATTACTCCCTAGTTATCTTTTATTGGTCGGTTGAATTGTCACACCTTATCTTAACGCGTTGTATTCCTAAGGTCGTAGGGTATGCATAGTCCCTAGTTCTTTGAGGTTATCTCTCGTTTATGACATACGAAATCGGCAAGCCTTGGCTATTTCATTCATAAACCACACATTCATAAAGCATACTCAAGCATTAAATACAGCGAATGATGCCTAGTTGCACTCCTAAGCTAATTTACAATTAAGATAAGAAACAACCTAACAATAATCAATAACTAGGTTTCATAGATCTAAGCAAACACACAAGAAATTTAGCTAGACATGGTAAACAAGCAAGCATACACACAATCAATCGAATAAGGGACAGACATAATGTTACTTTGGATTAAAATACTTATCTCGATGTGTAAAATAGGGTATGGGACCCTAAGATACTATCCAATTCGGACTACAAATGATTTAGGGTTTTTTCCTCCAAAAGTCTACCTCCCAAATGCGAAAAATCGAATTCTATATATAGATTTACAAATGCCACGGCGTCACCTTTTGCATGGGACGCCGTCAGCTCGCCGTCATTAGGGTTTCGTCTGGGCTAAGTCATCAATGGGACAACGTCACCTTAGAGTTGTGACGCCGTCGGGCTTCAGTTGGGACGTCATATTGATTCTAGATCTGGGTCGTCTGAGATGAAAACTCTGAGTGACGCCCTCCTTTTTTATAGCGTGACCCCGTCATGTTATGTGAACAAAATTTCCACTGAGCCGTCTGGTGCATGTTTTGATCAAGTCATCATAGAGGGACGTCGTCGCCCTTTGATTGAGACGCCGTCAGGTACTGTTGATCAACTTTGAAAGGCTTCGATCTTGACTTTGCCATTTTCTTCATGTATTTGCTCTTTTTTTGTCCAAATGTGCTTCATTCCAGCATTTTGCTTCCAAGAGACCTAAAAAGTTAAAAGGAACGAAATTAAGCAGTAACGGATATAAAAGTGGTCGATTTAGGGCTTAAATGACCCCTAAAAGCGTACGTTTTAAATCCTTATCAAATATCTTTACACTTGGTATTTGCTTGTCCACAAGCAAATGTGCTTTTGGCCAATTAATTTATAAGTTAGGGGGCATGAAGCACTGGTTTAAAATAATTCATAACAAGTAAAAGCACCGCAATAGTCATAACAAGCACGTAAATTATACACTAGCACCTCACAAGGGGTGTTTGGATTCTCTCATCTCTCGGGTTTATATGAAATATAATAAATGGAAATGAAAGATAGACACTCATTACCTGGCATGGTACATAGATAACCATAGGATTGAGACTAGATCAAACCTCCACCGCTTTGGCGTAAGCACCTAGGAACAACTATCTAAGAGGTCTTTACAAGGGTTGTAACATTAGTGTTAATACAAATAAACCGTAAAAACGTTTATTAATATTTTGCGATCTCTTTGTGTTTTGTTAATAACAAATATAATGTTATCTTAAGTATAATTCTAAGGATATATGTTATTTTTGAAAAGCATTTACATATAGCCATTTAAATACAAAAATGTAATAATTAAACATTTGTTGTAATAGTTTATTAGGATGGGTAAAAACCATAACCCATGGATCTTAACCCATAACCAAGTAGACTAGATACAATGTATACTTAGATACATTGAATCTAAAGAAAACCCATGGACCAACCCATAACCAAAAAACCCATGGGCAAAGAGGAGCGTTCCACGGATCCCTAGGATTACACTAGACGGATCCCAAGTGGAAGGGATCCGTGGGAACCGGGGAACAGTGAAGAATTTTGCCTATAAATAGAGAGCCATTTCTTCATTCTAACTCACCCCCTTCTTACTAAATCTCTCATACACTCTCATTCTCTTCTAACATATAGATCACTTGATCTAGAGAGTTGTTCTTCTTTCTTTCTATTTGTGATCCTCATATAGGTCCTTCTCTAAGGCGAGATCACGAGCATTCTACAAGTCATCCAAGCAAGGGGTCCTTGATTGATTTGTCACTCCGCAAGATTTCTGCAGCGAAGATCTTGTATTTGATATTTCACATATTTTTTGTGTAATAGTTGTGTTGGTTTGGTCCACCGTGCTACGGACTCGGTATCTAGCTTTGTACCGGAAAAAGTGTAAGCAACGTTTTGAAGGCTTCTCCGCCAAGTGACGGAGTTTGTTGACATAGTGCTTGAACTCTCGAGTAGGTGACTCGGGGAGTGGAGTAGGGCAATGAAGGTGACCCTGTAGCCGAACCACTATAAATCAGTTGTGTCTTTTCTATCCCTTAACTTTATTTATTTGCTTGCATTATCACTAGATCTATACGTTCTTAACATCCATACGATTTCACATAATATCGAATCTAAAGTTTTTGAAATCAATATAAAATCAGCAAAACTATTCAACCCCCCCTTTTAGTTTTCCACAATTAGGCTTATGGTAGGGAAACAAAGGGTTTTGTTGGATAGGGGATATTTAGTGGTGGCAAGTAAAAAATTTTATGTTACAAGCATGAAAAGCGTGGCGTTGCTAAGCCAAGACTCGACTCACTAACTCTAGATAACTTGAAACAAAACAAACATAAATTTAAAGACATAAACATAAATATAGATGTAAGATGGTAGCCCGTATATTTTTCTATAATTTTTTTTTCATTTTTTTTTATATATTTTTTAGACACTCTCTTTTTTCGATTTTTTTCATATATTTTTACTCTTTCATCCTCAACGA
This sequence comes from Chrysanthemum makinoi, assembly GCA_910596185.1. NCBI lineage: Eukaryota > Viridiplantae > Streptophyta > Magnoliopsida > Asterales > Asteraceae > Chrysanthemum > Chrysanthemum makinoi. Next base: position 253,129,708 of record OU343217.1, read on the forward strand.
TAACATCAAAATATAAGGGATTTATAGGAGCATCCCTACACTTGAGTTTTGATTTATCTAACACTAATTGACCCGATTTGAAAAGATCAAAACACCTGAAGTATTTAATTATAAGACAAAGGGAATTTGAATTTATCATTCTTTCCTGTTACTCCATAAAATATTATTTTTACCCATGAGTCCCAATCATCCCAAAACTGTGTATAAAAGATATGACTCGACTTAGCAACCATGCGAGTAACTAGATATTTGAACTAAGGGTTAAGTAATGATAACAATAATGCACTAAAGATGAGTTCATACAAGGTAGGCTAAGGCGATTTGGGTGTACATTTGGGGGTGGATTGTAAACAATGTTCTTCATTGATATTCTAGAAAACCAAAACATCACGAGAACCGCGAAAAGGATAGGCTCTAATGGGTTAACTAGGGGTATCGTGTACTAAATATGAGTCCATCGCAAGGGTGTGGGGTAATTACTCAACCGATGTGAAAGAAGTAATTATAATACATGTTTCAAACAAGGGTTATCATAATGCCTCTTTTCATTTAGTTATTCCTAAGTACATAAGTGTAGTCTCACTAGCGATCTCGGAATGCATCACAAAACAAGTTCTAGAATTGATAACATCAAATAGTCCTGATTATTTAGTGTCAATTTCCCCCGATAATGCTTGTAATTTATATCATTTATATGGATTTACGCTTGTTTTCCATTGTTTTCCACTTTCAGGTAAATTACGAGCATTGGAGCTAAAGAGACGCGGAATTGGAGAATTATCTAAAGATGTATCATAGTATGCTGATTTTGAAGAAGTTACGGCGTAACTCGTCTCTCACATTACGCGCGTAACTATTGCGTGACTCAGAAACCAACTTATCAAAGGTTATGCGTAACTCTTCCAAAGGCTACTATACGTAACTATATTAGGTCAAATGAGGTTCCACGCCATACTCACGCCAGTAACTATTTCATCAACTACGGCATAACCAAGTATATTGAAGACTACGGCGTAACCACTAATAAGGTTAATACCGTAATTAGCAGATCTAGTGCAAAATACGAAGGAATTGAAGGTTACGGCGTAACTCTTGTTATAGTTACGCCGTAACCCGATCCGCCTATAAATACCCTACGAATTCCAGATTTCTAATCATCTCCCATTCCACACACACACCACCAGAACGTGAGCTCAGAAATGTCTAGAGGAGCATACTGAATTGCTCCAGGGAGAAATCACTCCCCTACGATAAGCATTAGCATTTTATATTTTCTTTACTTTCAATTTATGTATTTCGTACCTTTGAATATTGAATTAGTTTGTATGATTAATATGAGCGGCTAAGTACCTCTTGGTGCTGGCATAGTTATGATTCCTTAATTATTTTGTTTGCATTTACATTACTTCCGTACAACTATTTCTAAGTGTATGCATGCATAGTTTATTGGTAGCCACCCTTGGTTCGGTAGTTTTGAATGGCAGTAGAGGCCAATTGCCTAGGAGCTATGACCAACTGACCCTAGGTGAGCGGACTGAGACGGGAAGGGTAAGATATGACCAACCGACGACCCTTTCTACTTGTGCGATTTGACCAACTGATCACCTACCGTTTGGATGAACTTAAAATTAGGGGGTGAGTGTTTAAGTTGCTTAACGCCCGGCACTCACTATTATAAATCTAGCATGTAGCGGTACTTAATGACTTGGCTTAGGGGACCAGGAACAACAGGACTTATGAGGGGACACCTCACTTCTCCTGTGGTGGCATCTTTGCTAATAAGTTAGGGCGAATTGACCAAATGTTGTCCTCTCGACTTTGACCCCACCTGAAGTAATTGGAAGTAAGTAGATGTAGACATAACTAGCTAGGAGGATTAACTAGGTTAGCACCACTCTCCTCTATTGATTTACCCTTTACCCTTATTTGCTTTATTCTGATTTACTAGTTTAATTAATTAAATCCTTATCGAAACCATTATTAAATTGTGACACCTAGACTTAGTAATAATCCAACACACATAGCTCTTGGGACGACCTCGGCTTTACCGATTACTACACTACACACGACCGGGTACACTGCCCGTTAGTGCACTAGGGTAGACCATAGGTATAACGAGACTTTATAAATATTAAAACATGGTCAGCAAAACCTGTATCAAGTTTTTGGCGCCGCTGCCGGGGAGTTATATTAGCATTAATATTAATTCTTTCATTTCATTTTAAACTTTTCTATTATTCTCAAATCATTATTCGAGTTTTCATGGAAGTTGTTAACATCAATGACCTCAATCTTGAGGAATATTTGGCATTAACAAGGACCGGATTGTTAGGCGGCTATCGCAGAAGATGCTCAATTCGAAATCAAACCTCAATTCATGAGGGAATTACGTGCAAATCCATTCTTCTGGCATCACCGATGATGCCCATAAACATATAGTCAACGTCGAAAGTACATTGTCACCTATTCAAAATTCCCAGAGTCACATACGATGTCATGTTACGAGTATTCCTATTTCTCTTACAGCCGCGAAAATATGGGTTGATCGACACCGGCTGACCGTCAACACTTGGCCTATCTTTAAAAAGTTTTATTCGTGAGATACTTCCCTCCATCTAAGACGCAACAATTGGAAGAAATCCATAACTTCAAGCAAGAGGGTGATGAAACATTATACCAAGCTTGGGAAAGGTATAACGACTATTATACAAATGCCCTACTCATGATCTCAACAAAATTAACAAAGGTAACGCCTTCTACAAGGGTCCTAACATCTCCTCAAGACAAATGATTGATTCTCAAGGCCGATTCTGGTATGACACCCACTTTGGCTTTAGAACTATTCAAAAGATGGCGCACTACTCTCACAAATGGCACAATGGAGGGAGCAATCAAGTAAGAATGGAGATATGGAAGGCCTTGCAAAAGAATAAACAACAAATTAGAAAGCCTAGGAAGAGAAATAAAGAAGCTCAAGGAGAATGTGCATTCCATTCAAGTAGAGAGAAATGGAACTCCACCTATTAAGGAATGTTCCTCCAACGAGGAAGTTAAAAGGATCGGAGAAGTTAAATATAGAAGAGAATCCCCTTTCTACAACTACAATAATAACGCCCGCATATCAAGAAAAATCCCCAGGATTCTACACAAGAATCAATAACAATCCTCCTAAACCTAGCCTTGAAGATATAATGCACAGGCACATCGAAGAATCTACAAAAAAGGGAGATAAACTCAAGGAATGGATGATCAAAGTGAAGGAGGACACCAATATGAACCTACGTAACCAAGATGCTGCGATTAAAAACCTCGAAACATGTAACATATTGGATTTTACATACACATCATAACACAAACACAAGTAGGCGTGTAGATGATTTTCTAGAGAGAGAAAGTTAGAGGTTTGGGAACTTTAGTGAGAGAAAGAAAAATCTTATTATGAGCTCCAACTCTCTATCTTGGGAGGTAGAGAGTATTTATAGTCTTACAATAAAACGCCACCTGACGGGCTATGGATCAGGCATACAGTGGGTAAAGACCCGTCCGTCCTCCACGGTGTTACTTAACTAAATACTACTTAACATTTAAATAACTATGACTACGAGCTTTCTAACGATTACATATACTTGAGGTGACCGACACTTTAATACCTGGATTTACTAAATCCTAACAATCTCCCCTGGGAGGTCACCCAAACACACATTAAAATTACATAGAATACAAACAGATATTACATAGAGATTGTTCTTGGATTCTTGTTCATGTTCTTATTCTCAGTAGCTCGTAGTCTTTGATTCTTCATTTTCACATGTTTGGATAATCTGAGTGGAGGTCTTTAATCCATCCACGTGATACAGAGTTTTGAGTCAGCTTTGAGATCATCAGCAAACATAAATCTTTGACTCATCCTTTATGGTGTTGTGACATTTGGACCGACATGCTCACATTCTGGATCATGATATATACTTATCAGAGTATTGAAAGCTTTCGTTGATTCATGATATTGGCAGCAGCGTAGCAAAAGCATGGAGTGATAATATCAGAGTCATTGATGCACTAATCATGATTTCTTTGAATGAATGTGTTGTGTGAGCATGCGGCTATGGATTGACCGCTTCATTCGACGGTGCAAGCGTCCGGGTCGTTCACTGCATAAAACAGTTAGCAATAAAGCGTCATAAAAGTGTCTTTGATCACTTTTGTCGAATTGAGGTACACGCCCACGGTTCCCGCTGATCGTACAAGTAATCGCCTCGTGATCGTGTATAATTCAAGAATTTCCTTGACAGGTTTCGCAGTGCTCTAGCACATTTGTTTCTCAAACCGAACGCCTCAAAGAAGACAACACGGAGTGAGTGAACCAAATGAAATGAGATTTACATGATTGATGAAAAGAGATTTGAAAAACAATCATGTATCGCTCAATATAAATTGTTTTTGCAATACAACGAAGGTTTTAATGAAAATCAATTATCAATCATAAACACCTTTTATTTTGAAAATTAGTACACGGTCGATGTGCTAAAGAAAAGAATTTTAAAGCACAAAGACCGGTTTTCAAAGGTATCCGTTAATCCATAACCTGAACCAGGATTGATTCAAAAGATTGAATCGCCCCATTGTTTCTGTTGCTTGTCACATGGTTGATTTATTGGATAGATCTCACATGCCACCCACTAGGAGCTTGTTTGATGTTGGCTCCAGAAGGCTTTCCATCTTCATTGTGAATATGAATGCATATCACTCAGATGTTCTAGCAATACCACAAGGATAATGCGTAGGACTCAAGATATAATCTCTCTTTCCACATTGTGTGAAACAGAGAGTCTTCATTGGTAGTGTCCTAATGAGATTTATTGATGATCTCGTGGCTCCAGACTCAATTGTGCATATTTGGTTCCTATGCCGGATACTAGGGAGAGGGTCTCCTTCTTCAATACCAACTATCTATAAGAGAAAGTCGATAGATTATGTTGGTTCCCTATGAGAATGAAACAAGTCCTTTTAAGAGGAACTTGAGTGGTTTGGAAAGTTGAAGTGTAGTGCGTCACTGGGTCCATGACGTCTTGTCTTCAATACCGATGTTACCTTGGTAACCACCATTAGCATATGAATTGAACCCGTTTCGCCTCTAAGGTTGAATTATTGGAGGGCTATTTCTTTTCACCCTTTTCATATTCATTTTTTTTCATTCTTCAACCCCTTCAGTGCTTACCGAGACTTCATAACTAGAACCTTGTTGGGTTTATTCCAGTTCTAGCTCTATCATCCAGCACTCTTCCCATTTTTCATTTTTCTCCTTTTTCATCATACCTAAGGACTCTACACTATCTAGTGGATTGTCCCTGGTAGATCCCTCCGGTTCTGGCGGATCGTAGGAACTAATACCTAACCTTATCATCCTTATATCACCATACATAAAGTAAATTTGTTCGGTCTATTTGGTATTCTTCATCTGTCATTGGAACCAATTGAAAACCATTTGAAAATCAATCCAGATACTTGTGATATATTATCAAAGCATTTTGTATCTGAATTGTTTTTGATATTTTTAGAAATAGAGCTCCCCCTCAACATTTGCATCAAGTATCATTTTGTAATATAAATAATTTTCATCTTTGAGGGGTTGGCTTGCATCTAAGAGTATATATAAACGTGGTTTTCAAAATAGTTGCTCCCCCTCAATATGTGCATAGATATTTGAAAAGTTTGTGCACATATTAGGAAAAGTCTGCACATTGAATTAAATTGATCACTTTTCAAATCTTTGTGGTTTAAGATAGATACTCCCCCTCAACATGTGCATGGAAAATTTGAAATCGTTTGGCACATGTGGGAAGGAGAGCTTGTACATCCTTATTAAACCATCTACCGAATTATCAGTTTAAATCCAATTTAAATCACAAATTCTCCCCGATCACAATTATCAAATCATTTGAGATTTGTGATCTCTGTAGATTTAAATTAATTTTGAAAGCTTTTAAGGAGAATTGTGACTTGATTATGAAAACTTTTTAACTGATAAGGATCGGATTTTGAGACTTTAAACTCCATTGATTAAACATGCATAATTATCTTTTGAAAACAATTGTATGACAAATAACCTTTTGATTTAATTGAAATCATTCTCCTCCTCAATCAATGACATAAGTTGTTGATTGAGAGATAGATATTTTGACAAAAGTTAAGTCAAGATGATTTTCAAAAATAGAGTCGAGTTATTTTTCAAAGCAATTAGTTTTCATTAGATTGTAAGTAATTGTTTATAGAATCAGAGCATGAGATTTAAAAACAAGATAAAGCATGGCTCTGTTCTTTCTTTGAAAAGCGGGTTATTGCACGAAATGACAATAAACCATTGTTTTGCTTTAAAAATTTATTTCTCTCAATTTTTTTTGAAACATTCGACAAACATCTAAAGTCCCGTGTCATTCTTTGAATGACAATACAAAGACCGTAGATATTATCGAATCGAGGAAAACATGACAAAAGGACAATATTTTTGGATTTTTGAAAGTTTTATATTTTTCTTTTGCTTTTTTTGTTGTTTTTATAAATTTGTATTTTGGTTTTTGAATAAATATATACAAGAGATAGATGAAGGAAAACCTTTACTCCTCTTCTTCCTCTTGAAGACGTTTGAGTGTTTCCGGTTGTAGGCTCTTAAGACCAAGTCGTGGAAGGATAAACTCAAAACGTTCTCTAGGAAGAGCTTTGGTGAAGATGTCTGCTAACTGGTATTCTGACTTCACAAAATAGAGTTCCACCACACGGTTTTCCACTTGTTCTCTGATGAAATGGTGTCGAATATCGATATGCTTTGCTCTTGAGTGTTGAACGTTGTTGCATGAGAGAGCAATAGCACTTTTATTATCACAGTAAAGAGGGATTTTGTTGAATTCAAAGCCATAGTCAGATAATTGGGATCTCATCCATAGGATTTGAGCACAACAAGATGACATGGCTATGTATTCACCTCTGTAGAGGAAATAGAAGTACTCATTTGCTTCTTTGAAGACCAGCTCACAAGCTTATCACCCAAAAATCGAAAGCACCTCGGGCGTGCCGGCGTGTATCTTGACATCCTCGCATGATCGGCATCGCATAGGCCGTTAGTGACATACCGGTGTCCTTCGGGTACCAAAGTCCCATGTTGATGGTTCCTTGGAGATACCGAAAGACCCGTTTAACGCTTCAAGGTGCTTTTGGTAGGCTTAGCCGGTATCTAGCACACATACAAACAAATGAACAAGATGTCTGGTCTACTAGCTGTGAGGTACATCGAGGATCCAATCATACTACGATATTTCGTTTGGTCTACCATGATCCCTGAGTGGTCCTCATCCAGTTTACTACGCTCTATCATGGGAGTGTCAATAGGGTCACAAGAATCAAATCCAAATTTCTTTAAAATCTCATTTGCATATTTAGATTGATTAATAAAAATGCCTCCGGGACTTTGTGAAATTTGAAATCCCAAGAAAAATGACATTTGTCCCATCATTGACATTTGAAATTTAGAACCCATTTCATTTGAAAAGCGATCACACTCATTGGGGTCAGTCGAGGCAAAGATAATATCATCAACATATATTTGAACATGAATTAAATGTTTGCCGACTTCACGGTGAACAATGTCGGATCAATGCTCCTTTCTTTGAATCCGAAGATAGAAGAAACTTTAACAGCGTATCATACCATGCTCTAGGAGCTTGCTTCAAACCGTAAAGGGCTTTTTCAAGCGATAGACATGAGTAGGATGCTCTGGATTCACAAACCCTCAGGTTGGCGGCGTAAACCACCTCTTAGCCAAATCTCCATTCAGAAAGGCGGTTTTCACATCCATCTGATATACAACCATATTCTTGCTAGCAGCATTAGCTAAGAAGATTCTGATTGCCTCAATACGAGCAACTGGAGCAAATGATTCTTCAAAGTCAATACCCTCTTCTTGACGGTATCCTTTTGCAACCAATCGAGCCTTGTTCTTTAAAACATCACCATGCTCATCAAGTTTTACTTTGAAGATCCACTTTAGAGCAATGATCATGCACAATCGGAGCGGTACTAATTCCCATAAATTTAGTCGATCAAACTCATGAATTTCTTCTTGCATGGCATTGAACCAGTTGTCTTCATTCATGGCGGTTTTAACATCTTTTGGTTCGATCTTAAAGAGTATGGAGTTGAAGAAGCACCATAAGGCATCGATTGCAAGTTGTTTCAGAGTGGATACTGGACGAGAGAGGTTTCCAATGATGTTGTCCAATGGATGATCATGTGTCCATTTCCTAAGGTGTTCATGTGGTTGTTGTTGAGGAACTGAAGTAGCAGAATCGATTTCTCCTAATGAAGATGGTTCGATGATGATTCGAGGAGCAAATATGTTTTCAAATGGAGCATCTTCGGGGTAGCAAAGGGATTAACTTCATCACGAGTGCGAGAAACAATTCCATGATGTACACTTGATGATTGAAGGTTTGTTGATGAGACAGAGTGATCGAGTGAGGCGCTTCTTGACTTATTGACATTGAAACTGAAGGGTTAACTTCATTGACAGGGATAGAAGCAGCCTCTGTTGTTGGAATTGACAGATCATTGGCATTTGGCTCATAATGTTCATCAAACATTGGATCAAACAATTTCTTCAAATCATCTTCAGATGGAGGTACATATGGAGTTCTTTGGATATGAGTTAGGTACAAGGGATGAACCAATTGGACTGTTTTGAAGTCTTGCGGGTCCAGGCTGGATTGTCCAGGAGCCATTTGGACCGGTCACTCATCGAGCGTAACGTGAATTGTTTCCATGATATTTCGGGTTCTTTTGTTGTAGATTCGGTATCCCTTTTGTTTGGTGCATATCCTACAAATACTCCAATGTCCGCTTTAGCCTTAAGTTTGCCTAAGTCTTGACCCTCATTAGTTGGATAACACAATGCACCAAACACACGAAGGAATGAGAGATTAGGTTTTCTATTGTGGACAAGTTCATATGGAGTTTTTCCATGAGCAGTGTGAATTAGGGATCGATTTTGAGTGTAGCATGTAGTGGCAATGGCTTCAGACCAGAGAAACATTGGAACCTTTGAGTAAATCAACATTGTTCTTGCGGCTTCCACAAGAGTTCGATTTCGTCTTTCAACTACACCGTTCTGTTGAGGAGTTCGTGGAACACTTCTTTGATGACTGATTCCAACACTTTCATAAAACTCACTAAGTTGTTTATTAACAAACTCAGTTCCATTGTCTGTTGGATGATTCTCACAGACGGTTTTGTTAAGTCGAACTCAGCGGTTGTTTGATAAGTTTGATGATGATATCTGGAGTTTCATCATTTGTCCTTAGGAACTTAACCCAGGTGAATCGAGAGTAATCATCAACCACAACTAACACATATTTCTTCCCAAAGATATTTTGCACTCTCATGGGTCCACATAAGTCCATGTGAATTATATGAAGAACTTCAGAACGGAGTTTGTAGGTTTGGGTTTGTGGGCATACTTCTTGCTTTTTCCTAATTGGCATCCTGAACAAAGATGATCCTTTTCATACTTTAGTCTAGGTAAACCTACAACTAAGTCCTTTCTCGAGAGATCATTGATGGTGCCGAAGTTCAAGTGATTGAGACGACGATGCCATAACCATGACTTTGTTTTGAAGCCTTTGACAACAAGCAAATTGGAGAAGACTTCATCATATCTTCGATAGAGATGGTGTATAGATTTGAACCACGTGTTCCTCTTAAAAGTTCCATACCATCAAGTTCTCTAACAAAACAAGTATGTTTTCTGAAGGCCACTTCTAGATCGAAATCACGAATTGACCAACGAGAAAATAAGTTATGACCAAGACCTTCTACGTAATATACCTTGGAGATAACACTATCACCAACAACATAATCTCCATAACCCATAATAGCACCAAAATGATCATTCCGAATCTACTGATTCCGATGAATTTACTCACGAAGTTCATGAGCCGCGATCGGTCTCCAATCATATGCTTGGAACATACGGCTGAGTCCGGTACCACATAACGATTTGAACGATCTGCAGTTGAACACAGACAAGAATGGATAAGCGGATAATTGGGATCCCCATGCAAGAATGGGTTCCACTTGGTTAGTAACAGTGATTGGAACACCCACATCAAAAGTAGAAACAATGGAATCATTAGAAATAGATGCAGTGCTAGTGTCCATATTTGACCTATTCAAAGTATGTTCATTTCTTAAGGGAATAGTTCTACCAGTAGGCATCCATTTTCTAGTGGGCATTGATTTAGCAACTTTAAGGCAAAGCTCATTAATCTTACGGCCAATAGGTATCCATTGATAACCTATTTTACTAAATTTCCTTCCTGTGGGTTTCCACTTTTTTCTAACTTTCTTTCGCCTTTGCCTTTTAGCCTTCTTAGCTTGACTTTTAGCATTAACAATTTTATCAGGGCATTTGACAACATTAGACAAAACATTCACACCACATTCATGATTAGTAATGAAATCAGCGATCATCATTACATGGTTTGCGAATAGTAGCGAATTCGAATTAATTACTGATGCGCTTATAGCTAATACGAGAATCAACACGATTCGTTTTATTCAACTCAAACTTAATATTCCTAGGATGATCTTCTACTCTCTTCCAATGCACATTCTTAGCTTGCGAGGTCCTATCATGCTTGGTATTGCCTGGAGGCTTTGACCCGCTTGCTTTAATGTCACGATTACTCTGTAGAGGGAATTATCGGAACATTAGTTGGTTGATCTATTTTTTGCATTCCTGAACTAGATGTGCAGGGATCTGAACTACTTGAAGGCACATTAGTGTTCACTTTCTTAAAATTGGGCATAGAATGATTTGTATGCTTAGCACTGGGTATGGAACAAGGCATCACAGCTTTACCTTTTGCACCTAAGGATTTAGGACATGTTGCAATTAGACATTCTAGCAACTCCTGAGATCGTTTGGCCTGAATGCAAGCAAACCTAATTTCTCTATCAAGAGGCTTATTTATAAAATCCTCTTACACTATCTCACGGAGACATTCTAGACTATCCTTAAGGTGAGCACAATAGTTATGAAACACAAGTTCATTATTCCTAAGATGAGGGGAATGTATTTAATAAATGATCCAGTATATTTGTCATTGAGGATGACTTTGAAGCAACATTCTCATTAAAACAAGTGGCGGTTTCCTTTTTCTGACTCCTCAGATTCTCAATTTCATTTTGTAAAGAAGTTATTTTTAGTTGTTTTGGTCACGGGTGACTTTTATTGAATCATATAACTCTTTAAAGTGTCGTTTAACTTTTTCATTTTCTTCTAGAAAACTCTCGTTTTCTTTTGTAAAGCATTTACTAAGTTTTGAAGATGAAAAGTTTGAGAAAACTGAAAATCTAAAGGAGGAGGCATTTGGGAGCCAGTCACATTGTTCTTTTCACCCTTTAATTGAGAAATTTGGGCTTTCAACTTTTTGATCGTGTTACAATGAGCTTGAATCTGTTCATCACGTTTGTTTATCGAAAGATGCATCAAACTCTAGAGCATATGAAGATGTCTTGATATTTGAGGTTTTGACATTTTCTTTAAGATGTTGATATTTTAGTTGTAAATTAAAATGTTCAACTTCTAGTTTAGAAAGATGTTTTACCAAATTATCGTGATCATCCGGATCAATTTTTTCATTTAGTTTAGAATTATTTTTTTCAAGCTCAATGACACGATCATGGGAGACTTTCAGAGCAACAAATAATTCATGAAATTGAGAAGCATTAATGGAACAATTTGTAGCGATTGTAAAACACATCTTGAGCAATACATTCAGAAATAAGATTCTCATTCAATGTATGCAAGTTTTTCCTCTCAATCTCATTATATTTTAACTCTCGCTCATAGTCACTAACCTCAACTATCATTGCATCAAATTCCTTTTCCATTTCTTTAATATCTAAATCCATCCCCTTTTTAAGACTCTCAAATTGATCTTTTAGTTGTTTAAAGAAAGGCATGACCTCAGTTAAATAGCATTCTTTAGTTTGCTCAAAACCCCTGTCCCCTTCAGTTATACCAGTGGGTGTGATCATTTTCTTACAAGTTTTCTCAAAATCAACAAATAATTGAAAGATAATGTATTGACTGATTATGGTCTTGCTTTTAGTGGCAATAGTTCTAGGGACTAAATGCATTGGTGTATTAGGAGGATACACGCTTCTTTGAAGGCATTTTCCTAAGGGGGGGTTTGTTACAACAAGATTCTTTGATTTTTGCTTATCTAAATCCTTTTCCAACATTTGTTCGGTGTGTTAACAACATTTTAGGCTTAAACTTGTTCAAGGAAATCCAATTTTCCTTTTTGTAATCATGGGGTTTGATAGTTATGTTTTTCTCTTTACATATAGGATTATTGAGTTTCTTATCCATTTTCTCCCTAGTGACTTCATCTGATTTCTTATCTTCCTCAGTGCACTCAACACAACTAGGTTTCTGCCTAGGCTTAAGGATTTCATTGCCATCATAAATTACCTTATGAGCAGTTCTAGCCTTTTAATGACCTCTGGATTTGGTTCCTCAACAAAGGGAGTACTATGCTTATCACTCAAAACTCTATGCTTAGTGACCATGTGAGCAGTCTGAATGGTATTCCCTTGTACGTACAACTTATTTTCAAGCTTGTTTTTCAAGGTTTTTAGATTGGAAAAATCATTCAAAAGTTTTGATTCCTTAGCATTGAATTCTTGCTTAAGCATTTTAACATTTTCTTGAAGTTCTTGTTTTTGCTTAGCAGCTTTTGAAAGCTTTTCTTGTAAGGAATTTAACTCTTGTTTTAATACTTCTTCTCTAAACCTACTTTTTCTAATAATTATACGCATTTGGTCATCCATTTCCTACTCACGGGTGGTTAACTCAAACTTAGCACGTTGTTCATAGATAGCAACTTGTTCTTTATAGGCATTGAGTTCAGAGGTAACATAATCATCAGGGGCACATGCAGTGTATTCATCAAAAACACAATCATTATTGACTGCAGAAGATACATCACTTGGTACAATCTCACTTTCACTTTGAGCCACATGTTGATCATATGGGACAATATTACTATTTCCTATATTTTCAACTTCTGAATCATAAGTTTCAAGAGATTGTACTTCATTAAGTATCTTTTGCTCATCAACCTTGTCGTATAGTTTTAATACCTCTAAGATGATTGATTCTTTGGATGGACCAACTTGTTGCGGTGAAGGAACCTTAGGAGAGACCATAGGAGAGATCCTTGCCATGAAGATTGTGGCGGTTGGTTCATCATCCAAATCCGAATCATAAGCATCACAGTCAGCTACTTGAAATGCATTTGGATTGTTCGACCCATACCCTTGGCTGCTCATCTACATCAACATCATATGTCTTAGCATTCCCTTCAGCAAGAAACAACAACTCCTCTTCATCCAAAGTTGCTCCGTTGTCCTGAGCTTGCACAAGCAACATCTTGTCTCTGAAGTATTCGCATTCGAGGGCGTTTGGAGATGTATAATTCCTTGCAATATGTCCCTCACCACCGCAGTTGTAGCATTTGATTGGCTTTGCTTGACCTTGATTCCCAATCCTTCCCCGATTTTGATTAGCAACATAACCTCTACCAGCTCCACCTCTTCCCCTGTTCATATGCCTTTCTTGAACTGGTTGCACCATAACCTTCCCATCTCGGCACAGTTGCTTGATTATGTAGATTGGATGTTGTTCTGAGGTTATTGTTGGTGTGTGGAAGAGAGTTCATGTTTTGACTGACCATGAGAGATAGTTGATTGATGAAGTTTTCCATGAATGTATTTGGGTCCGGTGGCTTATATGCTTGGATCGGGATGAGTTTGTAATTAACATCACCCATGGGAATAACTTGTGAGGCTTTGGTGGTAATACCAACATTGGTGTAGAAGGTTGTAGAATCATTTGGTGAGCTTGTTTCTCCCTGATTTGTTTTGAATTGTTCAAGAATCCTTTTTTCAAACATGGCATGTCTCTCATTCTGAAGAAGAAAGGCATACAGTTGCTCATAGTTTGTGTTCTTCAATCATTTGGTTAGCTTCACAGAGGTGACAAACTTGTGCCATTCTGGATTCATGTTGTTTACAAACTTTGAGTTTAGCTGAATATTTGGCATAGTCATCTTAATATTCCTCATATCATTCACCATTTTGTGGAATCTCACGTAATATTCATAGACACTCTCTTCTGGTTTCATCTTAAAGTGCTCAAACTCATCATACAGTTGAGATTCTCTGTCTTCTTTACTCAATTGAACCTCGAGAGAAGCATCTTGACATTATCCCAAACTCCGCCTTGGCTTGGTGTTGTGATTGATCAACTTGTAGATGTCTTTTGGAAGACCACGAGTATGATGTTTGAAGCCCTGATGTCAGCATCGAATCTCTTTTTCTCCTTATCATTGAGCTCATCATACGTCTTTGGTCCGTCCAATCCAAAGATCATTGTTCCATCTGCAGCAGTATCAATTATGTCTCTTGTAGTCTCAACCTGAAAAGGTCCTTCATCAATGGATTTGAGAATGTTGACCCCATTTTCCTTTCCAAGACAAGATCTGATTCTTTGAGCCCAAGAGCGTAGTCAGTTCATCAAGCATAAGTGGACGAGTATCTGAACCAGGTGCTTGAACATCCTCGAACAAGTGGAGATGGTTGTAGGTACGGTGGTAGACATGTTAACAGATTACACGGGATTTTAAAACTCTATGATTAAACCGGGAAATAGATTCTTTCACGGGATTTTACTGAATCAAGAGAAATCTGTATTACAAACAATAATTCAACCAAGTCGCTAAGAAACCTTGAGCCAAGTCGCTAAGCACCAAGTTGCTAAGTATTATGAAATCAAGTCGCTATAATGTCAAGTCGCTAAATAGCAACTCGCTAATGTCCAAGTCGCTAACACCAAGTCGCTAAGAAACTTAAGTACAAGTCGCTAACAAAATTGAAAGCAAGTCGCTACCTTCACCAAGTCGCTACCCGTAGTGGAGAATCCACTAAGTGTACTGTTTTTCGGCTTGTCTCAATAGACAAGTCGCTACCACTTCCACTACAAATCGCTACCAACTTACAAAGCAAGTCGCTACCAAGATTAAAAAATCCGTGGCTCAAGTCGCTAGCTAGAATAACTCAAAAACACCACTTTTCAATCCAAAAACAACTCAACCACGATGATTCAAGCCTTCCAAATCAAAACCTAAACACTTATGATGATCCTAAACACAAAAGTACAATCAAAATTCAAACTTTAACACTAGAAATGAACCAAATGATGCAAAAATCACTAAACTTTTTCAAACTCAAAAACCACCTAAAAACCACTAGAAATCCAAGGATATGTAAGAGATGATCTAACCATGGCTCTTGATACCAATTGTAACATATTGGATTTCACATACACATCATAACACGAACACAAGTAGGCGTGTTGATGATTTTCTAGAGAGAGAAAGTTAGAGGTTTGGGAACTTTAGTGAGAGAAAGAAAAATCTTATTATGAGCTCCAACTCTCTACCTTGGGAGGTAGAGAGTATTTATAGTCTTACAATAAAACGCCACCTGACGGGCTGTGGATCAGGCATACAGTAGGTAAAGACCCGTCCGTCCTCCACGGTGTTACTTAACTAAATACTACTTAACATTTAAATAACTATGACTACGAGCTTTCTAACGATTACATATACTTGAGGTGACCGACACTTTAATACCTGGATTTACTAAATCCTAACAAAACACAAATTGGGCAATTGACCAAAAACCTTGAAACAAGTAATGCAAAAGCCATCGCCTGCAAGGCCATATTTGCGCAAGACAAAGCAAAGAAAGAGCAGTGCACATCCTCTATTACTAATGATCTTTCCGGGATTAACTACCTAAGAGATGATGATAAATCAGAAGACGACGAGGTCCTGCCAAGCCAATTCCTGAGAAACAACAATACCAGGAAAGTTTTCTTCTTCCATGAACTATTGGTAATATTAAAATTCCCGCATTAGCTGATTTAGGGGCTGGGGTAAACCTTATTTCTACCACTTTATTTAAAAAAATAAAACTTACCAATTTAAAAGAAACAACTATTATGATAGAATGGCCGATTCCTCTAAAGCTGTACCAAAGGGAATTGTAAATAATGTGCTTTTAAAAATTGGAAAATTCTTCTTCCTAACTGATTTTGTGGTTATTGACATGGGGAAGCGGGAGGCTTACAACTTAATTGTTGGAAGACCTTTTCTGGCCACTTGTAGGGCTCAAATTAAGGTTTTTGAAAAACAAATTTCTTTGAGAACTGAAAATGAACGAATAACTTTTAGTATGAAAGAGCATTTAAAACCAAAAGTTGAAATTTCAAATAATGTTGATGTTGTTAATGTTCAATCACTAGACCCCCCTCTACACTTTAAGCCTATTACTAATGATAGTAGAGAGAATGTTGATGATTGTAAGCAGAAACAGGGAAATATTGTCCAAGGCATTGAGGAAACTCCAGTTCCGAACAAACATTTCCGCAACTCGATATTACCCAAGGATAACGAATTAGTAACAGCATGGCCCCCATATACTCGTCCTAAAAAATGTGAAAGAAAGGCGAATGAATAGATATACCCTCACAAGGGAGAGAGACATGATATTGAATTAGCATTAGAAGATTGGTACAAAATAATATTTGGGGACTCAAAAATCCATAAAGGACTGGTTAAGCAGTATAAGTACAATCATCTCAGTGATACAATAAATGGTGCAAGATCTAGCATAAGTATAGCTAGAAGTCTTATTGCTGAAGATGATGACCGGGGAAAATCATGTGATGAATGGCTTTCACATGAATTTGGAACAGATGGCATCCGTAATACTACAAGGAAAAAAGGGTTCGACAAATAGATGAATGAGGGCCAACGAGTGGTGGAAGTCGGCCAAGTCCAAAGGCCCCCATAGAAGCCCCGCGGCTCTAAGTCTAACTTAAAGACTCGTAAATAAAGAAAAATGCTCTTTCGGGAGACAAACCAAATTATCCCTTTCTTTTGTTTTATTTCCATTTCTGTAGGGTTTTGTGTTTTCTAACCATTTTTGCAGGAAACGAGGAAGTAATTACTGATGCAGTTGCTGATCTGACCAGAGTTACGGCGTAACTCGTCTATGTGATTACGCCGTAACCAACTTTTTAGCAGCAGAATTCTTGACGCATTAATAATTACGATGTAATACCATCTATGTGGTTACGTAAGTAACCACTCGCTTTAACTTATGTCAGGTTTTGCGATTACGTAACTCCCTCATAAGAGTTACGGCGTAACCTTCCTAGCTTTAATTCTTTCATTTCAAAATACAATAACCTTGTATTAGTATTTTAAATGAACTTTGTGGGTGTGTTCCCTGTAAACCCTCACGAGACTTCACTCGTCCACTTGGGACACCAAGTGGTTTAAAAAGCTTGTTGCATATGCTAAATGCAACCGTGATTCCTACGAAAGTGAGTTAGGTTTGTTTTTCATTTTCATTTTTCATTTTTTTTAGAATTATGCTTGTCGGTAGTGTGATTTCATGGATTGAAGTTTGTTCATGATGCTTATACGAAGGCACGTCTCTTTTTCGTGGGCCTTCTTTCTTTATGGAGCAAATTTTAGGGAAGTTCTCTCTCTAATTCTACTTTTCTCTTCACCTTTATTTAATGCTTAGTACAAAAGGGACTTTGTACAATTCAAGTGGGGGGATGGTAGTAGAATTATCTTTTGAACATTATTTTGCCCTCGTTTTCTAGTTTATTTTGAAAAATTATGACATTTTTAAAATTTTGACATGTTTTTCTTAACCTAACTAGATTAGACCTTAGCCGAGCACATACAACCCTTGATACTATATGGTGAGATTAGCCTTATCCGTTTCCAATATTTAACCCCAAATCCACCAAATT
Organism: Chrysanthemum makinoi; assembly: GCA_910596185.1. Taxonomy (NCBI): domain Eukaryota; kingdom Viridiplantae; phylum Streptophyta; class Magnoliopsida; order Asterales; family Asteraceae; genus Chrysanthemum; species Chrysanthemum makinoi. The sequence goes on from OU343217.1 coordinate 253,147,658, forward strand.
ATGAGCGTGCCGGTAGCTTGTAAACTTTAGAACTTGGCCTTTGCATCATTTCGAGACCATAGACGAGGTATGTTGAGTTAGCTCAATGTATTTGGACTTTTCAGTTTTAGAAGGCAATATTATAGGATTATCACCCAAACAGCCTACCATTTTGTGTCTATCGATTAGTCACCTCGACTTCTCGACTCCCATGTGAAACCCTTTTGTTGCACTCACCTTTAGTGCAAGATACCCCTAGATATACCCATCTGAGCCATTTCTTTCATTTTGTTAACCCGATATATTGTTTCGATACACCTATACACCTTAGCCTACCCTGTAGTCTTTATTTGTGATTGGGAAGTCATCATTTTCCTAAGTTCAAGGTTCGAGTGGAAAGGTTTGGAAATCACGCTTTCATCGACAACATTTCTGAAGATCATTGAAGACCCCCCGAATTCCCATTATTCATCTCAAGTGGGGGATATTATGTTTAGTTATTATTGGTATGTTGAAAAAAAAATTGGAAAAAAATAGTTGTTATTGAAAAGTGCGATGTTATAAGCACTATGTTATGATCTTTGTAGATTTAGTATCGAGGAGGCCACCTCGGTCACATTTGAAGATTGAAGTTGGTAATTATGCAAACAGTTGGAGAAAAGGTAGTGTGCCCATCACGACGTCCTCTAATGACACATCTACCTTGTATTTCATGATCCGGTTTCTTAACTTCAAAGCTTGAACTTTGGGCGGACGGTAAGTGGTGATGCCTTGGTTATAGATTTAGACTATCTGCTTATTTTTTATTTTACACCATTTATATATCCCATGTCTTATCCTACCCTTTTAGTCATGAATCATGTCTAGGTGATGCAGCGAGCAATCTTTGGTGACTTGGCCATGGATTGGTCATGTACCATTGATTTTGTCCACTTCGTCGTGACATGTTAGTAATGACGAGTCACCCCTTAACCTTTGTCGTGTCTACCCATATTGCCTTCAAAAATTGTTTAGCCCTTAACTCTAGTGGTGGAGATTTGTGTAACCGCCAAGCTTATGATAGAATACATGCTATGGTATGCGATTGAATGATCACCCCGAAATTGACACTTAGAATAGTTGAGATATTTGAGTGTTTTGTTCCCCTTTCGTGAGGTGTTCGGCTTTGTTTTATTCTAGCATAAGGGATTTGTAAACTTATATTTTCCAGGTTATGGGAGATATCTTTTTAGGAATCTTTCTAATAAGGTCTACTTGAGGGCAAGTAGAGTTCAAGTGGGGGGATATTTGATAACATCGAATAGTCCTGATTATTTAGTGTCAATTTCCCCCGATAATGCTTGTAATTTATATCATTTATATGGATTTACGCTTGTTTTCCATTGTTTTCCACTTTCAGGTAAATTACGAGCATTGGAGCTAAAGAGACGCGGAATTGGAGAATTATCTAAATATGTATCATAGTATCTTTGATTTTGAAGAAGTTATAGGCGTAACTCGTCTCTCACATTACAGTAACTATTGCGTGACTCAGAAAACCAACTTATCAGAAGGTAAGGCGTAACTCTTCCCAAAGGCTACGACGTAACTATATTAGGTCTAATGAGTTTCCACACCGCTGATACTTACGTCGTAACTATTTCATCAACTACGGCGTTACCAAGTTTATTGAAGACTACGGCGTAACCACTAATAAGGTTACGTCATAACTAGCAGATCTAGTGCAAAATACGAAGAAATTGAAGGTTACGGCGTAACTCTTGTTATAGTTACGTCGTAACCCAGATCTGGCCTATAAATACCCCACGAATTCCATAATTTCTAATCATCCCATTCCACACACAACAACCAGAGAACGTGGAAAAAATCTCAAGGCAGGTCTAGAGGAGCATACGGAGCTATCTCCAAGGGAGAAATCACTCCCCTACAATAAGCATTAGCATTTTATATTTTCTTTACTTTCAATTCATGTATTTCGTACCTTTGAATATTGAATTGGTTTGTATGATTAATATGAGCTGCTAAGCACCTCTTGGTGTTGGCCTAGTTATGATTCCTTAATTGTTTTGTTTGCGTTTACATTACTTACGTACAATTATTTCTAAGTGTATGCATGCATAGTTTATTGGTAGCCACCCTTGGTTTGGTAGTTTTGAATGGCGATAGAGGCCAATTGCCTAGGAGATATGACCAACTGACCCTAGGTGAGCGGATTGAGATGGGAAGGGTAAGATATGACCAACTGACGACCCTTTCTACTTGTGCGATTTGACCAATTGATCACCTACCGTTTGGATGAACTTAAGAATTAGGGGTGAGTGTTTAAGTTGCTAACGCCCAGGCACTCACTATTATAAATCTAGCATGTAGCGGTACTTAATGACTTGGCTTAGGGGACAAGGAACAACAAGACTTATGAGGGACACGACTTCTCCACGTGGTGGCATCTTTGCTGATAGGTTAGAGCGATTTGACCAAATGTTGTACTCTCGACTTTGACCCCACCTGAAGTAATTGGAAGTAAGTAGACGTAGACATAAATAGCTAGAAGGATTAACTAGGTTAGCACCACTCTCCTCTATTGATTTACCCTTTACCTTTATTTGCATTATTCTGCTTTAGTAGTTTGATTAATTAAATCCTTATCGAAACCATTATTAAATTGTGACACCTAGACTTAGTAATAATCCAACACACATAGCTCTTGGGACGACCTCGGCCTTACCGATTACTACACTATACACGACCGGGTACACTGCCCGTTAGTGCACTAGGGTAGACCATAGGTATAACGAGACTTTATGAATATTAAAACCTTGTCGGTAAAACACCGCATCAATAATCTATTATACTACCGGTACACTCTCTAAGCATTAAAGGTGAATTCTTTTATTCCTAAAGATCTTGGGGTTAACCTCATATTTTTTGAGTAGAATTGAGGTGGTAAGCGGTTTTGTGCTAGTCATAACTCCTATCCATGAGACGCTTTATTAAGACTAAAGTTTAGCTCGTACATGTAAAAAAAAATTTAATTTGGTGCTAAAATTGCCCTAACAAGTATTTCTCATAGTTTATTACACAAATTACCAAGGACAAGACAAATAATCAAGTGAGTGAATAGTTTCTAAGTTCTCGTTTTATTCTCCCTCCCTACACTTAAACTGGACATTATCCTCAATGTTCCCCGAAAGTATCAAAGTTATGATAAAGGAAGTTAAGTAAAGAAAAGAAACTAGTACTCCCCTGATTAGCTCGGTAGCATCCGTGTAAAGTTGCGGTTAAATTCTTTTTCAAGAAGAATGTATGAGTGAGAAGCTCCATCCAATTTTGTGTTTCTTCTTCTTGCCAAATATAACCTGCACACTTATAAGAAAATAAACAAAACCTTCAGCGTAAAATGTCGGTAAAACTATATATGAAACACAACTATACTAGAAAGCAAGTAAGATATAATGCTTGTGGAATGGATGTTTACAGTTTTTCTGGAAAATTAAGACTTGGGAATTTCCAAAAATTTATAAGTAGCACAGAAAACGAAAAAATTATAAGCTGTTTTTGCTTAACCTGACGTCGCCAGGCTTTTAATCTGGCCGGTCAGGTTGTCTGATAAGCCGGTCTCTAGCGTTTTTCTGGAAAAATTGTGGAGAAATTACATCTTTAAAACATGGAAAAATTCATTCAAAACATCCATTATGACTCGATACAAGGATTTGACTCTAACAAACACACACATATATATATCAATTTCACTAATTGTAATTCTCATGTTCATGTTCTTCAAAAATGTATGTGATCTTCCCTACACTTATCTTTTTGTAAAATACCTTTATATGTAATTAAGACGAGGTTAAAAACAAAATAAAGCATTTTCACAAAGTCTAACATGAGAATAAATAATAATGAAAAGGATATAAGACACACAACAAGCAAACAATTATGCATGGGTTGCCTCCCACGAAGCGCTTTTCTTTATTTATGAGTCTTGTAGGTAGACTTGAAGTCGTGCTCCTACGTGACTTCCTTACCGTCATCCTCTTCATTCACTAAGCGTTCATCATAGGGTTGTACATGTTGTATGCTTACCGTGAACTCCCTCCCATCTTCGTCTAATATGATAATTGTAACACCCCCAATTTAAGTGATATGCGTGAATTCAAACGGGTGTTACTCGATGGCACAACAGTCATAATAATAGAAAACGATCTCCAAAGGAGTCGTTTTAAAAAAGCTTTATCATTCAAATATATCATATTTTACAAAATATGTCCCAGTTGGTTCCATTGTTTACAAAATACATTAATATAAAGTTTTTGATGTTTTGTGAATGATAAAATATTTATAGCCTTCTTGATCTTGTCCTTGCCCTTACGTGCCAGCTTTCGACATTATGGACTTGAAATACATGCTTAAAACTGTCAACACAAAGGTTTAGTGAAATTCATAGAGTTTGTTTGAAGGTTGAATACATTATGTTTGTAGTGTTAGCTATAGACTCACACTAATGGTTTGAAAACAAAAACAGTTATTATTAGACTAAGCATCATGCAACCAAGGCGTTAACGTGTTCCAAAATTAATTGGTGAAATTGTCGATACGAGCCCTAATAGGTAAAAATTGCCGTTTTTACCTAATGTTACTCAAATATTGTGCGTTTGTTTGCCTACCCGGTCAACACAAACGGGATTCGTCAATCCCAATAGATCTATTCACAATATTCGTGCCCACTCTTACTAGTTGTAACACCCCAATTTCGGTAGTGCATACAGAATTCAAACTGGTGTTACTTCATGGCACAACAATCATAATAATAGAAAACGATCTCTAATGGATTAGTTTTAAAGTTTTATCATTCAATTTATATAAATATCACAGTTTATAAAGATAAGATCCCAAATGGTTCCAAGTTTATAAAATACATTAAATAGGTTTTCGAATGATAATAAAATTTATAGCCTTCTTGAGTATCAGTGCTCCTCCGTGCGACTTCCGACATTATGGACCTGAAATACATGCTTAAACCTGTCAACACAAAGGTTGAGTGAAATTCATAGAGTTTAGGAAATCAGTTGAACACAATATTAAGTAACGTGAGGTAATTAATATCACATTCATAGTTTAGAAAACAAAACAGATATTATTGCACTAAGCTCATGACCTTTGAAACGTTAAAGCTTTGATATAATAGTAGCGGTTGCCCTAATAGGTAATTTGCCATTAAACCTATGGATCTTCAAATAGAGTGCGCTTGTTTTCCTACCCGGTCAACACAAGCTAGATTCGTCAATCCCGATAGATCTATCCACATTATTCGCGTTCACTCGCAAGTGATTAATGGTTCATGATAATAGGGACTTAAGATTGGCAATAGTGGTACTTAGTGCAAATAATACATTCAAGTATTATTTCAAAGCAACGTGTTCGATTTACAATAAAGCATGTATTTCCCCCCAAGGGTTTGTAAAACAATTAAGTAGTAAAAAGTGGGGCTATGAACTCACAGTAGTGATTAGCGTGAGTGTAACGATATAATGTACGTCAACAATAGAGTATGGCAAGACCATGATCTTTAATGATTACCTAAGAAAGCATAGTATTAGGTGTTTTAGTATAGTGTACAAGTATATGTAGTTTGTTGGCTTATGATGTTGTACATGAATCCTTAAGTTAAAGTATTCCTTAAATGTTGTTTGGCTATCAAAATCAAGAGGTCGTGAAGTAGTTTAACATGTCTTATGGTCATTTACTTAGTTTGCCAAAGTCTAGTGAACAAGTTTTAAAAACAAGTTTCGGTCATTAGACTTATACTAGCAGTGCGACTAAGTTACGGTTAAGCAACTTGAAACAAAAATTAAGGTCAAACCTAATGGCTATATTTAAGTTAAAATACCTCGAGACATCAGCCTTGGCTTAACCTTGGCTTTGTTTTGGCCTCAAAGAATCAATATATCACTTAAGGTTTCTTACTAAGGTTGTTTTCTAGTCAACAACAAGTCAGTTTTGTTTTTGCCGTTTTTAGGCTTTGTCGTTCATTCTCTGCTTATGTGCCCCTGAATTTTTGTAGAAAAAGTCATTCTGAGCAACTTTCATGTTTTACACTTTTGCTGATTCGGACCAGAAAAGGGTCAAAATCGTGATTTAAAATCATATCAGCAAGCTTTTGTTCCAACACTATATTTTCATCTAGTAAAACTTAACTAGGCATAACTTTTTAACCACAAGTCCTTTTAAGTGATTCAAAAGCCCAAGCTCATATTTTTATATTCTCTAACAGCTTCTTAAGCTTAATTAAGTCTAAGGTCCAAAGTTTACCTATATCAATGGTCTACTTACAAGTATATACTTATATTTCATTGCAGAAAGTTTGGATGCACATTCAGTCATGCCAAAACGACCATAAGTTGAGTTCTACAACTTGTTTTGACAATCGGCTTTTGCCAAACTTCAAGTTTATGTCTTAGCTACATTTCATAAAGCGAGTCGACTTCCAAAAAAGAACAGAACCATGGGCTTTTCCCAAATGAAATCTGGTGTTTAGATTTTGACATGTTTTGCCATTTTGGCTCTCATTTACTCATCGGGATGAGTTATGAGTAAGGGTGTAATCGAGTCAAGCCAAGATCGAGCTCGACAAGGCTTGAGCTTGCCTTAAAACAAAATAAGTAGGCTTGAGCTTGGCTTGATAGCTTGTCAAGCTTTAATCATCTAGGCTTGAGCTTGGCTTGAATAGGTTTCGAGCAAAGCTTGAGCTTGGCTTGAAAAGCTTGAATATATACAAAAATATTATATTTTATAGGCAAAGTCATCAAAATATATATATTTATAAAGTAATACAAACTAAAACCACATTTGAAAACCAAATTAAATTAATTTAACAGTAATAAAACCAACAATAACATTTTCGTACTAAGTCCAACATTAGAATGAAACATAAGCCAAAGTACTAATTAATGTTGTCATTGATATAGTAAGTATAAACAAAAGCTAAAATGATCTAATAGTAGTATATATTTTGGTCTATTAATATTCATGATTCATAACTAGAAACTTGTATTCTAGATATAATGCAAGTAAGCAACATTACTGGTGTAAGATATCGCTATTACAAATAATGACAACTTTATTTACCATATAAAAGCCCTTCAAGAGTATATTAAATAATTCTTTATGAAGTAAATCTGTATATTAAAATAATATTCAAATTAGCCCTTACTTACTTATATGAATTTAATATAAAAAATATATATATACTAAGGCTTGATAAAAGCTTGATAAAAGCTCGAGCAAAGCTATCAAAAGCTTGAGCTTGGCTTGTTATATGTTTCGAGCGAATTTATTGGGATTGAGCTTGGGCTTGAGCTTGATAAAAGCTTGGCTTGATCGAGTCAAGCTCAAGCTCGAGCTCGAGTTGCTTGATAAAAGTTTGGCTTGATTGCGACCCTAGTTATGAGGTCGCCACCCGTGAAACGACATAAGACATAGATCTACAAGCTGTACTCTTTGAATTAACCTCAAGGTTTATTGAGATGATCAGTTTAATCAAACTTTGTACATTTGAATTCATGCTCATAGAACTTACTTAGGACTTGTTTTAGCTTGTTTATGGTCACAACCTCATGTACAACATCAATTAAGCCATATTACATATACTACTTATATCAAGTTACATCAAATAATTATAGATATTATTACTATCATATTGAATAAATATGAAGATAAATAATAGCTTACAAGATGATGATGATAACTACATGAATAACAACTAACAATCAACTTAACCCTTCTAATCTTTATCCCTTTCTTCCATCTTCAACCCGAGTCTTGTAAACCATTTTTAACCTTGTTCTAACCTTTCTAAATCAGCTCAAAAACTCAAGATTATGATAAGTTTTGATGATAAAATGATGCTAGTTTGTTGTAATGGTCAAAAGGATGAATCTAGAGGTGTATAAATCTTGAAATCTCATGATTTTGGTGGTGTTTTGATAGAGTTGATGGTGATGGACGAATTTTTCTTGAAGGGAGAGGAGTTGTGTCTTGTGTTGGAGAGTGAATGAGAGATTAGAATGCATGTGTGAAGGTGAATGGGATGGTGAGGTGTTGAGACATCCAAAAGAGAACACACAAGTGTCCTATGTTTGATTAAGCTTGTGACACCACAACATATAACCACATGGACACGACATATGGATAAGATGAGGTAACTTTGTAACTTATCTTGTATAACATTGAGTGTAAAGGGTATAGTTTGGTCCCGGTAATTATTAATGTTAAGCCCTTAAATCCCAAAATTTAAAACCGGGCAACATAAAAATATAATACTTACAAAAATGTCTAAACTTATCAATATACTCTAGCTAGGTATATTAAATGTGTGATAAGTCTCATAGGGTGCGCTTATGTTGTTAAAACCTAATAACGTAGGTTTGACTGTTTGAGTACGCGTCTTACATAAAAAGTAACATATCTACTTAAAAATGATAAAGTAGTAATAGTTCATATAAATTATGATTATTGGTGAAAGTAGAGTATTTTGAACATATAGACTTATCGTAGTCTTGTGTTGGTCACAAGGAAAATTACCAGTTACTACGGTTATAAGTATTTGCTTTTACGTTACGGAAAAAGTCAAATAGTCAAAGTCAAAAGTCAACTTTAAAAAGTCAAAGGGTAAAATAGTCATTTACCTTATGAAAATTTACGGGTTGCTACACTAGTGATTAATGATTCATGATTTAGGGACTTAAGTTTGGCAAATGAGGTAACTTAGTGCTAATAAAATAATCAGATAAGCATACATTTTGAAATCAATGTGTTCGATTTAAAATAAAGCATGTATCTCCACCAAGGGTTTGTGAAACAATTAAGTAATAGAAAGTGGGGCTATGAACTCACCTAGAGTTTAATGATGTTAAGTACTTTAACGGATGTGATGGATAAATCGGGAACTTCTACGTGCAACCTAAAAATGGAATGTTGCGATTTAGGTTTGGAATAATGTTTTAGGAAAACATAAACCGTCCTATATGTGTCTTTATGTTGATCATGATGTAGTCATTTATAGTTTGATGTTTATAGTAACATTTTTAATATGTGAAAACGTATTTAGTTTATAGATATCATACTACCGTCCTG
>OU343217.1:253156868-253320421 GCA_910596185.1 Chrysanthemum makinoi
GGTTTTCGAATGATAATAAAATTTATAGCCTTCTTGAGTATCCGTGCTCCTCCGTGCCAGCTTCCGACATTATGGACCTGAAATACATGCTTAAAACTGTCAACACAAAGGTTGAGTGAAATTCATAGAGTTTAGGAAATCAGTTGAACACAATATTCGTAACGTGAGGTAATTAGTCTCACATTCATAGTTTAGAAAACAAAACAGATATTATTGCACTAAGCTCATGACACTGAAACGTTAACAGCTTTGATATAATAGTAACAGTTGCCCTAATAGGTAATTTGCCATTAAACCTATGGATCTTCAAATAGAGTGCGCTTGTTTTCCTACCCGGTCAACACAAACGAGATTCGTCAATCCCGATAGATCTATCCACATTATTCGCGTTCACTCGCAAGTGATTAATGGTTCATGATAATAGGGACTTAAGATTGGCAATAGTGGTACTTAGTGCAAATAATACATTCAAGTATTATTTCAAAGCAACGTGTTCGATTTACAATAAAGCATGTATTTCCCCCCAAGGGTTTGTAAAACAATTAAGTAGTAAAAAGTGGGGCTATGAACTCACAGTAGTGATTAGCAGTGGAGTGTAACGATATAATGTACGTCAACAATAGAGTATGGCAAGACCATGATCTTTAATGATTACCTAAGAAAGCATAGTATTCGTGTTTTAGTATAGTGTACAAGTATATGTAGTTTGTTGGCTTATGATGTTGTACATGAATCCTTAAGTTAAAGTATTCCTTAAATGTTGTTTGGCTATCAAAATCAAGAGGTCGTGAAGTAGTTTAACATGTCTTATGGTCATTTACTTAGTTTGCCAAAGTCTAGTGAACAAGTTTTAAAAACAAGTTTCGGTCATTAGACTTATACTAGCAGTGCGACTAAGTTACGGTTAAGCAACTTGAAACAAAAATTAAGGTCAAACCTAATGGCTATATTTAAGTTAAAATACCTCGAGACATCAGCCTTGGCTTAACCTTGGCTTTGTTTTGGCCTCAAAGAATCAATATATCACTTAAGGTTTCTTACTAAGGTTGTTTTCTAGTCAACAACAAGTCAGTTTAGTTTTTGCCGTTTTTAGGCTTTGTCGTTCATTCTCTGCTTATGTGCCCCTGAATTTTTGTAGAAAAAGTCATTCTGAGCAACTTTCATGTTTTACACTTTTCGATTCGGACCGAGAAAAAGGGTCAAAATCGTGATTTAAAATCATATCAGCAAGCTTTTGTTCCAACACTATATTTTCATCTAGTAAAACTTAACTAGGCATAACTTTTTAACCACAAGTCCTTTTAAGTGATTCAAAAGCCCAAGCTCATATTTTTATATTCTCTAACAGCTTCTTAAGCTTAATTAAGTCTAAGGTCCAAAGTTTACCTATATCAATGGTCTACTTACAAGTATATACTTATATTTCATTGCAGAAAGTTTGGATGCACATTCAGTCATGCCAAAACGACCATAAGTTGAGTTCTACAACTTGTTTTGACAATCGGCTTTTGCCAAACTTCAAGTTTATGTCTTAGCTACATTTCATAAAACTGAGTCGACTTCCAAAAAAGAACAGAACCATGGGCTTTTCCCAAATGAAATCTGGTGTTTAGATTTTGACATGTTTTGCCATTTTGGCTCTCATTTACTCATCGGGATGAGTTATGAGTAAGGGTGTAATCGAGTCAAGCCAAGATCGAGCTCGACAAGGCTTGAGCTTGGCTTGATAGCTTGTCAAGCTTTAATCATCTAGGCTTGAGCTTGGCTTGAATAGGTTTCGAGCAAAGCTTGAGCTTGGCTTGAAAAGCTTGAATATATACAAAAATATTATATTTTATAGGCAAAGTCATCAAAATATATATATTTATAAAGTAATACAAACTAAAACCACATTTGAAAACCAAATTAAATTAATTTAACAGTAATAAAACCAACAATAACATTTTCGTACTAAGTCCAACATTAGAATGAAATATAAGCCAAAGTACTAATTAATGTTGTCATTGATATAGTAAGTATAAACAAAAGCTAAAATGATCTAATAGTAGTATATATTTTGGTCTATTAATATTCATGATTCATAACTAGAAACTTGTATTCTAGATATAATGCAAGTAAGCAACATTACTGGTGTAAGATATCGCTATTACAAATAATGACAACTTTATTTACCATATAAAAGCCCTTCAAGAGTATATTAAATAATTCTTTATGAAGTAAATCTGTATATTAAAATAATATTCAAATTAGCCCTTACTTACTTATATGAATTTAATATAAAAAATATATATATACTAAGGCTTGATAAAAGCTTGATAAAAGCTCGAGCAAAGCTATCAAAAGCTTGAGCTTGGCTTGTTATATGTTTCGAGCGAATTTATTGGGATTGAGCTTGGGCTTGAGCTTGATAAAAGCTTGGCTTGATCGAGTCAAGCTCAAGCTCGAGCTCGAGTTGCTTGATAAAAGTTTGGCTTGATTGCAGCCCTAGTTATGAGGTGCGCCACCCGGCGAAACGACCGCAAGACATAGATCTACAAGCCTGTACTACTGAATTAACCTCAAGGTTTATTGAGATGATCAGTTTAATCAAACTTTGTGACTGTTTCAGAATTCATGCTCATAGAACTTACTTAGGACTTGTTTTAGCTTGTTTTTATGGTCACAACCTCATGTACAACATCAATTAAGCCATATTACATATACTACTTATATCAAGTTACATCAAATAATTATAGATATTATTACTATCATATTGAATGAATATGAAGATAAATAATAGCTTACAAGATGATGATGATAACTACATGAATAACAACTAACAATCAACTTAACCCTTCTAATCTTTAACCCTTTCTTCCATCTTCAACCCGAGTCTTGTAAACCATTTTTAACCTTGTTCTAACCTTTCTAAATCAGCTCAAAAACTCAAGATTATGATAAGTTTTGATGATAAAATGATGCTAGTTTGTTGTAATGGTCAAAAGGATGAATCTAGAGGTGTATAAATCTTGAAATCTCATGATTTTGGTGGTCTTTTGATAGAGTTGATGGTGATGGACGAATTTTTGCTAAGGGAGAGGGAGTTGTGTCTTGTGTTGGAGAGTGAATGAGAGAGTAGAATGCATGTGTGAAGGTGAATGGGATGGTGAGGTGTTGAGACATCCAAAAGAGAACACACAAGTGTCCTATGTTTGATTAAGCTTGTGACACCACAACATATAACCACATGGACACGACATATGGATAAGATGAGGTAACTTTGTAACTTATCTTGTATAACATTGAGTGTAAAGGGTATAGTTTGGTCCCGGTAATTACTAATGTTAAGCCCTTAAATCCCAAAACTTAAAACTGGGCAACATAAAAATATAATACTTACAAAAATGTCTAAACTTATCAATATACTCTAACTAGGTATATTAAATGTGTGATAAGTCTCATAGGATGCTTTTATGTTGTTAAAACCTAATAACGTAGGTTTGACTGTTTGAGTACGCGTCTTACATAAAAAGTAACATATCTACTTAAAAATGATAAAGTAGTAATAGTTCATATAAATTATGATTATTGGTGAAAGTAGAGTATTTTGAACATATAGACTTATCGTAGTCTTGTGTTGGTCACAAGGAAAATTACCAGTTACTACCGGTTATCGTATTTGCTTTTACGTTACGGAAAAAGTCAAATAGTCAAAGTCAAAAGTCAACTTTAAAAAGTCAAAGGGTAAAATAGTCATTTACCTTATGAAAAGTTACGGGTTGCTACACTAGTGATTAATGATTCATGATTTAGGGACTTAAGTTTGGCAAATGAGGTAACTTAGTGCTAATAAAATAATCAGATAAGCATACATTTTGAAATCAATGTGTTCGATTTAAAATAAAGCATGTATCTCCACCAAGGGTTTGTGAAACAATTAAGTAATAGAAAGTGGGGCTATGAACTCACCTAGAGTTTAATGATGTTAAGTACTTTAACGGATGTGATGGATAAATCGGGAACTTCTACGTGCAACCTAAAAATGGAATGTTGCGACTTAGGTTTGGAATAATGTTTTAGGAAAACATAAACCGTCCTATATGTGTCTTTATGTTGATCATGATGTAGTCATTTATAGTTTGATGTTTATAGTAACATTTTTAATATGTGAAAACGTATTTAGTTTATAGATATCATACTACCGTCCTGCCATCATAATTCGGAGGTCATGTAGTAAACGTTCGAGGAGCTAGGACACATTAAATCGTAAATTCAAAGAACTCATCGATACGTTTTACCCAAATGAAGCTCCCTAGTATTGTAGCACTTAATAGATAAAATATATATTTTGAGTGGAGATTATTATATTATAAAGTTTTATTATGTTTTTAATAAACATTTAGTTTTTACAAATTCTCATAGTTTACAAGTGGTCATAACATATTAATATAGTCAATAATGAAATTTTAGTAACAATTCAATATATAACTAGTTATGAAAACGACATGGTTTTTATATTTTTAACTTGTAAAAATTCAATTTTGCCGATAAAAACTGTTTTACAAATATTAGGCAGTAAATGATATCATTTGGTCTTTCAGGCCGAGTTCCCTCGCGATAGACGTTAAACATCGTTCGGGACAACTTTCATGTTTAAAGTTTTTGATGATTCGGACCAGAAGTACCACTTATTTTAAAACAGATTCAGCAGTCATGAAAATGGTCATTTCTAGGGTTTTCTAACTTCTTTTTACCATAACTTTTGACTCGATTGTCCGTTTTGGGTGATTCAAGTTGCTATATTTACCTTTTTATTTTGTCCACAGTAATATGTAAATTACCATGTCCAAATGTAGCTGTTTTAAATGGCTTTAAATATATAGAATATGACTAGTTTACTAGTTTGTTAATTTTATGACAATATGTGAATTAAAACATATGTTTGAGTATATGTACATCATGAATCAACATAGTAACCATATATATAGCATGTATTTAACAAGATTAGTAATAATAAACATGAGACAATGGAGTGGTGGTGGTGATGAGTTGCTTACAACTTTTGGCTTTCTAAATAAAGGAGTAACTAGTAAGGATTAGGACTTTGATTGATCAAGCTTTCCACACCTTGGTACCCTTCTACACTTCTTGTAATAATTAAGGACTGGTGATGAAGTCTTAAGTGACTTGAGTGGATTTAAACTCAAGAAGATCACTTAAACTTGCTAGAGATTTGATGTAGTAACTTGTTACTTGCAACCTTCTTAGCATAAACTTGGAGTCATGAATCAAAGTATGCCATGTAGGTTGGTGCTATGATAATAATGACCAAGAGGGGAGGATGAGGGTTTTTGTGAAGTCTTTCACTTGCTATTTATAGGAGGGGAGGTTTGGTTAACCATGTATTGGGTTAGATAATAACCATGGTTAAGTTAAAGACACATGTATGAGATTACATGCAAAATGGATGAGATGAAGCCAACACTATGGTGACTCACCCATAAGGGGCAGTCACACATAGTTAGTGGGCTAAGATATTTTGTTTTGATAATATCTTGGTTTTATGATATGTTTTGGTTCCGTTAAATGCCAACCGTAATTTCTTAAGCCATAAAACGTAAAACCGGGTATCATAAAAATATGAAATTTGCAGGAATGATGAGACTCGTCATTATACTCCATATAAAAATATAAAATGAGTGATAAGTCTCATTGGGTGCTAAACCGCTGTCTAAAGTTGGAAACGCGGGTTAAAAACGCGTAAATCGCGTAAAACGCAGAACTGGAAAACGTAAAATTCCAACATTTGTGGAATTGTCGTAAAATGGTAGAATTACATATTTCTAATGTTTACAGTATTTTATGGACATATCGGGATGCCCGAATGATGTTTAAACCCTAAAGTAATTCTCAGTCACGATTTTGTGAAATTGGTTCTGAATGGATTCAACGTACGTCATCAGGACGAATTGTCGAGTTTTATTTATCTTGTCATAATAGTAAAATAAAAGAAAAAAATAGTTACGGGATAAATGATGAAAGTGAATAGTAAATTCAAAAATGAAAAGTAACCTGAAACTGCGGGTGATTACAGTCTTCCCCCATTGGAGAAGTCACGTCCTCGTGATTTAATTGTTACTTGATGGTGATGCTCCTTCAAAAAGGTGACGGTACTTCCAACGCATTTGGTCTTCTCGTTCCCATGTAAATTATGGACCACGTTGGGAGTTCCAACGAACTTTGACAATTGGTATTCGACTCTGTTTTAGTTGTTTGACCTCTCTCCATGATCTCCACAGTTGTTCAATGAAGTGTTGATCGTTGATGAGTATGAGTTCATCGAGTTGAATAACAAGCGATTCGTCGTATAAACATTTCTTTAGGTTAGACACATGAAAAGTGGGATGTACATTACCGAAAGTTGTGGTGGAAATTCAAGTTTGTACGCCACTGGACCAACCCTAGCTAGGATTTTGAATGGACCTATGTATCTTAGGTTTTAGCTTTCCAGTTTACGAATCGTATGACACCTTTCCAAGGTGAGACTTTTAGCATAACCTTGTCTCCAACTTGGAATTCCAAAGGTTTGCATCGTATATCGCATAACTCTTTGTCTATCTCTTGCTTTTGTAACTCGATTTTTGACTTGTACAATTTTCTCTATTACTTCACGAATAAGTTCGGACCAGTTGAGTTGAACATCTCCACTTCGCCCAGACAAAGCATCGGCAATTTTGACTGTAAAGTGCTTCAAAGGGTGCTGCCTTGATACTTGCATGATAACTGTTATTGTAGGAGAATTCGACTAATGGTAAATGGTTATCCCATCCTTTTCCAAAGTCGATTATACAAGCTCGTAGCATGTCTTCCAGATTTTGAATGGTTCATTCACTCTGACCATCGGTTTGAGGATGATACGCTGTACTCATGTCTAAGTTTGTTCCGAAGGCGTCTTGGAGTGACTACCAGAATTTTGAGGTAAATCTACCATCTCGTTCTGTTAGGATCCATTATTTATGTTGTTTGATGATTCAGGTGGTCTAGGACAATGATTAAACAAGAAAGTCATTTTAGATAGATGAAGAGAGTTGAGAGGAGGTTCCTTGAAAGAGAGTTGCTTAACAAATGAAAGGTTAGATTCAAAGAAGCCACACCCCTTCCATGGATGGAAGGGGTATTTATACTTACAAGTTACACGACCTCCTATCTACCTGTGGATCGTATACAGTGGGTAAAGACCCGTCCTTCCTCCACGGTGTTGCACTAAACTAAACTATGCTACAAGCTAACTAATTAACTACTAAATAACGTAACTAACGATATGTCTACGAGCTAACTTATGCTAGATAATATTTGGGGTGACCGACTCTTCGCTATGGAATTTTCTAATTCCTAACAATCTCCCCCTAAGGGAGGTCACCCCATGTTTTACATTTTGAATCCTAGCATTCTATTTTATCTTCAGTCTTGAGCTCGTAGACTTTAATTCTTCACTTCCTGTAGGATCATTATTTTATTGTGTTAGATGATTCGGGTGGTCTTGGGAGATCAAAATACATGTTTTCCATTTTAGAGAGAGAAAGTAGAGAGAGAGGGTGTTCTTGCTAGAGGTTTACACAAATGAAAGGTTAGATTGAATTGAAGCACCACCCCTTCCATGGATGGAAGGGGTATTTATAGTTACAAGAAATACAACCTCCTATCGGCCTTGTGGATCGTGGATACTGTGGGTAAAGACCCGCCCTTCCTCCACGGTGTTGCTCTAAACTAAACTACGCTACAAACTAACAAATAAACTACATAATAACGTAACAAACCACATCGTCTACGAGCTAACATATATGCTAGACTTATAATTGGGGTGACCGACACTTTAACATGGAATTTTCTAATTCCTAACAATCTCCCCTAAGGGAGGTCACCCCATGAAATACATTTTGCATCCTAGCATTCTATCTTTGTCTTTGTTCTTGAGCTCGTAGACATGAATTCTTCATTTTCGCAATCTTTGTGCTTTTGTAGCGATTCTTCAAAGTCCGCATAGTTTTGTACTTTGAGTGGAGGCCTTTAACTGATCCACATCTTTGATGATCTTTGAGCTTTCTTTGAGATCATCAACCACAGTAAATCTCTGGATCACCCTTTGTTGTGTTGCCATCATGTGAAGTTGTGACTTTTGGACCGACATGCTCACACTTTGAATCATGACATCTTTCCATCAGAGTAGCGGAAGCCTTACTGGTTCATGATATTTGTAGCAACGAAGCATAAGCATAGTATGAAATATCAGAGCAGGTTATGTAGATATGCACCAGTCATGATTTCTTCAAATTAAGTGTGGATGCCGTGAGCATGCGGCTTTGGATTGACTCCTCAATTTCGATCACCGCAACCGTCCAAATGTACCTGCAAACAACAGCTAGCAATAAAACACACGAAAGTGTCTTTGATCACTTTCGTTGAATTGAGGTACACGCCCACGTTCCCGCTGATCAAGATAAATATCCGCTCGTGATCGGTAGGATTCCTAAGAATCTCCTTGACAGGGTTTCGCTACTGTTCTAGCTGTTCTCAAACCGGAACGTCTCAAAGAAGACAACACGGAGTGAGTGAACCAACAAATTGAGATTCACTGATTGATGAAAAATTGATTTGAAAAACAATCGTGTATTGCATAGAGAAAGAGTTTTGCAATATGACGAAGGTTTTATGAGAAAAATCAATTTTCAAACAAAATACTTTTTGTATTTGAAAAGAGTACACATTCGACGTGCTAGAGAAAAGAAGAATTTGCACATCGAACGGTTTTTCCAAAAGTATTTTTTTCAATCAGAGATACTTTTTGAATTTGAAAACATGAGTACACATTCGATGTGCTGGAGAAAAGAAAAGATTTGCACATCGAACGGTTTTTCCAAAAGCATCCGTCAATCCATTTCTTGGACCAAGGTTGATTCAAGATGAATCGCCCCATCGCTTCTATCCAGTTGTCACATGGTTGATCTATAGAATAGATCTCACATGCCACCTACCGAGAGCTTGTTTGATGTTGGCTCTAGAAGGCTTTCCATCTTCATTGTGAATATGTATGTATATCACTCGATGTTCGCAATACCACAAGGATAATGCGTAGGACTCTTAATATATTCTTACTTTCCACATTGTGTGAAACAGCAAGTCTACAAGAATTTTGTGTCCTAATGAGATATTGTGGACTATCTCTTGGCTCTAGACTCAATTGTGCACATTTGGTTCCTATGCCGGAGACTAGGGAGAGGGTCTCCTTCTTCAATATCAACAATCTCTAAGAGAAAGTCGATAGATAATGTCGGTTCCCCGTGAGAATGAAACAAGCCCTTTTAAGAGGAACTTGAGTGTCTTGGGAAGTTTAGTGCAGCCACACTGGTCCATGACGCCTTGTCTTCAATACCGTGTTACCTTAAGTAACCACCAGAGCATATGTATTGAACCCGGTTTTTGCCCTAAGGTTGAATTATTGGAGGGCTATTTCTTTTCACCCCTTTTCACATTCATATCTTTTTCATTCTTCAACCCCTCCAGTGCTTACCGAGACTTCATTACTAGAACCTTGTTGGGTTTGTTCTAGTACTAGCTCTGTTCTCATCCGCACTCTTCCCATACTCACATTTTCTCCTTTTTTCAATATACCTAAGGACTCTACACTATCTAGTGGATTGTCCCTGGGTAGATCCCTCCGACTCTGGCGGATCGTGGGAACGAATACCTAACCTAACCATCCTTATAACACCATGCATAAAGTAAATTGGTCGGTCTTTTGGTATTGTTCTTTCCTTCATGAAACCAATCGAAAAATCATTTGGAAAAACAATCAAGGTACTTGTGATACGAGATCAAAGCATTTTGTACCTTAATAGTTTTGATCATTTTAGAAATGCTCCCCTCAACATGTGCATATGATATTGAAATTGTTTGGCACATGGAGGCAAGAGTTCTTTGAAATAATTTCTTTGAAATAATTTCTTGATCACATTTTCCTTAGAAAAGCCATTTGAATTTCTTTGGTAAATTCTCCCCTCAATATGTGCATAGGATATTTGAAATCATTTTAACACATAGAGGCAAGAGTTCTTTTGAAGCACATCCACGAATCACAAAAGCCATTAAGAAAACCATTTGAAAACTCAATCAAGGTACTTTATAAATTTTAAAAAATCTTTCGTACCTCGATAGTGTATTTGCTCCCCCTCAATATGTGCTTCGAAGATTTGAAATCATTTTTCACATATGAGAGTAGCCTGCACAATTAAATCAAAACGATCACCTTTTATCAAATTTCATTATTAAATCACAAATTCTCCCCGATCAAAAATATCAAACCCTTTGAGATTTTGGATCCCAAGTGATTTAATTAGGTTTAGAAAACATGGGAGAAAATGTGGCCTGGTTTAAATACTCATCATGTTTTTGGATAAATCCTCCTCCTCAACATGTGCATTGTGTATGAAATCGTTTGGCACATGGAGGCAGGAGTGCCTTTAAAGGACTAAAACCAATTCCATTTAAACATATATTTAACTCACGATCTCTACCCCGATCAAAATTTCAAACCTTTTGAGATTTGTGATCCCAATTGATTTAAATCATTTAAAAGATTTTGGGGAAAGACGTGGCTTGATTTAATTTTGAAAAATGATAGATAAGGACCATTTTAAGACATTAAAGATTGTTAGTGTCAGATATGATTGTTTTAAGAGATCTTTTAAGTAAAACAAAACAATTTCACAATCAAACAAGAACAGAAAAATTTCATTTTGAAAGACTTTGATTCGAAAGAAAAATCATACCATGACATAACATTAAATCTTTAGATCACCACATAATTTCGTACAAACGAACTCTTTTGAAGAAATATTGTTTGAAAATATTTTAAATTAAATCACTCTCCCCTCAATCGATGACCGAAGTCGATAATTGAGTGACTTAAATTTTGATAAAATGAAGTCCTGTGATTTTCAAAATTTAGTCCAATATATTTTCAAAACAATATTTTTCCATTTTCAAAACAATATTATTCAAAGTTTTTTAGAAAAATGGTATCGTCACTATTATCTCAGCACAAAGATATGTTAGGTGGTTGAGAAGCTTCTGTTGTTGCTGTAGGGCTTGGAAGAAAAACCGTCTGCAGATGCAGTGAGACTTCTTCTTACGCTGCATTTTGAATGCCAACTGAGGTCAAATTAAGCTCCGTTTCTTCAATCACTTAGAAGAAAACCATCTGCTGATGCAGCAAGACCTCTTACGTTGCATTTATGCCAACTCTCCATAGAAGTCCAATTAAGCTCCGCTTCTTCATTTGTCAACCCAAGATATAGTTACCCTTTCCTTTCAGCATCCAAACATCATATTATGTGGGATCCGGATCGGGAACATTCTTATACCAAGATACCTGCATACGTTAGTGAACACACATACAGATATATGGTGGTCGACATCACCCAAACAGTAATCGACTAATAAAAGTCAATCCAACATATCAATCAATTCATATATGGCATGGGAATAATGTGTTTATCAAACTCTAATCATCTAATCCTAGCAATCATATCCTAGGCACCTAGTCCTTCAACATAGGTTAACATCATTTTTAATTAAGTATATTAGGATAATTAAGAAAGCCCGTTAGATGATGTAGATTTGAAAAACATTATCCCCCTCAATCCATGACTCATTTTATGAAAAGTTTAAAAGCGTTGAAGTCATTGATTGAGTTTTCAATCTTACAAAAACTCTGAATCTGATTGTATTTAAAGCAACTCATTTACCACCATTTTTGAAAACAACCAAATATTTTCTCAAGAATTTTAGACGAAAAACATTTGTGTAGGAACAGCAGTCCTTCGACATACTTTCCTCAAATTTGTATTTAGGATAAGTAACGAAATATTTGAAAATTGGTTTAGCGCAACACTTTCCTTTCAAGAAGAACGGTTGCTATCGAAATAATAGCAAGCCATGGTTTAAGCACGGTTACACAACAAATAACGCAAGATCATTTGAAGTCCATCGAAATAACTGAAGCCATTATTTGAAGCCCGGTTCGAAATAAAGCCATATATAGAGACATGTAATGGAAAAGAATATTTACACCTCCTGCTCGAACTTCATCTATGGTCCCGTGCCATTATTGAATGACATTTCTAAGACCGTAGATGTTATCGATACCATAAGACATGTCATGAGAAAACATATTTTTGGTATTTTTTGAAATTTTCTAATTTTTATGGGTTTTTGAAGGTTTTATATTTTTCTATTTTCTTTTTGCTGGTTTTATATTTTTGTATTTGGTTTTTGATAAATATATACAAAGATAGAGT
Source organism: Chrysanthemum makinoi (assembly GCA_910596185.1). Classification (NCBI taxonomy): domain Eukaryota; kingdom Viridiplantae; phylum Streptophyta; class Magnoliopsida; order Asterales; family Asteraceae; genus Chrysanthemum; species Chrysanthemum makinoi. Next base: position 253,169,204 of record OU343217.1, read on the forward strand.
AGATGATATAGTTTAAGAAGATGATGATACGAAAAGAGATAAGGATATCGAAAAGCCCGTTGTAGAAGATAGAAGTCATCATCCCTAAAACTTTCACCACCAAAGCTTCCAAGACTCTTGAATCTAAGAGAGAAATTGAGCCACTTGAAAGTGAGACTTTGGCAGCTTCCCCCCAAACCGAAAATCCTTATGTTGAGCAGATTCAAAGCTATATTTCAAGCTTGTCTTAGCCAGGTGCACAGAGATGCACACCATTATCATAAATCCCGCTGCTCCATTTAAGACCGATGATCGAGATTCTCCGTTCGAGGTAATATCATCCAATAGAAGAACAAAGAACGTATCATCTCACACATAAAATAATCTTCTCAAATTTCATAACCACTGAAGTCAGAAGCAATCCATTCCAAAAGGTGTCAAGAGACCACTTCCCCTACGTAGTTGAATTGATGCAGTCAGTCTCTTAGACTAGAGCTCACGAACCCAATACACATATACCTCAAGACGAGAAACTTATACCATCGAAGTAGCAGATTAAGTCCGATAGCCAAAGAATAACCCCGATGTATACTTTTCTCCCCCCCTGAAGAAAGTGTATGAAGCTCAAGAACCCGAAGTACCCAATGCCCAAAGAGAGAATAACCGATAACATTGAAGAAGCAGGCCGAATCATGATTATTTCTGGGTGACAATCTCTCGGATGTCAACACCGAATAAGTGATTATATCTCTGAATCACAGATTAAGCCCTCATGTAAAACAGTGAGCATCCCAATGTACACAATCTCTATCCCGATGATTGTGATAAAATCAAAATCATCACACACTTGTGTACCTCTTTCATCTTCAGAAACTAACTCTTCCATCTCTTCCCCACATAGTTGGAATAAAAAACACTGAACGCCATGAGTCAAATCTTGAGTTTCTCTTCGGTAATGACAATAGTCTTCCCGGGATATCTTCAATCACTTAGAAGTATTAAGCTCATCAAGATTACTCGCGTATAGATGTGTGTCTCCTTCCCCCTTGTTGGTTTTGATACTTCATAATCAACAACTCTTTGAATGCCCAAATACTTGAAATTTGTTGAGAAGATCGCTTGAAGTTTTTGTGAGAATCAACATGCTGAAGAATAACATGAGCAAGTCTAATTGGGGATTAAATTTGGCATTTCAAACTCTCCCAACTAGTGCTCTACCCTAGACCGACAATCTGTATTATAAATGCCATGAATTAAGAAGAAGTCTTTAGATCGTTAAATGCAACTCGTCTTTAGTCTTCTAACATGTAGAATATGTAGAACGACTGTAGACTCGACCTTCTTCAAGATTGTCCAGTTGGGGAATAGATAGTTAACATCTTCAACTCACCAAAAATTAAGAACATCACCAAAAAGCATCCCAATTAACTTACATCTTGCAAGTCCCCTTAACTAAGATCTCTCCCAATCAAACAAGAACAGAAAGATGTTCATCAAGGAAATTAGCAATCAGGCCGCAATGAACACATAAGATGGTAACACCAAACTACCAATCACATCAAACAAGAACAGAGATTGTTCGGAATCATCATGTTGATGTATCGAAGCATTAACCGGAAGCACTTTGAAGATAATCTCATCAATCTGAGTGAAGATGTCAACCAACGGCTCTTAGAAGAAAAAAAAAACTCCATGTGAAGATGACCCGATAAGAAGAAGCTCGGTTCTTACATGAGTTTAGAGCCGTATGACCATTTATATTCTCAAATAACAATCAACAATGCAAAAATTCACACTTCTTCTCCCCTCAAGAATTGCATACGGAGTTGCCATTCTTGATTAAACAAGTGAACATCATCTAAATGTAGTCTATTCACACTTCTCCCCGCAAAATTAGCACAGGATGTCGCCATCGTCATTATAGTTGAGAAAGTGGAATCATAAAACAATCAAGAGTAGCCCGGTTCACTTGATGACTGAGGCGCATGGAAAAAGTATGAAGCATGTTGATGAGAATGGTCATTAACATGAAGATTTCTCTTCTTCGAAGATAAAGCGACGACACGCACTTTTCTTTTCTTTAGGGACGAGGCATGAACTGATGTGTTCATACGTCATAAGAAGATTTCTCTTCTTCATAAGATAAAGCGCACTGAAACGTACACTTTTCTTCTCTTTGGAGTACGAGGCTGAATGATGTGAAGACGTCATAAGAAGATTTCTCTTCTTTCAAAGATAAAGCGCTGAACGTACACTTTTCTTTTCTTTAGAGTACGAGGCCTGAACTGAAGTGAACAGACGTCATAATCTCTCTCTTTTCAGCTCTCTTGGCAAAACATGAAATCAACCCATTATCATTCAGTAGGCTCTTTGTCGTGACAGCTGATGGAGAAAAACCAATATGATGAATTTGACCCTGAATTAAGCTAACCCGAACTCGTGACTTAAACTTGCACATATGAAACAAAGAGCGGTGCCGAGAAATCATGCTCCATTGAATCTCTTAAGTACTCTATACTCTTCAACCAACCAACCATCAAGTATAAGACGTACATTACCTCTTGAAAATCCACAATTGAATGTGACACTGAGCACTACAACGTAACTCCTTAAAGTGATAGTTATTTTGTGGTGGTATGAGCCCAATTCCCCCAAGTGGTAAAAGAAAAGGTAAAAGACACCCAACAATAACTAGATTTCCAAGTCTTCGTTTTTGATAATAAGCTTGAACAAGGATCTCGAAGTATCTTCATCCAACCATCCCCGATACCTTCAGATACTAAGTACACTCGCCCGTGATATTTTACTTCAACCTCAAATAAATAATAGTGAATTAACGCCGTTGTCACATCTTCTGATTAAAAGCTCAAATCTAGCCTCCTTTGACTTTTTAAGTGAACTATGATAATGGTTTCATCCCGACCATGGTTGAATGCACATAACCCCGTAAAACCATGTAATAACCAAACTGCCATGAAGACAACCCAAACACACACCCAATTCATGAAGTACACCCTTTCATCCCTTCTTTGAAGCAGAACCGTAGCACCAGCATCAGAAACGATCCCGAAATACACTTTCCTTTTCTCCAGAATGGTTCCATCAATACGGGATTTTACAATTCTATGGTTTAAACCGAGAAATAGGTTCTTTCGCGGGATTTTACAAAACCAAGAGTAAACCGTAAGATAGATCCGGAAATGCACTTTACAATAATCAGAATGTTTCCATTGTTACGGGATTTTACGAGTCTATGATTTAAACCGAGAAATAGGTTCTTTCGCGGGATTTTACAAAATCAAGACAAAACCGTAAACAATTTCATTTTGTGTTCAGACCGAATCGGTTTCGTTGAATATCTGTTTTAGGGGAACATGCAGCGGTTCATCAACGGTTCATTATCCATCAACAACAAAATCATCAACCATCCAATCAACACATTGGTAAACGCAACATTCACGCATTCTGTCGGCAATTGTAGTGACCACATGGTGAAATAGACCTGATATACCAAACTTGATCATGAAATAAAATTCCCCAGATTTGTTACTTGAACTTGTACTAATCCCTGTGAAGAAGAAACGGTGTATCCAATGTACAAAACCTCTTGACATTCTCAACTGAGCGAGACACCGAAGTGATAGCTACGTTGTGGGTTGAGTGAGACATAATCACAAACGCAACTAAATAGCCAAGTCTTTATCACCCTCTATAGACGCCCAAACAAGTCATCTTCGCGGAAGGGTAGAAAGAAAGAAGATAAAGTAAGTAACCTGCCCGAAAAACTTCACTTCAAACCCCAAATGAGAAATATCGTATAAACAACGCCATGGTCAGCTTTGCTCAATAACCAATTTTAAGCCGAGACATAATAAACACCGTGAACATGCATAAACCAAAGTATCAGGCTGAACCACACAACGAATCACAACAATACACCAAATTTGTATCTCCCACATTTTAAGCCCATATGCTCGACCAATCAATCAAAAAAATTGGCCCATTAGAACAAATACCAGTAAATCCGTTCAAGCCCATATGAACATTCATCTCCGATCCAACCATAATCACAACATATCCAAAAAAAATGCTTCCTTACGAGATTAATACCAAAATACCACTCTTGATCTCATAATTTTATTAAGACATTTGTATCTTTAATAAATTAATCAAACACATTTTAAGCAAATGTCTTAACTAATTTTAGATTTAACAACAATGCACCTCGTCCAATCTATTAGTGATAAACTAATGTAGTCCAAACTGGTTTAAGGAGATTATCAATTGAAGCCTAAGTGAAATACGAGTGGTATAAATGGTCAGCTCATCTCAATATAAACCTATCACACGTAAAAAGTAACATACCCCAAGATTACTCAATGATATGAAATGAGGCTTTAAAAAAAAACTCGATCCAACAGAAACATGAACCTGGCCCGTTAAATGCATTAGAAGCCCATGAAAAAATTAAGACCAAAGCCCAAGTCCATGTTTGTGATATACCAGCCCAAGCCTCATGACATCAAAACCAGGTCCAACAAAAATACCCGATCCATGACAATATTAGAGTAACCGGTTATATAAAGGATGCCCTAAACACACATTAACCCTAATATTCTCATCATCAGATAAGCGCCTACCATCTCAAAATATGTTGCAAACCCTAAAAACTCTCCACATACATCCGCCCCCATCTTCAAACTCAGACACATCCAAACTCAGATCTACAACACCTATCACTCCAACAGATCCTCTTACAACACGACTCTCACCACAAAAACTCATCTATATCTCATCTCATCATCAAGTCGGATATATACCAATTGATTATACGACCAAATGATTCCCAATACTTCTTCTTTCATCACTTAAATGAACGAATACCCAAACCAACTCTTACATCATGACGCAAGTTTTAGCTTCAAGATCTTAATGGAAAGGTCTCGGGTAAGGTTATTTGTTTAGTTTAGATGTTTTCGTATCAGATTTGTTGTTATCCATCGAACCAAAGAAAGTAGATAACACACTTGTTATATTACTTCTCTTTTTGTTCGGATAAATAATGAAGAATGGTCTTCGAAATGACTAGATCAATGATGATATCGTGTTGGTCCTAAAGGATGTTGGCTTATAGTCATTACCACGACTCTGAGATCAATTTGATGTTAATTTTTTATGTGTCGAGACTGAGATCAGTGATGATGTAAATTCGTGTGTGATAGACTTGATAGTCTTGATGTTTCATTTGAGAACCACGAAAAAAAAACAGAGATCTTCAAATCATTTTTCATTTAGAGTCTTGAATAAAATGATATAGACGATGGAGGATAGGATAGATTATGAGAAGTTGCTGAAGTTGTGATGTTGGATTGGTATGAATCGGATCAGTTAACTTTTGTGTCTTCTCGTATAACCATTTTCATGGACCAATGATGGTTTAAGACTGAGGTCGAGGTGTTGTTTTTGTTCTGGTATGTATGTGGTCGTTGTTGGTCTAAGTCTAGTTGCGGTCGAGTTCTGTTCTTCTACCTTTCTGTTCATGTCGCTAGCCAAGTCGCTAACCTAAGTCGTTACGACTAAGTCGCCACGACTAAGTCGCCACGACTAAGTCGCCACGACTAAGTCGCCACGACTAAGTCGCTAGCATTTCAGTTTGACTCAAAAGTCAAACCGTCACCAAGTCTTAGAACAAGTCGCTACAAATTATAACAGGCAAGTCGCTAAGATTTTGACTCAAGAGTCAAAGACCACAGCTCGCTATCAACATATTAACTCGCTACATTTGTTCAAGAATATTAACTCGCTACATAGTGGATACATAGAACCTGGACAAAAATGCAAACCCAACTCGCTATGATGAACCCAGAAATAGTGACAAGAAAAAAACTGCATTTTTAACCCGTTTTGACCACATTTTGACCACATATAAACTGACCATATTCAACATACCCAGAAAAACATACCAAAGACATGCAAATTTGACCCCTTTTGACCACATGATATGACCAGTTGACCATTGATTCATGGATGAAGATTGGTACAAAACAGTCTAAAGAATGAGATATTGAAACAGCAAGAGACCATTTTGACCAAAGCAAGATACAAAAAAATCTTGTTAAAAAGGATGATATCACCAACAGTATATAAAACACAAATATCCGACAATACAAAAGTGATATAAAATTAGTTTAAACAAGATTCAAGCCACAACAAATCATCAAAACACAAAAACCTTGGCTCTTGATACCAATTGTAGGATCATTATATTTATGTGTTTGATGATTCGGGTGGTCTTGGATGATCAAAATACATGTTTGCCATTTTAGAGAGAGAAAGTAGAGAGAGAGGGTGTTCTTGCTAGAGGTTTACACAAATGAAAGGTTAGATTGAATTGAAGCACCACCCCTTCCATGGATGGAAGGGGTATTTATAGTTACAAGAAATACGACCTCCTATCGGCCTGTGGATCAGGGATACAGTGGGTAAAGACCCGTCCTTCCTCCACGGTGTTGCTCTAAACTAAACTACGCTACAAACTAACAAATAAACTACTTAATAGCGTAACAAACGACACGTCTACGAGCTAACATATGCTAGACTTATAATTGGGGTGACCGACACTTTAACATAGAATTTTCTAATTCCTAACACTTCCGCAATCTTTGTGCTTAAGTAGTGCAACTTCAAAGTCCGAATGCTTTGTACTTTAAGTGGAGGTCTTTGAACTGATCCACATCTTTGATGATCTTCGAGCTTTCATTGAGATCATCAGCCATAGTAAATCTCTGGATCACCCTTTGTTGTGTTGCCATCATGTGTAGTTGTGACTTTCGGACCGACATGCTCACACTTTTGAATCATGACATCTTTCCATCAGAGTAGCGGAAGCCTTACTGGTTCATGATATTTGCGGGCGAAGCGAAGCATAGTATGAAATATCATAGCTGGTTATGTAGATATGCACCCGTCATGATTTCTTCAAATTAAGTGTGGATGCTGTGAGCATGCGGCTTTGGATTGACTCCTCAATTTTGATCAGCTGCAACCGTCCAAATGTACTTGCAGACAACAGTTAGCAATAAAACACACGAAAGTGTCTTTGATCACTTTCGTTGAATTGAGGTACACGGCCTAAGGTTCCTCGTTGATCGTAAGTCTGCTGTGATCAGGTAGGATTCCTAAGAATCTCCTTGACAGGGTTTCGCAGTTGTTCTAGCCGTTCTCAAACCGGAACGTCTCAAAGAAGACAACACGGAGTGAGTGAACCAGCGAATTAAGATTCACTTATTGATGAAAAATTGATTTGAAAACAATCGCGTATTGCTTAGAAGAAAGAGTTTTGCAATACAACGAAGGTTTTATGAGAAAGATCAATTTTCAATCAAAAATACTTTTGGTATCTGAAAAGAGTACACATTCGACGTGCTTGAGAAAAGAAGGTTTGCACATCGAACGGTTTTTCCAAAAGCATTTTTTCAATCAGAGATACTTTTTGTGTTTGAAAACATGAATACACATTCGATGTGCTAGAGAAAAGAAGATTTGCACACCGAACGGTTTTTCCAAAGGTATTCATCAATTCCATTCCTGGACCAAGGTTGATTCAAGATTGAATCTCCCCATTGTTTCTATCCAGTTGTCACAAGCTTGATCTTACGAGAAGATCTCACGTGTCACCTACCAAGAGCTTGTTTGATGTTGGCTCTAGAAGGCTTTCCATCTTCATTGTGAATATGTTTGCATATCACTCAGATGTTCTGGAAATTCCACAAGGATAATGCGTAGGACTCTTAATATATACTTACTTTCCACATTGTGTGAAACAGCAAGTCTTCAGGAATTTAGTGTCCTAATGAGATGTTGTGGATGATCTCTTGGCTCTAGACTCAATTGTGCACATTTGGTTCCTATGCCGGAGACTAGGGAGAGGGTCTCCTTCTTCAATATCAACAATCTCTAAGAGAAAGTCGATAGATAATGTCGGTTCCCCGTGAGAATGAAACAAGCCCTTTTAAGAGGAACTTGAGTAGCTTGGGAAGTTTAGTGCGGTGCATCACTGGGTCCATGATGTCTTGTCTTCAATACCAGTGTTACCTTAGTAAACACCAGTAGCATATGTATTGAACCCGGTTTCTGCCCTAAGGTTGAATTATTGGAGGGCTATTTCTTTTCACCCTTTTCTCATTCATTTCTTTTTCATTCTTCAACCCCTTCAGTGCTTACCGAGACTTCATTACTAGAACCTTGTTGGGTTTATTCCAGTTCTAGCTCTATCTCAGTCCGCACTCTTCCCATATCTCACTTTTCTCCTTTTTTCATCATACCTAAAGACTCTACACTATCTAGTGGATTGTCCCTGGGTAGATCCCTCCGGTTCTGTCGGATCGTGGGAACAAATACCTAACCTCACCATCCTTATAACTCCATACATAAAGTAAAATGGTCGGTCTTTTGGTACAGTTCATTCCTTCTTGAAACCAATTGAAAAATCATTTGGAAAAACAATCAAGGTACTTGTGATACAAGATCAAAGCATTTTGTACCTTAATAGTTTTGATCATTTAGAAAACCTCCCCCTCAACATGTGCATATGATTTAGAAATTGTTTAGCACATGGAGGCAAGAGGACTTTGAAATATTTTCTTTGATCACAATTTTCATAGAAAAAAAAGCCATTTGATTTTCTTGGTAAAATTCTCCCCCTCAATATGTGCATAGGATAAGAGAAATTATTTTAACACATAGAGGCAAGAGTTCTTTTGAAGCACATCCACGAATCACAAAAGCCATTTAGAAAACCATTTGAAAACTTAATCAAGGTACTTTATGTTAAAACATAAAAACTTTTGTACCTCAATAGTTTATTTTCTTTAAAATGCTCCCCCTCAATATGTGCTTCGAGATTCGAAAGCGTTTAGCACACAAGAGAGAGCAGCATGCACATTTGAATCAAAACGACCACCTTTTATCAAATTTCATTATTAAATCACAAATTCTCCCCCGATCAAAAATATCAAACCCTTTGAGATTTTGGATCCCAAGTGATTTAATTAGGTTTAGAAAACATGGGAGAAAATGTGGCCTTGTTTAAATACTCATCTGGTTTTTGGATAAATCCTCCTCCTCAACATGTGCATTGTGTATTTGAAATCGTTTGGCACATGGAGGCAGGAGTGCCTATAAAGGACTAAAACCAATTCCATTTAAACAGATAAAATATTTAAATCACGATCTCTACCCCGATCAGAAATTTCAAACCTTTTGAGATTTGTGATCCCAAAAGATTTAAATCATTTAGAAGATTTTGGGGAAAGACGTGGCAAGATTTGATTTTGAAAAATGACAGATAAGGACCATTTTAAGACATTAAAGATTATTAGTATCAAGTATGATTGTTTTATGAGATCTTTAAGTAAAATAAAATAATTTCACAATCAAACAAGAATAGAAAAAATTTCATTTTGAAAGACCTTGATTCAAAAGAAAAATCATACCATGACATAACAGTAAATCTTTAGATCACCACTTATTATCGTACAAAACGGAACTTTTATGAAGAAATATCGTTTGAAAATATTTTATTTTAAATCACTCTCCCCCTCAATCCATGACAAAATTCAATAATTGAGTGACTTAGGTTTTGATAAAAAGAAGTCCGGTGATTTTCAAAATTTAGTTCAATTTATTTTCAAAACAATATTTTTCCATTTTCAAAAACAATTTAATCAAATTAATCAAAATTGTTTAAAAATGGTATCTTGCACAAAGATACGTTAGGTGGTTGAGAAGCTTCTTTGTTGTTCTTGTAGGGTTTGGAAGAAAACCATCTCTGATGCAGTGAGACTTCTTCTACGTTGCATTTTGAATGCCAACGAGGTCAAATTAAGCTCGTTTCTTTAATCACTTAGAAGACCATCTGCGATGCGGTGAGACCTCTTACGTTGCATTTATGCCAACTCTCCATGGAAGTCCAATTAAGCTCCATTTCTTCATTTGTCAACCCAAGATATCGTTACCCTTTCCTTTCGGCATCCAATCATCTTCAATTGTGGGATCCGGATCGGGAACATTCTTTTATACCAATATACCACATACAAATATATGGTGGTCGACATCACCCAAACAACAATCGACTAATTCAAGTCAATTCAACATATCAATCAGTTCATATAAGGTATGGGAATAATGTGTTCATCAAACTTTAATCATCTAATCCTAGCAATCATATCCTAGGCACCTAGTCCTTCAACATAGGTTAACATCATTTTTAATTAAGCATATTAGGATAATTAATAAAGCCCGTTGGATGATATAGATTTGAAAACATTGTCCCCCTCAATCAATGACTCTTTTTTCGAAAAGTTTAAAAGCGCTGAAGTCATTGATTGAGTTTGCAAATTTTATAAAAACTCTGAATCTGATTGATTTTCAAGCAACTCATTTACCACCATTGTTGAAAACAACAAATATTTTTCTGAAGAATTTTAGACGGAAAAACATTTGTGTAGGGACAGCAGTCCTTCGACATACTTTCCTCAATTTGTTTTTAGGATAAGTGCACGAAATATTTGAAAATTAGTTTAGCGTAGCACTTTCCTTTCTTGAAGAACGGGGTTGCTATATGAAATAATAGCAAACCATAGTTTAAGCGCGGGTCACAGTCTGAAGTAACTGCAAGCCATATTTAGAGACATGTTTTGGAAAAAGAATATTTACACCTCCTGCTCGAACTTCATCTAAAGTCCCGTGCCATTATTGAATGACATTTCTAAGACCGTAGATGTTATCGATACTAGAAGACATGTCTTGAGAAAAACATATTTTTGGTCTTTTTCAAATTTTCTGATTTTTATGGGTTTTTGAAGGTTTTATATTTTTCTATTTTCTTTTGATGGTTTTCTAATTTTGTATTTGGTTTTCTGATAAATATATACAAAGATAGAATAGATGATATAGTTTAAGAAGATGATGATACGAGTACCGAGATAAGGATATCGAGCAGCACGTCGTAGAAGATAGAATTCGTCATCTCTTAAACTTCCACCACCAAAGCTTCCAAGGCTCTTGTACTGAAGAAAGAAATTGAACCATCTGAAAGTGAGACTTTGGCAGCTTCCCCCCAAACCGAAAATCCTTTAGTTGAGCAGATTCGAAGCTCTATTTCAAGCTTGCCTTAGCCAGGAGCACGAAGAAGCACACCATTATCATAAATCCCGCTGCTCCATTTAAGAATAATCACCATGATTCTTCGTTCGAGGTTATATCATCCAATAGAAGAACAACAACATTTCATCCCACACTTAAATAATCTTCTCAAATTCCTTTTCCACTGAAGTCTGAAGCAATCCATTCCAAAAGGTGTCAAGAGAACAATTCCAACAAGTAGTTGAGTTGATCAGTCATCTCTTAGTATAATGCTCAAGAACTCTCCCGAATACAATTCATGAGGGGAATGAAGAACACCTTCCCATGTTCACATTTTTCTTCCCTGATGAACGTGTATGAAGCTCAAGAACCCGAAGTACACCAATATCCAAGAACTCTCCCGAATACACATCATGAGGGCAATGAAGAACACCTCCCCTATGTTCACATCTTTCGTCCCTGATGAATGTGTATGAAGCTCAAGAATCCGAAGTACACACATTCCCAACGAGAGAATAACTGATAACACCTCCCTCATGTTACACATTTATCTCCCCTGAATATGTTGTACATGTGTACCTCTTTTATCTTCAAAAACTTTCTCTAACATCTCTTCCCCCACATAGTTGGAATTGGAACACTAAACGCCTTGATGAGTAAAACCTTGAGTTTCTCTGCGGTCATGACATTTGTTTTCCCGAAATATCTTCAATTACTTAGAAGAATTAAGTTCATCAAGTTTACTCGCCATGAGTCAATCCTTGAGTTTCTCTGCGGTAATAACATTTGTCTTCCCGGGATATCTTCAATTACTTAGAAGTATTAAGTTCATCAAGTTTACTCGCGTCTAGATGCGTGTCTCCTTCCCCCTTGCTGGTTTTGATACTTCAAAATCAACAACTCTTTGAAAGCCCAAATACTAGAGATTTGTTGAGAAGAACGCTTGAAGTCTTTGTGAGAATCAACATGCTGAATAATGTGAGCAAGTCTAATTGGGGATTAAATTCGACATATCACTCTCCCCCAATTAGTGTTCTCCCCTAAACCGACAATCTGTTTGATAAATGCTCAGATTAAGAAGAAGTCTTTAAATCGTTAAATGCAACTCGTCTTTAGTCTTCTAACATGCATAAGAAAATGTAGAACAGACTGTAGACTCGATCTTCTTCAAGATTGTCCAGTTGGGGAATAGATAGTTAACATCTTCAACTCACCAAAAACAAGAACATCACCAAAAAGTATCCCAATCAACTTACATCTTGAAAATCCCCTTAACTAAAATCCCTCCCAATCAAACAAGAATAGAAAGATGTTCATCAAGGAAATCAGCAATCAGCCCACAGCGAACACACGAGATGGTAACACCAAACTACCAATCACATCAAACAAGAACAGAGAGATTGTTCGGAATCATCATGTTGATGTGTACGTGAAGCATTAACCGGAAGCACTTTGTCGATAAACTCATATTAGCTTGTGAAGATGTCAACCAACGACTCTTAGTAGAAAACTCCATGTAGAAATGACCCGATAAGAAGAAGCTCGGTTCTTACATGAGTTTAGAGCCGTTTGACCATTTATTCTCATATATCAATCATCATGCAGAATTATCACACTTCTTCTCCCCCTCAAGAATTGCATACGGAGTTGCCATTCTTGATTAAACAAGTGAAAATTATCCAAATGTAGTCAATTCACACTTCTCCCCGGCAAAATTAGCACAGGATGTCGCCATCGTCATTATAGTTGAGCAAGTGGAATAAGAAAAACAATCAATGGTAGCCCGGTTCACTTGATGACTGAAGCGCATGGAAAAAGTATGAAGCATGTTGATGAGAATGGTCATTAGTGAGAAGATTTCTCTTCTTCAGAAGATAAAGCGCACTGAAGCGTACACTTTTCTTTTCTTTAGAGTACGAGGCATGAACTGATGTGTTCATACGTCATAAGAAGATTTCTCTTCTTCGAAAGATAGTGCGCATTGAAACGTACACATTTCTTTTCTTTGGAGAACGAGGCATGAACTGTAGTGTTCATACGTCATAATCTCTCTCTTTTCATCTACTCTTGGCAAACTTGTAATCACCCCATTATCATTCAGTAGGCTATTTGTCGTGACAGCTGATGGAGAAAACCCGATATAATGAATTGGACCCTGAAGTAAACTAACCCGAGCTCGTGACTTAAACTTGCACATATGTAACAAAGAGATGTGTCGAGACTTCATCCTCCATTGAATCTCTAAGTACTCTATACTCTTCATCCAACCAACCATCAAGTAATAGACGTACATCACCTCTTGAGAATCCACAATTCAATGTGACACTGAGCACTACAACGTAACTCCTTAAAGTGATAGTTATTTTGTGGTGGTATGAGCCTAATTCCCCCAAGTGGTAAAAGAAAAGGTAAAATACACCCAACAATAACTAGATTTCCAAGTCTTCATATTTGAAGATAAGCTCGAACAAGGATCTTGAAGAATCTTCATCCAACCATCCCCGATACCTTCAGATACTAAGTACACTCGCCCGTGATATTTCACTTCAACCTCAAATAAATAATACTGAATTAACGCCTCTGTCACATCTTCTGAACAGCTCAAATCTAGCCTTCTTTGACATTTAAATGAACTTTGATAATGGTTTCATCCTGACCATGGTTAAAAGCACGTAACCCCGTAAAACCTTGTAATAGCCAAACTGCCATGAGGACAATCCAAACAAACACCCAATTTATGAAGTACACTCTTTTATCCCTTCTTTGAAGTAGAAACCGTAGCACCAGCATCAAATAAGATCCCGATATACACTTTCCATTTCTCCAGATGGTTCCATCAGTACGGGATTTTACAACTCTATGGTTTAAACCGAAAACTAATTTCTTTCGCGGGATTTTACAAAACCAAGAATAAACCGTAAGATAGATCCGGAGCTCATTACTTTAACCAGGATGTTTTCATTGTCACGGGATTTTACAAGTCTATGATTTAAACCGAGAAATAGGTTCTTTCGCGGGATTTTACAAAATCAAGACAAAACCGTAAACAATGTCAGCTTGAATGAGTTATGACAACCTTGGTTTCGGTGAATTTCTGTTTTAGGGGAACATGCAGCGGTTTATCAACGGTTCATTATCCAACATCATCAACATAATCAACCATCCAATCAACACTTTGGTAAACACATCATTCACGAAATCTTTCGGCTATTGTAGTGACCACATTGAGAATTAAACCCGATATGCCAAACTTGATCATGAAGTAAAACTCCCCAGATTTGTTACTTAAACTTGTACTAATCCTTGTGAAGAAGAAACAGTGTACCCAATGTACAAAACCTCTTAACATTCTCAACTGAGTGAGACACTAAAGTGATAGCAACGTTGTAGGTCAAGCGAGAAAGAATCACAAGCGTAACTAAATAGCCAAGTCTTTATCACTCTCTATAAATGCCCAAACAAGTCATCTTCGCGGAAGGGTAGAAAGAAAGAAGACGAAACAAGTAAACGCGCCCGGAAAAACCTCACATCAAGTCCAAATAAGAAATATCGTCCAAACACCTCGTAGTCAACATTTTCAATAACCACTTCAAGCCGCGACATAATAGTTTCCGTGAAAATTCATATCCCAAAGTGTCAAACCACATCACACATCAAGTCTCATCTCACACGTCAAATCTCAAATTCTACAACACGCACACTTTTCAACACGCACGTCTCAAATCACATCTACAAATTACAACTTGTATCCCATAATGATAACACATTAGTACAACTTTTTATCCGCTCCATAACATTAACTCAAGTCAAGCGAGGATCACACGCAGGTTAACTGAGAAAATAATAACCCCGATCCATTCCATCTTACCACTAATAACACACAATCCTGGTCCAAGACCCTTATCAAAATGCAACATATGATCCAAGTAACAATCACATCTGGTCCAACGTATGGTCAATATAATTCGGATCCAATCAACTCCCACATAAGCACACCATGCGGTTTATCCTTAATTGTCAACCTCGCCTAGCCTACTCCAAATTAAGTGACCATTTTAAAAATTATCCCACCAAAGTGATCCATATAATTCCTAACCTCAATAGCTCAAATTCAAATTTGGTTAGCACTGGTGATAACTAATGTGATACAAACTCATTTTACACAAGCGACTAGACCAAGTCCAATTTCAGATCCGTTAAGCCCAAGAGAGTTCAATAGCTGGTCCAAAAGGATCTACATCCGATCCATCATCATTTGAGGGCCCAATAGATTATTAACATACCTTAATTTCTCGTGTATAAAGTTCAACATTATAACACACTTTAACCCTAAAAATCCTCATATATCAAACTCCCCCATCATAACAGTTTCACTTACCCTAAGTGTTCTCCCACAAACCCTAATATCACTCCACCAGTGTACGCCTCCATCACACATGAATCTCTTACCCAAAATAATTACCATCCGCCTCCTTTCAAACTCACACACAATCACCTTACTTCATCAATCATAACAGCGTTCATCATAATCCAATACTCACGACAAGCATGAGCTCACCACAGGGATGGTTAGAGTTTCTTGTGACTGCCATGATATCAACAAGTAAGTTAATGGGTAGGCTTTAATCATTCTATATTGTGTCGAGTCATAACCGAACCAAAGGAAAAGGTATAACATTCTTGTTATGATCTTTTCTTTAAAATCGGATAGCAACAAGGAAGATTTTCATGGGTCTATGATGATGTACTTTGTGGTTAATTGTATCTGAAAATGGTCAATGAGACATTATAAAATTCCACGAAGAAAACTGAGATCTTTTTTGATAATCACCATTCATTCCTCGAAACCAAGAAGTAACTCCCTTTTTCTTATAGTTTAATTCGAATAAAAAATGAGATGGAAACCATGTTTTTGTCATTCTTTTGTTTATTCGAACATACATAGAAGTTATATGGTTTTGAGTCTTGATTTAATGAGAGATGGGGAGTGAATGTGAGGGTTTCTTTAAGTGAGTCTAGATTAGGATTGTGGTTGGTTTTGGTTTAGGTCAGATCTGTTAAAACTTTGTGTCTTCTCGTTTTGATTACTGAATAAGCCATGAACTGATGATGTGTTAAACAGAAGTCATGAGTCTGGTGTTTTGTTGTTAAAAGATTGAGTCATGTGGTATTTTGGTTGATGAGGTCCAAGGCAGCAAGTCGCATATATGTTTTCAGTCAATATATATCATAACTCGCATGCTTTCATTTTAACAACTCTCATCCTTTATAACCCGCATCAGTAGCAACACGCTCAAAAGCGAGTGCAATTAAACCTTATGCGAGTTAAGTAACTCGCATTGAGACAGAACCAATACCCAACTCGCTTCATAACTTCAAGTACTCAACTCGCATTCAAAAATGCGAGTCCACAACTTGCATATTAGACTGTTTACCAACACGCATAAGGTACTTAGAATCTGGACAGATTTAGCAACTCGCTTAGCATGAGAGTTGACACGTCGCAATTCAACAACTCGCATTTGACTGGAGAGTCAAAGCGCATCATAGCTCAACTCGCATTCAAGAAGTGTACCAACTTGCATCTAAGAATATGTCCAGTATTTGACCCAGAAATAGTCGAACTTGCTTACAAGAAACAACCATCAAACCCGGAAACGCAAGTGACATAAGAAGCTGAACATTTTTGCCCCATTTGACCACTCAAATCTGACTAGATTAAAAATTTTTATGAGCATACATAAAGCTTCTGTGGACAAAATTGACACAAAGGACAGTTTTATGTAAATATGTGTAAAGCATAAGACTTTTGAAGTTTTTGACCATTAAGGATACACAAAACTTGTAGAAACTGTTATCACCAACAAGATAGAAAAAAAATTGGAGCACTAAAGATTTGTAAAAACAGCTTAAACAAAGTTATTCGAACAACAAAAATCAATGAACACAAACAACCTGGTACGAAACACATAATAAACCGCTTCAAAAACCATTCGGATCATCAAAACAACACAACCTGGGCTCTGGTACCAATTGTTAGGATCCATTATTTATGTTGTTTGATGATTCGGGTGGTCTAGGACAATGATTAAACAAGAAAGCCATTTTAGATAGATGAAGAGAGTTGAGAGGAGGTTCCTTGAAAGAGAGTTGCTTAACAAATGAAAGGTTAGATTCAAAGAAGCCACACCCCTTCCATGGATGGAAGGGGTATTTATAGTTACAGAATACACGACCTCCTATCGGCCTGTGGATCAGGTATACAGTGGGTAAAGACCCGTCCTTCCTCCATGGTGTTGCATTAAACTAAACTATGCTACAAACTAACTAATTAACTACTAAATAACGTAACTAACGATATGTCTACGAGCTAACTTATGCTAGATAATATTTGGGGTGACCGACTCTTCGCTATTGAATTTTCTAATTCCTAACACGGTCAGATATGATAGAGATTGGTACACTGTGTTTTGAGACTATTTCTTTGATGTAAAGTCGAGTCAACTGATCCATCTTGTAAGTCTCTTTGATTGGTAGAAAGTTTGCGGACTTTGTGAGATGATCCACTATGACCCAGATGGAGTCATAACTGTTGGATGTCTTTAGGAGTTTAGTGATAAAATCCATTGTGATTCGTTCCCATTTCCATATCGGAATCTCTGGTTGTTGTAAGAGACCGGATGGTTTTTGGTGTTCAGCCTTCACTTTGGAACAAGTAAGGCATTTACTGACGTAGGTGGCAATGTCGGCTTTCATGTTGGGCCACCAATAAAGTAGTTTTAGACCATGATACATCTTATCGGATCTGGATGTACGAAATATTTGGATTTGTGAGATTCAAGCATGATTAAGTCTCGTAGGCCACCATAAAGTGGTAACCAACTTCGTCCTTGGAAGCATAAAGTTCCGTCAGAACGGGTTTCAAATTTCTTTTGTATCATGCCGTCCAATTTCTCCTTCTCTTAATTGATGGTTAGGACTAAAGCTAGAACTCGTAGAGGTTTAACCCTTTCCTTCCGGCTCAGAGCATCTGCTACTACGTTGACTTTTCCCGGATGATAGCGAATGTCGCAATCATAATCACTGAGTAGTTCCAACCATCGTCGTTGCCTCATGTTTAATTCCTTTTGATCAAGAATGTGTTGGAGACTTTTGTGGTCAGTAAACACAGTACATCTAGTACCGTATAGATAGTGTCTCCAGATTTTAAGTGCAAAGACTACTGCTCCTAACTCCAAGTCATGAGTATTGTAGTTTTCTTCATGTTTCTTGAGTTGTCGTGAAGCATAAGCCATGACCTTTTCTCATTGCATGAGTACGGCTCCTAATCCTTGGTGCGAAGCATCGCAATAGACTACAAAATCTTCGATCCCATCTGGCAATGCTAGAATAGGGGCACTACAAAGTTTTATTTTAGGATTTGGAAAGCTTCTTCTTCATCTTCGCTCCAGATGTACTTTTTGTTTTTCTGAGTTAGCATAGTCAAAGGTTTGGCTATTGAGGAAAACCCCTCAATAAACCTTCGATAATAACCAGCCAAACCTAGAAATTGAAGAATTTCCGTAGGTGTTGTAGGTGTTGGCCAATCCTTGATAGCCTCAATTTTAGCGGGATCAACATGCAGACCCCGTGCTATTGATAACATGCCCAAGGAATTGTACTGACAGAATCCAAAATTCACATTTAGAGAATTTTGCGTACAGCTTCTCTTTCTTAAGCAAATCTAAAATCGTCCTCAGATGATCTTTATGTTATTCTTCGCTTTTGGAGTATATGAGAATATCATCGATGAATACGATCACGAACTTGTCCAAGTATGGCTTACACACCCGATTCATGAGATCCATGAATACTGTTGGTGCATTCGTCAAGCCAAACGGCATTAGTTGGAACTCGTGATGACCATAGCGAGTTCTAAAGGCTATTTTTAGAATGTCTTCCTGTCGAACCTTTACTTGATGGTAACCCGACCGAAGGTCTATTTTTGAGTAATAGGTCGAACCTTGTAGTTGGTCGAATAGATCGTCGATTCTTGGCAAAGGGTATCGGTTCTTTATGATTAATTTGTTTAGCTCACGATAGTCGATACACATTCGTAACGGTCCATCTTTCTTTTTCACAAACAAGACAGGAGCTCCCCAAGGTGAGGAACTAGGTAGGATAAACCCCTTGTCCGAAAGTTCTTGTAGTTGATTGGCCAGTTCTTGCATCTCGGATTGTGCTAGTCTGTAGGGTGTGCGGGCCACTGGCGCCGCTCCTGGCACTAAATTAATTTGAAACTCTACTTGGCGTGATGGTGGGAGTCCGGGTAAGTCTTCAAGGAAAACTTCAGAAAATTCACGAGCGATAAGGACGGCTTCAAATCGTTTTTCTTTGGATTCCTTCTCAGTAACATGGGCTAGAAATGCGTAATCTCAATGTACTTCATGGTTTTCATACATGAGATGATGTTTAAGCGAGTTCCACTTTGATTACCACAGATGACCAAAGTTTCATTGTTACAAGGAATGTGAACAACTTTTTCGCCACAGATGATGTTGGCTCGATGTTTTGAAAACCAATCCATGCCAATGACAACATCGAAACTTCCAATTTCGATTGGCATGAGATTGATGCTGAATGGGTGATCTAAAAGGTTGAGTGTACTGTTTAGGAGTACAGTATTGGTGTTTACTAAGTTTCCGTTAGCTAATTCAATACTATAGTGGGTATCCATAGTGGTTGGTGTAATATTAAGTAAAGGTGCAATTGTGGAAGATATAAAGCTCATATCAGCACCGGAATCGAATAAGACCTTAACAAGATGGTTATTGAGTGAAAATGTACCAGTGACTACGTTCGGGGTCTTGTTGAGGTTCACCGTTGCCCATAACATAGGTTCTACCACGAGCATCTCCGCCTTGTTGGCCACGGTTTTGAGGGCAATTGTTTCTGTTGTGCCCTCTTTCTCCACACGTGAAGCATGTAATTATTGGCTGTGTATTGCTTCTGGTAGTTACGGCATTGTTTCTACAGTCTTTAGCAAGATGTCCTATTTTTTGACACTTGCGGCACTTAGCTGGGCAAGGACCAATATGATGATAGTTGCATTTATTGCATTGTGGGTAGTTTCCACCATAATTGCCTCCAGCTGGTGCTGCAACATAAGCCGTTGAGGCTTCTTGTCTTTTGTTTTGTTGCTGATGGTGTTGGGTGTTGCGGTTTTGGTTGTTGGAAGTTTTTCTTTGGTTGTTATCCCATTGTCGTTTGTTGTTGTTGTTTCAGTTGTTATTGTTGTTGGCGTTGTTGTTGTTGTTACGGTAGTTGGTGTTGTTGGTGGTAGTGTTGTTATTGACATTCTGTCTCCGGATAGCTCCTGCTCGAACCACTTGATCTATGAGATTTCGAGACATTCGCATAGCATCATCAAGTGACTTTGGATCAAACGATGTCACATTTCCCTGGATGATAGGCGTAAGTCCCCAGATATATCTCTCTAACAGCTTTTCAGTTGTTGGAACCATTGATGGACATAGTATCGCCAATTCTTGAAATCGGCGGTTGTAAGTTGTGATGTCAACACCTTTGAGAACGTGGTTCCAGAACTCCACTTCCAACTTCTGTATTTCACTACGAGGGTAATACTCCTTGATCATTAAACCCTTTAGAGCAACCCAAGAGATTTTATAAGCATTCGTGATGCCTATTGGTTGAGCAACTGCATTCGACCATGATAATTCCTGATCCAGTAGTGTACAAGTGACATATTGAACTTTGTCACTTCGGTAGCATTTTGATTGAGAACACAGACTCCATTCTTTCAAACTAGCGAGTTAAACCCACGGATCCTTCTGAACCCTTGAAATTTGTGGGTTTGCAACTCATAAATTCTTTTTATGAGCAACCTCTAGTTGCACTAGTTGCGGCAAGCTTAGCAGTTTCAGCGGCTGCGGCAGTTTCAGCGGCTGACTTGTGCGTAATGCGGCCGGCAGCTTCCGCGACTATGGCTGCTCGTTCAGCGTTAATTGCTACATTCACTCTGGTAGTAATCATTCGCTCAATGGCAGATGAAGTCATTGGTTGAGATGCTTTCGCTTTCTTTGGCGGCATGATTCTATCAATTATATAAAAGATATATCGTGAGTTATAAAAAGATCATGATTTTTGGTGGGAAAAGTTATAAATAATAAAGTTGGAGTTTTAAACCATAACACATGATAGCACAAAACAAGAGTTTTTACTCATATAACGTTGATTGATTTACAAAATCAAAACTTATTACAAGCTTCTTCAAAATTTACTAACTGATACTTTTAGTTTAGTAATTACAACATTTTACTACTGCTAGCTATTACATGGATTACTTATAGTTTTCTAACTGAGTCTAATCAGTTTAGTGATTACAAAAGTTAACTACTAATACACTAATCTATTTCGGGCTTGATGGTTCTTGTGGTGGTTGAGAATCCCTTTTGATAGTAAGAACATCAATACTATCAATGTCCATACGGCACATATCGGGGTGTGTATTTGCAATCCATGATCGTACTTGGTATAGCTCTCTCTAGCCTATTTTGATCAATTCTTGCAAAGTCGTTACTGATTTGAGCGGATGTTAATTGATGTTTGAGTCTTTTGATTTCTATGTCGTGTTTATTTTCTCGTCGTTCCTCGACATAGTTCTCCTCTAGGATAAATATATCGAGGCGTTTGCGGGCTCTTTAAGCCTCATCTTGAGCTTTATCAGTTTTTGCTTTACGTATTTTCATTTCTTGCGATAGGGTTTCGGTAATGCCTTGCAGTTCGGTGCATTTTCGTTTAAGGCAATATAAGTCGTATTGAGGAGAGGGTTTCATGGCCATTGTCGAGGAGATTCCACCATCCTCATAAGTGGATGTTGGTCCTTGAGTAGGAGTAGTAAGATTAGGTTCGGAAGAGGTTTCCGAGGCAGGAGGTGGTGATAATGGTATTATATCATATGCATAGTCCACCTCTTGATCAAACTCGGGTTCAACCCAATCTTGAACATTATATTCGGGAGAATCTGGTACAACCGGATCCTCTTCTTCTTCGTCGGCCAAATCTTCGTATGATTCATCATCGTAATTGACGGCATCAAGGTAGTCATCATTGATATCGGGAAAATCAAGTTCCAGAATATTTGGAATGTTTGGAAATTGTTCGGTGATCTTTGGAACGTAATCGGGGAGATGCGAGATGGACATAGTGTCTACAAAAAGGATATGATGTCAAAATAAACTCAATGTTTATAAAAAAAAGGTTCAAATGTGCCAAGTGTGCATATATCAATATACTAATATGTTAGTGTTATAATAACATGTCTTGAAAGTCCATAATCGTCTGGAGGATGGAAGGCACGGAGAACGGAAGGTTATAAAATGTTTTTGTTTGTAAAAGTAGTTATAGTTTAAGTATCAATTTAGACTCGTTTCTCTATAACTATGACTCTGGTACCAATCTGTAACACCCCCAATTTCGTGATATGCAGCGGAATTCAAACTGGGTGTTACTCGACGTCACAACAATCATAATAATAAGCGATCTCTAAAGGAGTCATTTTAAAAAGGCTTTATCATTCAAATATATCAGAGTTTACAAAATAGGTCCCAGTTGGTTCCATTGTTTACAAAATACATCAATATAAAGTTTTTGATGTTTTGTGAATGATAAAATATTTATACCCTTCATGATCTTGTCCTTGCCCTTCCGTGCCAGCTTCCGACATTATGGACTTCAAATACATGCTTAAAACTGTCAACACAAAGGTTGAATGAAATTCATAGAGTTTGTTTGATGGTTGAACACATTATGTTTGTAGTGTGAGCTATAGACTCACACTAATGGTTTGAAAACAAAAACAGTTATTATTAGACTAAGCATCATGCAACCAAGGCGTTAACGTGTTCCAAAATTAATTGGTGAAATTGTCGGTACGAGCCCTAATAGGTAAAAATTGCCGTTTTTACCTAATGTTACTCAAATATAGTGCGTTTGCTTGCCTACCTGGTCAACACAAACGGGATTCGTCAATCCCAATAGATCTATTCACAATATTCACGCCCACTCTCACTAGTGATTAATGATTCATGATTTAGGGACTTAAGTTTGGCAAATGCGGTAACTTAGTGCTAATAAAACAATCAGATAAGCATACATTTTGAAATCAATGTGTTCGGTTTAAAATAAAGAATGTATCTCCCCCAAGGGTTTGTAAAATAATTAAGTAATAGAAAGTGGGGCTATGAACTCACCTAGAGTTTAATGATGTTAAGTACTTTAACGGATGTGATGGATAAATCGGGAACTTCTACGTGCAACCTAAAAATGAAATGTTGCGACTTAGGTTTGGAATAATGTTTTAGGAAAACATAAACCATCCTATATATGTCTCTATGTTGATCATGATGTAGTCATTTATAGTTTGATGTTTATAGTAACATTTTTAATATGTGAAAACGTATTTAGTTTATAAATATCGTACTACCATTCGGGCCATCATAATTCAGAGGTCTTGTAGTAAACTTTCAAGGAGCTAGGACACTTTAAATCGTAAATCCAGCAACTCGTCGATACGTTTTACCCAAATAAAACCCCTCACATGAAGCTCCCTAGTATTGTAGCACTTAGTAGATAAAATATATATTTTGAGTGGAGATTATTATATTATAAAGTTTTATTATGTTTTTAATAAACATTTAGTTTTTACAAATTCTCATAGTTTACAAGTGGTCATAGTTTATTAATATAGTCAATAATAAAATTTTAGTAACAATTCAATATGTAACTAGTTATGAAAACGCCATGGTTTTTATATTTTTAACTTGTAAAAATCCAATTTTGCTGATAAAAACTGTTCTACAAATATTAGGCAGTAAATGATATCATTTGGTCTTTTCAGGCCGAGTTTCCTTGCAATAATTGTAAAACATCGTTCCGAACAACTTTCATGTTTTAAGTTTTTGATGATTCGGACCAGAAGTACCACTTATTTTAAACCAGATTCAGCAGTAATAAAAATGGTCATTTCTAGGGTTTTCTAACTTCTTTTTACCATAACTTTTGACTCGTTTGTCCGTTTCGGGTGATTTAAGTTGCTATATTTACCTTTTTATTTTTTCCACAGTAATATATAAGTTACCAAGTCCATATTAGCTGTTTTAAATGGCTTCAAATATGTATGACTAGTTTACTAGTTTGTTAATTTTATAACAATATGTGAATTAAAACATATGTTTGAGTATATGTACATCATGAATCAACATAGTAACCATCTATATAGAATGTATTTAACAAGATTAGTAATAATAAACATGAGACAATGGAGTGGTGGTGGTGATGAGTTGCTTACAACTTTGGCTTTCTAAAGAAAGGAGTAACTAGTAAGGATTAGGACTTTGATTGATCAAGCTTTCCACACCTTGGTACCCTTCTACATTTATTATAATAATGAAGGCTTGGTGATGAAGTATTAAGTGACTTGAGTGGATTTAAACTCACGAAGATCACTTAAACTTGTTAGAGATTTGATGTAGTAACTTGTTACTTGCAACCTTCTTAGCATCAACTTGGAGTCATGAATCAAAGTATGGCATGTAGGTTGGTGCTATGATAATAATGACCAAGAGAGGAGGATGAGGGTTTTTGTGAAGTCTTTCACTTGCTATTTATAGGAGGGAAGGTTTGGTTAACCATATATTGGGTTAGATAAAAACCATGGTTAATTTAAAGACATATGTATGAGATTACATGCAAAATGGATGAGATGAAGCCAACACTATGGTGACTCACCCATAAGGGGCAGTCACACATAGTTAGTGGGCTAAGATATTTTGTTTTGATAATATCTTGGTTTTATGATGTGTTTTGGTTCCGTTAAATGCCAACCGTAATTTGTTAAGCCATAAAAGGTAAAACCGGGTATCGTAAAAATACGAAATTTGCAAGAATGATGAGACTCGTCATTATAATCCAGGTAAAAATATAAAATGTGTTATAAGTCTCATTGGGTGCTAAAACGCTGTCTAAAGCTGGAAACGCGGGTTAAAAACGCGTAAAACGTATAACTGGAAAACGTAAAATTCCAACATTTGTGGAATTGTCGTAAAATGGTAGAATTACATATTTCTAATGTTTACAGTTTTTTATGGACATATCGGGTTGTCCGAATGATGTTTAAACCCTAAAGTAATTCTGAGCCACGGTTTTGTGAAATTGGTTCTGAATGGATTCAACGTACGTCGTCAGGACGAATTGTCGAGTTTTATTTATCTTGTCATAATAGTAAAATTAAATAAAAAAAATATTTATGGGATAAATGATGAAAGTGAATAGTAAATTCGAAAATGAAAAGTAACCTGAAAATGCGGGTGATTACAATAATGGTTTCACTTTTTATATTAGTCTCTTTCACCGTATAGGGACCAAACCATTTTGGCCTATTCTTGCCTCGTAATGCTTTTAATTTTGATCTATACAAAAGCACCTAGTCTCCTTCCAAACATTATTTTTTAGGGAGTGTTTCCGTGGTGTAGTTGTACCCTATGTTTTTATCATGTTTCCACAATTTCGAATCCATCCCCTCACTCACGAAATCTCTAATCTTTTTTTCCTATTCAACAATTTTCTTCTTAACAGCATTATTGGAGACTCGCAAATTCTTATTATTTATATTCTCCTTAATATTTAAAGGATATCTCGGAGCAATAGGTATCATAACTTTTTCTTTGCCACTTTTGAGTAACATGACACCCTCACCGCATTTGATGGTTGCCTTGGCGGTAGCCAGGAAAGGTGTTCCAAGGTTTAATGGCATGTGTTTATCTTCCACAATGTCTACAACTGCAAAGTCCACCATATATATAACACTTGCAACCTCGATTAAAACATCCTCCGCTATTCCTAAGGGATAAACATATGAATGATTCGCTAAGAAAAGTCTAAGATTGGTATTGGTTGGCTCCTCCTTAGTCAACTTACTATAGACAGATAGCGACATTATGTTTATATCGGATCCCTGATCGACTAAGGCTTTTATATTCTCTAAATCACCAATGTTACATGGTATTATGAAGTTCCCAGAAATCTCATGTTTCTTAGTTATTGGTTTCTTTAAAATTGCCTCGTACAAAGGTCCCATAGGCATGGTGTCATATTCTTCCTCTTTTATCTCACCTAAGAGGGCTTTCCTAAGAGCATCATTATACCTTAAGTTGTTCACTTGGTTCACAATTGTTTTTTTATTGATCTCATGCTTAAGGTAGTGTTCAATGATTTTTGGTTTATCGTCATTCTGAGCCTTATCCTTGTCCTTACTATTCTTGTTGTTCTTGGCAGTCTCAGTCTCCTTCTTCTTAACTACCCTACCCTTATCGGAAACAATGGAATTGGCATTAACAAACAAAGTGGGGGTAGCGCGGTCATCGTTTCTCACTAACACCTTCTCAGGAACCTTCGTCTTAGTGTATTCTTTCACCAAGTTCATCATCTCCGCCATTTTTGCCTGCATTTCTTCCCTTTGCCTATAAACATCTTCTTTAAATTTGGCTAATATTTCCGAATGGGCTGCCATGTATTATCTCATTTGTGTTTTGAAGCTTGGTGAGAGTGGGATTGGAGAGGTAGAACGGAAGCGTCGTACATAATTAAGATTTTGTTCACGGCTAGGTGATTCAGAGAGAGGTGTTTGGCGGTTGGCAGAGTCAGTGAAATTGACCGTTGCTCGATGGATTGGTCCAGGTGCTTTCTTTTGCCTCTCAACTAGATAGTCGATCCTTTTCTCAAGAGCACTAACTTGCTCTTCAGTGATGTTGGAAGGTTCATGAGGTATTGATATGGAATTCACCGTTCTTTTGGGGGTTTCATGAGATTCACTCCAATCTTCGTAGCTCTGACCGGAAAGCTCTTCTATGATATCCCATGATTCTTTCGTGTTGAGATTGCTGAGCCTTCCACCGGCCGCTCGGTCAATGGATCGCTTGGTGAGGAAGCTGGCATGATCGTAAAAAATTTGAACTTGAAGCTAAAGATCGATTACGTGATGCAGGACTTTATGGAGTAAGTCCTTGAATCAAGTCCACGCCTCATAGATAGTTTCGCCTTGACGTTGTTGGAACATCAAGATGTCATTCCTAAGTTTGGTAGTTCTCCTCGATGGGAAAATTGGGCGAGGAAACGAGTGGTGAGATCATCCCAACTTGAGATGGATCCGGCGGGAAGTCGCTCAAGCCAATTACTAGCTTGGTCCCGTAGAGAGAATTGGAAGAGACGCAAGCGCATGGTCTCCCGTGTGGTAGCATCAAGGTCAATGGAGTCAATGATTTTTAGGAAATCCTTGAGATGCTGATTAGGATCTTCGGAATGAAGTCCATGGAATGCACATCCGTTTTGCACCAACCGGATGGTGTCGGATCGAAGGGCCGTAGTTTGAGCTTGATCGGGGAGCTCAATGGTGTTCCTATAGCCTTGATGGCTCGGTCTATAGTATTCACCAAGAGTACCACCTCTTGGCGGGTCAATTGGTGGTGGGTTATCACCTTCCATGATGAAAAGTGATGAGGTTACGAACAAAGTCACGAAGAAGGGGGATAGACTACAAGGAAGCTAATGAAAATGAAAATATTACTTTATAGGAATCAAGCAAGGGAACCTAAACGAGATAGAGATCTAACTAGCTATTCTATTCCCCGGCAGCGGCGCCAAAAACTTTATGCGCGTACAGAGCGCGTTCGGGGTCAAAAGAACTTCCTTTTCGTCGAGCAAGTTTTTCAAACCACCTAGGAAGTTAACCTAATCGTTGTAGTGTAGTATTGGGCAAGCCTCGGGGATTGATATTGTTCTCTAGGGGAATAGGAATACTAGCAAGAAACGTATGACGAGAAGGTGGGGGTTGAGGATGATTTTTTTTTTTAATCTTTTTATTGGTTTTTTAGAAAGCTAAGGTAAATATCTCGGGGCAATTGGTTGGGGGTGGTACTTCTACCGATTACTCTACTTAACTAATTATTTATTACTACGAGTAGTCTTATGTCTTATTGAAGTGTGCTCGTATGATGATGAAAAATATGTTTACCTAGATCTTATTACTCCCTAGTTATCTTTTATTGGTCGGTTGAATTGTCAAACCTTATCTTAAGGCGTTGTATTCCTAAGGTCGTAGGGTATGCGTAGTCCCTAGTTCTTTGAGGTTATCTCTTGTTTATGACATACGAAATCAGCAAGCCTTGGCTATTTCATTCATAAGCCACACATTCATAAAGCATACTCAAGCATTAAATACAACGAATGATGCCTAGTTGCACTCCTAAGCCAATTTACAATTAAGATAAGAAATAACCTAACAATAATCAATAACTAGGTTTCATAGATCTAAGCAAACACACAAGAAATTTAGCTAGACATGGTAAACAAGCAAGCGTACATACAATCAATCGAATAAGGGATAGATGATGCAGGTTTTACTGACCAGGTTTTAATATTTATAATTGTCTCGTTTACCTATGGTCTACCTTATGCACTAACGGGCAGTGTACCCGATCGTGTGTAGTGTAGTAATTGGTAAAACTGACGTCGTCCCAAGAGCTATGTGAGCGGATTCTAACTAAGTCTAGGTGTTACAGATTTTAATTGGCTTTAAGTTGGAAATGACTAACTAATAAGACAAGAAAATAAAAGAAAGCAAATAAGGGCAGAGGTTGTGATCAATAGAGGAGAAGTGTGCTAACCTAGTTACTCATCCTATCAGGTTATGTTCACGTCTAATTACTTCCAATTGCTTCAAGTGGGGGTTTAGGTCGCTAGGATAGCATTTGGTCAGTTCGTCCTAGCCTATCAGCAAAGGTTTCCACCGGAGATCAAGCTACCACCCTTGAAAGTCCAGTTGTTTTTAGTCCCCTAAGCCAAGTCATTAAGTAACGCTACATGCAAGATTCATAATAATGAGTGCCTGGGCGCTAGCATCTTAGACACTCATCCCTAACTTCTTAAGTTCAAAGCGAAGAAGGGTCGTCAGTTGGTCAATTCTTACCCTTCCCACTCAGTCTACCTACTTAGGGTCAGTTGGTCAATTCTCCTAAGCAACTAGACACTACCGCCATTCAAAACCACCGAAACAAGGGTAGCTATCAACAAACTATACATGCATACAATAGAAATAATTATACGGAAGCAATGTAAGCATAAACATAACAATTAAGGAATCATAACTAGGCTAGCACCAGAGGTGCTTAGCCGATCATATTAACTGAATCGATTCAATGTTTGACATAATGAAATACATTAATTGAAAGTAAAAGAAATGATAAATCGCTAAAGCTTATCATAAGGGAGTAATTTCTACCTTGGAGATGGCTCTGTATGATCCTCAAGTGTAACATATTGGATTTCACATACACATCAAATCACTAAATAAAGTAGGCGTATAAGATGAGTTTTAGAGAGAGAAAGTTAGAGGTTTGGGAACTTTAGTGAGAGAAAGAAAAATCTTATTATGAGCTCCAACTCTCTACCTTGGGAGGTAGAGAGTATTTATAGTCTTATAATAAAACGCCACCGACGGGCGTGGATCGGGCATACATGGGTAAAGACCCGTCCGTCCTCCACGGTGTTACTTAACTAAATACTACATAACATTAAATAACTACGACTACGAGCTATCTAACGATTACATATACTTGAGGTGACCGACACTTTAACTACTGGATTTTCCAAATCCTAACAATCTCCCCCTAAGGGAGGTCACCTCAAACATACATTAAAATTACATAGAATACAAACAGATATTTCATTGAGATAGTTCTTGAATTCTTGTTCATGTTCTTTGTTCTGTAACTCGTAGTCTTTGATTCTTCATTTTTGCATGTTTAGATAATATGAGTGGAGGTCTTTAACTGATCCACGTGATAATGAGTTTTGAGCCAGCATTGAGATCATCAGCCACATTAATCTCTAACTCATCCTTTGTGGTGTTGGTATTATGTGATGTTGTGACTTTTGGACTGACATGCTCACATTCTGGATCATGATTTCTTCTTATCAGAGTAGCGGAAGCTTTCGATGATTCATGATATTGGCAGCAGTAGCGAAGCATGGAGTGAAAATATCAGAGTCATTGATGCACTAATCATGATTTCTTTAGATATGACAGTGTTGTGTGAGCATGCGGCTATGGATTGACCGCTTCATTCCGATCACCGCAAACGTCGGGTGTACCTGCATAAAATAGTTAGCAATAAAGCGCACGAAAGTGTCTTTGATCACTTTCGTTGAATTGAGGTACACGGCCACGGTTCCCCGTTGATCAAGATACAAGTCTGCTGTGATCGGAAGAATTCCGAAGAATCTCCTTGACAGGGTTTCGCAGCTGTTCTAGCCGTTCTCAAATCGGAACGTCTCAAAGAAGACAACACGGAGTGAGTGAACCAGCGAAATGAGATTCAATGATTGATGAAAAGAGATTTGAAAAACAATGGGTATCTTGCTCAATAGAAATTGTTTTGCAATACAACGAAGGTTTTAATGAAAATCAATTATCAATCATAAACACCTTTTATTTTGAGAAATACGTACACAGTCGATGTGTAAAAGAAAAGAGTTTTTGAGCACAACGACCGGTTTTACAAAGGCATCCGTCAATCCATAACCTGAACCAGGATTGATTCAAAAGATTGAATCGCCCCATTGTTTCTGTTCAGTTGTCACATGGTTGATCTATTGAATAGATCTCACATGCCACCTACCAGGAGCTTGTTTGATGTTGGCACCAGAAGGCATTCCATCTTCATTGTGAATATGTTTTCATATCACTCAGATGTTCTGGCAATACTACAAGGATAATGCGTAGGGCTCATAAGATATAATTTCTCTTTCCACATTGTGTGAAACAAAGAGTCTTTATTGAAAGTGTCCTAAAGAGATTTATATGATGATCTCGTGGCTCTAGACTCAATTGTGCATATTTGGTTCCTATGTCGGAGACTAGGGAGAGGGTCTCCTTCTTCTATATCAACAATCTCTAAGAGAAAGTCGATAGATTATGTCGGTTGCCCGTGAGAATGAAACAAGCCCTTTTAAGAGGAACTTGAGTGGTTTGGAAAGTTGAAGTGCAGTGCGTCACTGGGTCCATTTCGTCTTGTCTTTAATACCGATGTTACCTTGGTAACCACCAGTAGTATATGAATTGAACCCGGTTTCTGCCCTAAGGTTGAATAATTGGAGGGCTATTTGTTTTCACCCTTTTCTCATTCAATTCTTTTTCATTCTTTAACCCCTTCAGTGCTTACCGAGACTTCATAACTAGAACCTTGTTGGGTTTATTCCAGTACTAGCTCAGTCTCAGTCCGCACTCTTCCCATATCTCACTTTTCTCCTTTTTTTTCATTATACCTAAGGACTTCTACACTATCTAGTGGATTGTCCCTGGGTAGATCCCTCCGGGTCTGGCGGATCATGGGAACAAAAACCTAACCTTATCATCCTTATATCATCATACATAAAGTAAATTTGGTCGGTCTATTTGGTATTTTCATGTGCAATTGGAACCAATTGAAAACCATTTGAAAATCAATCAAGATACTTGTGATATAGAATCAAAGCATTTTGTATCTTAATTGTTTTGATATTTTAGAAATGCTCCCCCTCAACATATGCATAAAAATTCAGAATTTGTTTAGCACATGGAGGCAAGAGATCTTTAAAATCGTTAGATTAAGAATGAAAGGTCCAATCTTTTGATTAACATTTTTTAAAATGATCATCATCACTTCCCAATCAATTTGAGTAGATAAAACATTTTGAGGAAGGATGAGGTTTTCAAAGTTTGCTCCCCCTCAATATGTGCCTCGAAGTTTGAAAGAGTTTTGCACATATTAGAGGGAACCTGCACTTAGAGACAACTCAATCACGTTTCAATAGTTTGAGGTTTAAAGTAGATGCTCCCCCTCAACATGTGCATGGAAAATTTGAAATCGTTTGTCACATGCGGGGAGGAAAACATGCTAAACACTTATGAAACCATTTATCGAATTATCAGTTTAAATCCAATTTAAATCACAAATTCTCCCCCGATCACACTTATCAAATCATTTGAGATTTGTGATCTCTGTAGATTTAAATTGATTTTGAAAGCTTTTAAGGAGAATTGTGACTTGATTATGAAAACGTTTTAACTGATAAGGATTGGATTTTGAGACTTTAAACTCCATTGATTAAACATGCATGATTATCTTTTGAAAACATAATAATAACCAAGGTCTTGAACCAATTGTGTAAAGTATTGTAAAATATTTAGAGTAGACCTTGCTCATTTAAGTGCTAATTGTTTGAAAAGAACACTTTTTGATTTAATTGAAAAATCATTCTCCCCCACAATCAATGACGAAAGTTGTTGATTGATGGATTGAGATTTTGACACTTGATAAGTTCTTTTGATTTTCAAAAATAGAGTCCCAAGTGTTTTCAAAACAATTGAGTTTTCATAAGATTGCAAAAAAATTTCAAAGGAATCTTTAGAAGGAAAAATATGTGAGATTAAACATTTGTCTTGTTAATGACAAACATTTGTTTTTAGAATCAGAGCATTAGGTTTGAAACATGAGATAAAGCATGGCTCTGTTCTTTCTTTGAAAAATATTTTTTTATTTTTTTATTTTTTTTTAATAATAATATTCGAACAATATCTAAAGACCCGTGTCATTCTTTGAATGACAACACAAAGACTGTAGATATTTTCGAATTGAGAAAAACATGACAAAATGACAATATTTTTTGAAATTTTTCAAGATTTTTCAAATTTTTATGGATTTTTTGAAAGTTTTATATTTTTCTATTTGCTTTTTGTTGGTTTTGTAATTTTGTATTTTGCTTTTTGAAAAAAATATATACAAAAGATAGATGAAGGAAAACCTTTTACTCCTCTTCTTCCTCTTGAAGACGTTTGAGTGTTTTCGGTTGTAGGCTCTTAAGACCAAGTCGTGGAAGGATAAACTCAAAACGTTCTCTAGGAAGAGCTTTGGTGAAGATGTCTGCTAACTGGTATTCAGTCCTCACAAAGTATAGTTCCACCACACCGTTTTCAACTTGCTTCCTGATGAAATGATGTCGAATGTCGATGTGTTTTGCTCTTGAGTGTTGAACGTTGTTGCATGAGAGAGCAATATCACTTTTATTATCACAGTAAAGAGGGATTTTGTTGAATTCAAACCCATAGTCAGATAATTGGGATCTCATCCAAAGGACTTGAGCACAACAAGATGACATGGCTATGTATTCAGCCTCTGTATATGAAATAGAAGTACTCATTTGCTTCTTTGAAGACCAACTCACAAGCTTATCACCCAAAAACTGAGTACCTCCTCACGTGCCGGCGTGTATCTTGACATCTGCATGATCGGCATCGCATAGGTCATTAGTGACATACCGTGTCCTTCGGGTACCATAGTCCCATATTGATGGTTCCTTGGAGATACCGAAAGACCCGTTTAACCGCTTCAAGGTGCTTTTAGTAGGCTTAGCCTGATATCTAGCACACATGCATACAGCGAACAAGATGTGCGGTCGCTAGCTGTGAGGTACATCGGGGATCCGATCATACTACGATATTTCGTTTGGTCTACCATGATCCCTGAGTGGTCCTCATCCAACTTAGTACGTTCAATCATGGGAGTGTCAACGGTGTCACATGAAACAAATCCAAATTTCTTTAAAATCTCATTTGCATATTTAGACTGATTTATAAAAATGCCTCCGGGACTTTGTGAAATTTGTAATCCCAAGAAAAATGACATTTGTCCCATCATTGACATTTGAAATTTGGAACCCATTTCATTTGAAAAATGATCACATTCATTGGGGTCAGTCGAGGCAAAGATAATATCATCAACATAAATCTGAACGTGAATTAAATGTTTGCATGACTTTCTGGTGAACAATGTCGGATCAACTGCTCCCTTGCTGAATCCAGTAGATAGAAGAAACTTTGACAGTGTATCATACCATGCTCTAGGAGCTTGCTTCAAACTGTAAAGGGCCTTTTTCAAGCGATAGACATGAGTAAGATGCTATGGATTCACAAAACCCTCTGGCTGGCTGACGTAAACCACCTCTTTCAAATCACCATTAAGAAAGGCGGTTTTCACATCCATCTGATATACGACCATGTTCTTACTGGCCGCATTAGCCAAGAAGATTATGATAGCTTCAATACGAGCAACAGGAGCAAAAGATTCCTCAAAGTCAATACCTTCTTCTTGACGATATCCTTTAGCCACTAACCTAGCCTTATTTTTCAACACATCACCATGCTCATCAAGCTTCACTTTGAAGATCCACTTTAGAGCAATGATCATAGCACAGTCTGGAGCAGGTACTAATTCCCATACATCTAATCGATCAAACTCATGAATTTCTTCTTGCATGGCATTGAACTAGCTGTCTTCATTCATAGCAGTTTTAACGTCTTTAGGTTCGATCTTAGAGAGTACGGAGTTGAAGAAGCACCATAAGGCATCAGTAGCAAGTTGTTTACGGGTGGATACAGGATGAGAAGGGTTTCCAATGATGTTGTCCAATGGGTGATCATGTGTCCATTTTCTAAGGTGTTCATATGGTTGTTGTTGTGGGCGAAGTAGCGAGTCGATGTCTCGATGAAGATGGTTCGATGATGATTCAGGAGCAAATATATTTTCAAATTGAGCATCTTCAGGAGTAGCAAAGGGATTAACTTCATCTTGTGAATCAGAAGCAATTCCATGATGTACACTTTCGGTGATTGAAGGTTTGTTGATGAGGCTGATTGATCGGCAGGAGGCTTCGACTTAATGACATAGAAGCTGAAGGATTGACTTCATTGACATGGATAGAAGCGACCTCGATGATGGGATTGACAGATCATTAGCAGTTGGTTCATAGTGTTCATCAAACATTGGATCAAATAGTTTCTTCAAGTCATCTTCTGATGGAGGTACATAAGGAGTTCTTTGGCGAGGAGTAAACAAGAGTAGAACTGATGGGACTACATGATGATGCGAGGTCCGAATCTGGGTTGTCCGGAGCCATTGGACCGGTCAGCTCATCGAACGTAACGTGAATTGTTTCCATGATATTTCGGGTTCTTTTGTTGTAGATTCGATATCCCTTTTTGTTTGGTGCATATCCTACAAATACTCCAATATCCGCTTTAGGTTTAAGTTTGCCTAAATCTTGACCCTCATTAGTTGGATAACACAATGCACCAAACACATGAAGGAATGATAAATTAGGTTTTCTATTGTGGACAAGTTCATATGGAGTTTTTTCATGAGCAGTGTGAATTAGGGATCGATTTTGCGTGTAGCATGCAGTGGCAATGGCTTCAGCCCAGAGAAACATTGGAACGTTTAAGTAAATCAAGCATTGTTCTTGCGGCTTCCACAAGAGTTCGATTTCGTCTTTCAACTACACCGTTCCGTTGAGGAGTTCGTGGAACACTTCTTTGATGACTGATTCCAACACTTTCATAAAACTCACTAAGTTGTATATTAACAAACTCAGTTCCATTGTGCATTCGGATGATTCGGCAGTTTTGTTAAGTCGAACTGCATTTGTTTGATAAGTTTTATGATGATATCTGGAGTTTCATCCTTTGTCCTTAGGAACTTAACCCAGGTGAATCGAGAATAATCATCAACCACAACTAACACGTATTTCTTCCCAAAGATATTCCGCACTCTCATGGGTCCACATAAGTCCATGTGGATTGTATGAAGAACTTCGTACGGAGTTTGTAGGTTTGGGTTTGTGGGCATACTTCTTGCTTTTTCCTAATTGGCATGCTTGAACAAAGATGATCCTTTTCATACTTTAGTCTAGGTAAACCTACAACTAAGTCCTTTCCGGAGAGATCATTGATGGTGCCGAAGTTCAAGTGATTGAGACGACGATGCCATAACCATGACTTTGTTTTGAAGCCTTTGACAACAAGCAAATTGGAGAAGACTTCATCATATCTTCGATAGAGATGGTGTATAGATTTGAACCACGTGTTCCTCTTAAAAGTTCCTTACCATCAAGTTCTCTAACGAAACAAGTATGTTTTCTAAAGGCTACTTCTAGATCGGAATCACGTAATTGACCGAGAGAATAAGTTATGACAAAGACCTTCTACGTAATATACCACGTAGATAACACTATCACCGACAACATAATCTCCATAACCCATAATAGCACCAAAATGATCATTCCCGAATCTAATAGTTCCGATGAATTTACTCACAAAGTTCATGAGCGTGACCGGTCTCGGTCATATGCTTGGAACGGCACGAGTCCAGTACCACATAACGATTTGAATGATCTGCAGTTGAACACAGACAAGAATGGATAATTGGATAATTGGGATCCCCATGCAAGAATTGGTTCCACTTGGTTAGTAATGATGATTGGAACACCCACATCTGAAGTAGAAACAATGGAATCATTAGAAATAGATGCAGTGCTAGAGTCCATATTTGTCCTATTCAGAGTGTGTTCACTTCTTAAGGAAATAGTTCTACCAGTAGGCATCCATTTTCTAGAGGGCATTGTCTTATCAGATTGAGGGCAGAACTGATTAACTTTATGGCCAAAAGGTATCCATTGATAACCTATCTTACTAAATGTTCTTCCTGTGGGTTTCCACTGTTTTCTAACTTTCTTTCGTTTTTGCCTTCTAGCCTTCTTAGCATGATTTTTAGCATTAACAATTTTAATCGGGCATTTGACAACAAGAGACAAAACATTCACATCCACATTCATGATTAGCAAAGAATTCAAGCATACATCATTACATGGTTTGCATATAGTATCGAATTGAATTAATTACTGACGCCTATGGCTAATACTAGAATCAACACGATTCGTTTTATTCAACTCAAACTTAAAGTTCCTAGGTTGGTCTTCTACTCTCTTCCAATGCACATTCTTAGCTTGCGAGGTCCTATCTTGCTTGGTATTGCATGGAGGCTTTGACCCGCTTGCTTTAATGTCACCGATTACTCCTGTAGAGGGAATTATGGGAACATTAGTTGGTTGATCTACTTTTTGAATTCCTGAACTAGATGTGCGGGATCGAGCTAGGCACATTAGTGTTTACTTTCTTAAAACTGGGCATAGAATGATTTGAATGCATGACACTAGGCATAGAACAAGGCATCACAGCTTTTCCTTTCTCACCTAAGGATTTAGGGCATGTTGCAATTAAACATTCTAGCAGCTCTTGAGATCATTTGGCCTGAATGCAAGCAAACCTAATTTCTCTATCAAGCGGTTTGTTAATGAAATCCTCTTCCACAATCTCACGGAGACATTCTAGGCTATCCTTAAGGTGAGCATAATAGTTATGAAACACAGGTTCATTATTCCTAAGATGAGGAGGAATGTATTTAACGGTCACAGTATATTTGCAGTCAGCGGATGACTTTGATGCAACATTCTCATTAAAGACAAGTGGCAGTTTCCCATTTTCCTGACTCCTCAGATTCTCAATTTCCTTTTGTAAAGACATTATTTTTTCGTTGTTTTGGTCACGAGTGACTTTCATTGAATCATATAACTCTTTAAAGTGTCGTTTAACTTTTTTATTTTCTTCTAGAAAACTCTCGTTTTCCTTTTGTAAGGCATTAACTAAGTTTTGAAGATGAAAAGTTTGAGAATACTGAGAATCTAAAGGAGGAGGCATTTGGGATCCAATCACATTGTTCTTATCACCCTTTAATTGAGAGCTTTGGGCTTTCAACTTTCTCATCGTGTTACAATGAGCTCGAATCTGTTCATCACGTTTGCTAATTTCAAAAACTGCATCAAATTCAGGAACATCCAAGGATGTCTTGATATTTGAGGTTTTAACATTTTCTTTCGGATGTTGATATTTTAATTGCAAAGTAAGATGCTCAACTTCCAATTTAGAAAACTGTTTTACCAGGTTATCATGATCATTCTGTTCAACTTTATCATGCAGTTTAGAGTTAGTTTTTTCAAGCTCAATGACACGATCATGGGAAACTTTCAGAGCAACAGATAATTCATGAAATTGAGAAGCATTAATGGAACAATTTGTAGCAGTGTAAAACACATCTTGAGCAATACATTCAGAAATAAGATTCTCATTCAAGGTATGCAAGTTCTTCCTCTCAATCTCATTATATTTTAATTCACGCTCATAGTCACTAACCTCAACAATCATTGCATCAAATTCCTTTTCCATTTCTTTAATATCGGTATCCATCCCCTTTTTAAGACTCTCAAATTGATCTTTTAGTTGTTTGAAGAAAGGCATGACCTCAGTTAGATAACATTCTTTTGTTTGCTCAAAACCCCTTTCCCCTTCAGTTATCCCAGTGGGTGTGATCCTTTTCTTACACGTTTTCTCAAAGTCAACAAATAATTGAAATATAACATATTGATTGATTAAGGTCTTGCTTTTAGTGGCAATAGTTCTAGGAACTAAATGCATTAGTGTATTTGGAGGATACACATTTGCTGAAAGGCATTTTCCTAAGGGGAGGGTTTGTTACAACAAGATTCTCTGCTTTTTGCTTATCTAAATCCTTTTTCCAGAACACTTGTTCGGGTGTTAACAACGTTTGAGGCTTAAACTTGTTCAAGGAGATCCAATTTTCCTTTTTGTAATCATGGGGTTTGATCGTTATGTTATTCTTTTTACATTTAGGATCATCTAACTTCTTATTCATTTTCTCCCTAGATGCATCATCTAATGTTCTATCTTCCTCAGTGCACTCAACGCAACTAGGTTTCTGTCTAGGTTTAAGAATCTCATTACCATCATAGATTACATTATGGGCAGCTCTAGCCTTTTTAACAACCTCAGGATTAAGTTCCACAACAAGGGGAATGCTATGCTTATCGCTTAAGACTCTATGCTTAGTGATCAAGTGAGCAGTCTCAATGGTGTTCCCTTGTACATACAACTTATTTTCAAGCTTGTTTTTCAAAGTTTTTAGATTGGAAAAATCAATCAAAAGTTTTGATTCCTTAGCATTGAATTCTTGCTTAAGCATTTTCACATTTTCTTGAAGTTCTTGTTTTTGCTTAGCGGTTTTAGAAAGCTTTTCTTGTAAGGAGTTTAACTCTTATTTTAATACTTCTTCTCTAAAATTACTTTTTCTAATAATTGTACGCATTTGGTCATCCATTTCCTGCTCACGGGTGGTTAATTCAAACTTAGCTCGTTGTTCATAAATAGCAACACGTTCTTTATAGGCATTGAGTTCAGAGATAACAGAATCATCAGGGGCACATGCAGTGTATTCATCAAAAGCATAGTCATCATTGACTGCATAAGATACATCACTCGGAACAATCTCACTTTCACTTTGTTTCACATATTGATCATATGGGACAACATTGATATTACCCATATTTTCAATATTTGACTCAATAATTACAGTTGATTGTACTTCGTTATGTATCTTTTGCTCATCAACTTCATCGTATAGTTTTAGTACCTCAGAAATGATTTTGTCTTTGGATGGACCAGCTTGTGGTGATGAAGAGATTTTAGGAGGGACCATTGGAGAAATGCTAGCCATGAAAATGGTTTGTGTAGTAGGTTCATCATCAACGTCAGAGTCGTATGCATCACAATCAGCGACTTGAAAGGCATTCTGATGATTGTGGCCTATCTCGAGTTGGTCGCTCATCCACATCTGCATCATATGTCTTGGCATTTCCCTCGCAAGAAACAACAACTCCTTCTTCATCCAAAGTCGCACCATTATCCCGAGCTTGCACAAGCAACATCTTATCCCGAAGTACTCGCATTCGAGGCGTTTTGGCGATGTGCAGTTCCTTGCAATATGTCCCTCACCACCACAGTTGTAGCATTTGATTGGCTTTGTTTGTCCTTGATTTCCAATCCTTCCCCGATTCTGATTTGCAGCATAACCTCTACCAACTCCACCTCTTCCCAGTTCATACTGCCTTTCTTGAACTGGTTGCACCATAACCTTCCCATCTCTGACTAGAGCAGGATTGTGAAGATTGGATGCGATTCGATCTCATTGTTAGTGTGAAGACTGTTGGTATGTGGAGTGAGAGTCAAGTTTTGTTTAACCATAAGGGCCAGTTGATTAATGAAGTGTCCACTTTGCATCGGCATCGGCTTGTTTGAACCTTGGATCGGGAATGAGTTTGTGATTGCCATCACCCATGGGTATAACTTGTGAAGCTTTAGTGGTAATCCCAACATTGGTGTAAAAGGCAGTGGAGTCATTTGATGAACTTGTTTCTACTGGATTTGTTTTGAACTGGTCTAGAATCCTTTTCTCAAACATAGCATGTCTCTCATTCTGGAGAAGGAATGCATACAGTTGCTCATAGTTGGTGTTCTTTAATCCTTTGGTTAGCTTCACAGAGGTGACAAACTTGTGCCATTTGGGATTCATGTTGTTCACAAACTTTGAGTTCAACTGAATGTTTGGCATGGTCATTTTGATATTCCTCATATCATTAACAAGCTTGTGGAATCTCACGTAATACTCATAGACGCTCTCATCTGGTTTCATCTTGAAGTGCTCAAATTCATCATAGAGTTGTGATTCTATTTCTTCCATAGTTAATTGAACCGAAAGAAGCATCTTGACATTATCCCACATTGCCTTGGCTTCGGTGTTGTGATTGATAAGCTTGTAGATATCTTTTGGAAGACCTTGAAGGACGATGTTAGAAGCCCGATATCATCGAATCTCTTTTTCTCCTTATCATTGAGCTCATCATATGTCTTTGGTCTGTCTATTCCATAGATCATTGTTCCATCTGCAAGTGTATCAATTAAGTCTCTTGTAGTCTCAATCGATAAGGTCCTTCATCAATCGATTTGAAAATGTTGACCCCATTTTCCTTTCCAAGACAAGATACAATCGATTCTTTGAGCCCAAGAGTCGTAGTCGATTCGTCAAGCATGGGTGGACGAGTATCCGAACCAGTGCTTGAACATCCTCGAACAAGTGGAGATGATTGTAGGTACGTTGGTAGACATGTTTAAAGATTACACGGATTTTATAACTCAATGATTAAACCGGGAAATAGATTCTTTCACGGGATTTTACTAAATCAAGAGAAAACCGTATTACACACAAAAGTCAACCAAGTCGCTAAGAATCCTTGAACCAAGTCGCTAAGCACTAAGTTGCAAAGTAATAACAAGACAAGTCGCTAAGTTCCAAATCGCTACGAATTTTGACAGCAAGTCGCTATGCACCAAGTCGCTAAGATGTCAAGTCGCTAAATAGCAACTCGCTAAGGTCCAAATCGCTAACACCAAGTCGCTAAGAAACTTAAAGAACAAGTCGCTATCAAAATTGAAAGCAAGTCACTACCTTACCAAGTCGCTACCCGTAGTGGAGAATCCACTAAATGTACTGTTTGTCGGCTTGTCTCAAAAGGCAAGTCACTAGGGCCAAGTCGCTACCAAAACTCACTACAACTCGCTACCTTTTACTGAAGCAAGTCGCTAGGATGAAATTCACTCCAAGAGCCAAGTCGCTACCAAGAAAAACTTTAAAAACACACTTTTCAATCCAAAACAAGCTCAACCACAGTGATTCAAGCTTACCAAATCTAAACCCAAGCACATACAATGATCCTAAACACAAAAGTACACCCAAAATTCAAACTTTAACACTAGAAATGAACCAAATGATGCAAAAACCACTACACTTTTTCAAACTCAAAAACCATCTAAAAACCACTAGAAATCCAAGGATATGAAAGAGATGATCTAACCATGGCTCTTGATACCATTTGTAACATATTGGATTTCACATACACATCAAATCACTAAATAAAGTAGGCG
Organism: Chrysanthemum makinoi; assembly: GCA_910596185.1. Lineage (NCBI taxonomy): Eukaryota > Viridiplantae > Streptophyta > Magnoliopsida > Asterales > Asteraceae > Chrysanthemum > Chrysanthemum makinoi. The sequence goes on from OU343217.1 coordinate 253,211,145, forward strand.
TATAAGATGAGTTTTAGAGAGAGAAAGTTAGAGGTTTGGGAACTTTAGTGAGAGAAAGAAAAATCTTATTATGAGCTCTAACTCTCTACCTTGGGAGGTAGAGAGTATTTATAGTCTTACAATAAAACGCCACCTGACGGGCTGTGGATCAGGCATACAGTGGGTAAAGACCCGTCCGTCCTCCACGGTGTTACTTAACTAAATACTACATAACATTAAATAACTACGACTACGAGCTATCTAACGATTACATATACTTGAGGTGACCGACACTTTAACTACTGTATTTTCCAAATCCTAACATCAAAATCTGCCTTCAGTCTCCTACCTACGTTCTCTGCTTTGTGTGTGGAGTGAATGATGTGAAATGTAGAATTTAGGGCTGGTATTTATAGGCCAGATCTAGTTACGGCGTAACTTAAGTTGAGAGTTACACCGTAACATCAATATCTTCGTAAATTGCTCTAGAAAAGCTGGTTACGGCGTAACACATGGAATGAGTTACGCCGTATCTTCAATATACATTACAAAATCATGATTACGCCTTAATTATGGAAAGAGTTACGGCGTAACTTGCTGCGGCGTGGAACATCATTTGACCTAATTAGTTACGGCGTAATCCTAAGATGGAGTTACACCATAATCTTCAGTTGAGTTGGTCTTCTGAGTTACGCATTTGTTACGGCGTAATGTGAGAGAAGAGTTACGCCGTAATTACATCATAGTAGGCATACTATCATATATCTTTAATAAACTCTCCAAATCCGCGTCTCACTAGCTCCAATGCTCGTAGTTTACCTGAAAGTGAAATATAGAGGAAAACAAACATAAATCCATATAAATGATATAAAATACGAGCATTTATCGGGGGAAATTGACACTTAATATTCAGGACTATTTGATGTTATCAATAGACATAATGTTACTTTGGATTAAAATACTTACCTCGATGTGTAAAATAGGGTATAAGATACTGTCCAATTCGGACTACAAACGATTTAGGGTTTTTTCTCCAAAGTCTACCTCCCTAAATGCAGAAAAATCGAATTCTATATATAGATTTACAAATGCGACGGCGTTACCTTTTGCATGGGACGCCGTCAGCTCGCCGTCATTAGGGTTTCGTCTGGGCCAAGTCATCGATGGGACGGCGTCACCTTAGAGTTGTGACGCCGTCGGGCTTCAGTTGGGACGTCGTCTTGATTCTAGATCCGGGCCGTGCGAGATGAAAACTCAGTGACACCCTCTTTTTTATAGCGTGGCCGTAGGTTATGTGAATAAAATTTCCACCGGCGATGCGGTGCATGTTTTGATCAAGTCATCATAGAGGGACGACATCGCCCTTTGATTGGGACGCCATCAGGTACTGTTGATCAGCTTTGAGAGGCTTCGATCTTGACTTTGCCATTTTCTTCATGTATTTGCTCCCTTTTTGTCCAAATGTGCTTCATTCCAGCATTTTGCTTCTAAGAGACCTAAAAAGTAAAAAGGAATGAAATTAAGCAGTAACGGATATAAAAGTGGTCGATTTAGGGCTTAAATGACCCCCTAAAAGTGTACGTTTTAAATCCTTATCAAGGATGAAAGAGGAGTTAACATCTCCATATCCAGCACCCATATATGGGTAAAGGATTAGAGACAAGCAATAATGTCTTCGCTATCAACACGACTAACTTTCATCTTACACCATAAAAACCGAATGAGCTTTTCTTCTTAAAACAAAGAAAAACAACTGGCATTCGTAAAAATACAAGGAAAAACATATGAAAAAACTTATTTGAAAGATGTCTTTAGTGTTTGGGAAAAGATTTTGGAAAATGCAAATGCAAAAGAAACTTTATTGCTTTAAGTTGTAACCTCCCACCTTTCTAGCCCTACCTAGAGGCAAAGAAAACGAATCAATGAGTTACATTTGGCAAAAGGCCATTGGGTGAACACACATTCAATGAGGCGCGTGACAATCACCCATCATAGACGCGAGTACAACCGACGTCAACACATACGTCATATGTAGTCGAAGGGACAAGTCAAACACACCGCTCAGGAAATGTATGAAGGACACTGTCTACACTCAAAAAGACAAAAGAGACGCGTCAAATCCCAAAGATAGCGAATAAACCAAAACGGGATCTTTCTACACTTCATCATGCAAGCATTAAAGACACAACTTTCATATCTCAGCTTACAGCCTTGATCGAGGAAAAGAATCCTACATCTAGTCATCATCACAAAAAACAAATGTGACAACAGCCTAGGAACAAGGTACCTGAGAATGAACCCTGGTAGCGCAACACAGACTTGGGGGGACTCAGTTACAAAAGTCCAACATCATATCATCAGTGGATGATCTAATACTAGACTGAGGTGGGGGGACTTGATAAAATATCGATATTAATGGCTCAAGCCTACTAAATACACGCTCGAATCAAGATCATAACCACAACCCATCAACAAACACTTGATAGCGGTCAAACTTAAATCGCAGGCCACGCAGGGCCTAGTAAAACATATCACGCTAAAATGAGCACGCAATATTACTGTTCCCCTACTGTCATTAACGATTAAGATGTACCATCGGACACTGTAAAATGGGAATGCACGACAAGCACCACTTTGTACGAGCCAAGGAGCGCAGGCCACCCATCATCCTTGTCTGCTCTCTAGATGATCAACACCTGGCTTCTTCACAGTCGTTGATCATCTTTCAAGGGTTTATCTCTAAACTATACCCGCCTCTCTATAAATAGAAGGCAACACGTATAACTTCACAAGTTTTCACACACTTGAACAAATACCGCCTCACATCAGTAAAGTACAATCATTGTTTAAGTGCTACCCAAGCTTTTTGATCCTTGTCAATCTCATCGGGTCCTTACCATTATACACGGGAAACCAAACAGCAAAACCATTCACATCTCATCTCTAACCGATTTACATACCATACGTAAACATTTTTCTTCGAAAATATTTTTAATTGACAAATGACAATGTTATATTTATATCATTTAGACATTTTTTTATAAAAAAATTATATAATATAATGTTATTCAAATTCAGATATTCACCATTTAGATTCAAATATACAAATCAAATTCAAATTTAAAGCCACTTAATAAACAAACAAAACCTTTCCACGAACTAAGGGTATGTTTGGCACAGAGCGGTGTTGAGCTTTTTGGAGCGATGAGCGGTGAACAATGAACATTTTGATTTTTAATAGTCATTTGGCAAAGGAGCGGTGAGCTTTGCTATTTTTTAGTAATGCTAATTTTTCCAATGCTTCTTTAAAAAGCTGTGAGTGATGAACACTGCTCACAGCTCACAGCTACTGCCCACTGCTACAGCTACTTTTAACAAACACACTCTTAAAAAAAAATTAAAAAAAAGAAAAAAAAAAACTAGAGCATTTACACCCCACCCACATGTGTAATGTGTTGCATGCTTCATGTTCTCATCTATCCTTTCTTTCAAGTGGCAGTTTCATATTTTACACAAATAAAAAAAAAACTTATTTTCCTAGTGAGTGTAAACTATAAGGACACAAAAATAAATAAAAATTAAAAAACACACCAATAGCCGCAACAATATTACACACACAGACAATTCATTTCATCATCCTTCTTCTATTTAACCTAAAAAAAAAAATTCATTCATTCATTCATCACAATCCCAATCACAATCAAATAAAAAAACCCCAATTTAAATTTAACCTAATTCGATTCAAATTCAACGATCCGAAACCCGATCGGTTTAAAAACCAGCTTTTTTAATTGAATGTACGGATTGATTAATCATCTTCTTATATCCGATCATCTATTTTTTTAACTGTTTTTGAGGTACGATCTGTTCTAATTACTTTTTTATAAATTTTTTATGGTTAATTTTGGTGTTGATTATATTTTCATGATTTATAATGTGATTGATGTGTTTGTTGTGTGTATATGTTGTTAGGTATATAATGTTTGAGTAGATTTAATTAGTTTGATAGAATTAAAACCCTAAATTTTGGAGTAATAGAGGTTACTGAACTTTGCGATTTTGTTATATTATTTCGGCATTAATACGAGGGACATAAACGCATAGTTTTTGAAAGTTAGGTGATTTGTACATGTGTTTTGGGGGTGTTTGTTTAAGCTTATACATCGCTTATGGTTTATGTGATATTCGGCTTGTTTTGAAACTTTGCGGCTTATATAAGGTTATTATGACATGATAAACTTATATAAGCCAAAAAGTTTCAAAATAAGCCACAAAAAATGAGCCTGAAAACCAAATAAGCCGTAAATCAAATAAACTTATTTGGTTTTCGGCTTATGTTTCATAAGCTCATTTTTTGTGGTTTATTTTGCAACTTTTCGGCTTATATAAGTTTATCATGTCATAATAAGCTTATATAAGTCGAAAAGTTTCAATATAAGCTGAATATCACGTAAGCCATAAGCTCGCTGTATAAGCTTTAACAAAATGTCGTGTTTTTATAAGTTCAGTAACCTCCTTCGTGTGTCCTAACCCTAGTTTTTATTGTAGGTGATAAGTGATTAGCAGGAGGTGATTAAGAGGGGGAAATGAGTTGGGTATAAATTGTATGGGTGACGATGCCACAGCTTCGAAGTGGAGCACGAAGATCGAAACGTATAGGAGAGCTTCAACAGAATCAACCTACTGCCGAACTGAACGAAGTTGAGAACGTTGTTGTTGCTGGTGGAGGGAGAGGACGTGGGAGGAAAACGGGTGGAGGGAGAGGAAGAGGTAATGCGGGTGTAGGAAAAGGGAGGGCGACTGGTGGTGGAAGAGGTAGAGGGATTAAGTTGATTGATTTGGATCCGGAACCGGAGCCGGAAGCGAAAGTGCCGTGTGAGATACTGCGTAACGTTGGTGGAGTTGGAGTTGAGCCCATCGTTAACGTTGGTGTGGGTATGGAAGGTGCAAGTGGCGATAAGATAATGGGAGCTGAAGACGAAGGAAACGCAACTCCTGTGCCAGATAGGGTATGAAATATAAACCCTTCATATTTGCGTAATGTTATTAGTATTTGTTTGAAAATTTGTAAACTGGATTTTATTTGATGAAGGTACAAGTGGGAAGTTCGCCTATTTACAAGACGGAAAGGAAATTGGGTAAGGGTGGTTTTGGGCAGGTTTACGTTGGTAGACGAGTGACTGGTGGAAGTGGTAGAACGGGTCCTGATGCAGTTGAGGTGTGTTAAAAAACTACTAATTGCATTTATGTTTCATGATGATTTATAGTTTACTTTGTGTTTCACGATTAATTTGTTTCTTTTACACACTTTTTGTAGGTAGCGTTAAAGTTTGAGCACCGTAACAGTAAAGGTTGCAACTATGGCCCTCCGTATGAGTGGCAAGTGTACAGGTATATATCACATTCTTATTGCCTGGATTCATGAATTTCTCTTGTCGTACTTGAGGTTCGCTTTTTTATGATCTAATTTCGGAATTTATGTTAATGTAAAAGTACATTGAATGGATGTTATGGAATTCCATATGTTCACTACAAGGGCCGGCAAGGTGATTTCTACATTCTGGTGAGTTTTTGTTTGAAACTTTTCGCTTGGGGCATTACAGTTTCTGATTAACGGTTAGTCAATTTCTACAATGTTGTAGCTTGACAAAAAAGTTTGAATCGTTTTTTAGGTCATGGACATGCTTGGACCGAGTCTTTGGGACGTTTGGAATTCTTTGGGCCAATCGTAAGACAATATTATCTTTCATATGCCATCTCCGTTCTACTTTTTTTCTTTTTTGAGTAGCTAATGAATTTCTTCTTCAGGATGTCGGCAAGTATGGTGGCCTGCATTGCTGTCGAGGCAATATCCATTCTTGAAAAGCTTCACCAAAAGGGGTAAGACTTCTCGGCCTTTCATGGTTCTTACATTTGTAGATAAGTTGACTACGTTTTAAACATCAGATCGTAAATTATATGTTTAGAGTACACCAAAAGGGTTACTTTTTTTTAAGACATTAATCTCTGTCTTATGTTTAGGTTTGTGCATGGAGACGTGAAACCGGAAAACTTTTTGCTTGGTCAACCTGGATCAGTTGATGAGAAGAAGCTATATCTTGTTGATCTTGGTTTAGGTATGCTTTTTGTAATAGTGACATAAAATCTCTAAATTTATTTCGTTGAACGTATGGACGTTGTTGGAATGTGAGAAGATTGGTTTTCATGGTTTATCCTAATATATATTGTTTCCTTTATTTGAGATTTATTAGCTTCATTAATACACAATATTTTATTTCTTCAGCTTCGAAATGGAAAGATTCTTCATCTAATCAGCATGTTGAGTATGATCAACGGCCAGATATATTCAGGTTTGTGGATTCCAAATGTATTAAATTTATCTTGTTTTAGTAAATATCATGAAATGGTTTTCAATTATGGATGAACTTATTTGACAGGGGTACAATAAGATACGCAAGTGTACATGCTCATTTAGGTCGTACGGGTAGTAGAAGGGACGACTTGGAATCATTGGCGTACACATTAATATTTCTTATCAAAGGAAGGCTACCATGGCAAGGCTACCAGGTCAGTTCGGTCTTTTCACTACATTCTTTTATTTATTCATTATCCTTTTACGTAATTATTACTTAATCTATTATTATTGCTAATGTTGCAGGGAGACAACAAGAGTTTCCTTGTTTGTAAAAAGAAAATGGCCACCTCACCCGAGCTGATGTGTTGCTTTTGTCCCGCCCCATTCAAACTATTCCTTGAAGCGGTTACAAATATGAAATTTGACGAAGAACCAAATTATGCTAAGCTTATTTCATTCTTTGACACCTTAATTGAACCCGTTACGTCATTGAGACCAATCAGAATTGATGGAGCTCTCAAGGTTTGTTTTTTTCATGATCACTTTAAGGTCTCTTGTTAGAATTATCAGATACTTATTTCTTCTTTTTTGCTAGGTTGGACAGAAGCGGGGTAGATTGCTAATAAATTTGGAAGAAGATGAACAACCAAAAAAGAAAATACGAGTAGGCAGCCCTGCTTCACAATGGGTATCAGTTTACAATGCCCGACGCCCGATGAAGCAAAGGTAGGTTTAAACTTGCATCTGTTGGTTTATTGGTTTGTATATCTATTTATCTTTTTGTCATTAGTTTATCAGCTTGGTTTTCTGTTTTAGTATTTAGTTTAAAAGTGAGTACTGTAATAACTAATTAGTGGTTACTCTATCATGTGCTAGTTATTTATGTGTAAGTTTATTACCCTATTTGGTTATTTGCTACTCAAGTCTTTTATGTATTAGCTTGTTACTCTATCTGTTAGTGTAAATTCAAACATACTGATGTTACTACAAAAATTAATGTAGATGTGTATATGCATGTAAAGATCACTCACTACAACAAATTGTTATTGTATGAACCCTAATGTGGTCCGCCTATTGACATGGGCCCTGGCAGTTGGCTACTGCCATGATCAGCCTTTGCACCATCACAACTATGAATTTTATCACAATTATTAAAATAGTCGAAATGTAATAATTGTTGATAAAATTGTGTTGTGCTCATGCTATACAAATTACAAGGGCTTATTATGTAGCTCGATTCTTTCAGAATCAATAAGTGCTACCTATCAGCAAGTGGTTAGTCTATAAACTATATCATTATGTGTTACAGTCTTTAAGCCGTGAATAGCTTAATGAATCAGTTGCGTAGTCTTGGATTTTTGCTGTTCATAGATCTTTCACCATTTGAAGTTCACATCTATTGCAAACCGTTTACAGTGTAGATATTCTTTTATACTATTAGTCATCGACTCATTTCATTAATCATAAATTTTCTAAACAAATTACTACATTTGCGCAGATATCACTACAATGTTGCAGACTCGAGACTTCATCAGCATATAGAGAAGGGTAATGAAGATGGTTTATACATAAGCTGCGTGGCATCATCTTCAAATCTTTGGGCCCTAATCATGGATGCAGGAACCGGCTTCTCTGCTCAAGTTTATGAACTATCATCCGTCTTCCTTCACAAGGTTTTTCTAGTTTTTTTGCTGATTTTGGTGTCTGCTTTTTTCCGTTTCAATATTTTATGAATGAATTACATAACTAATAAGAATTTCTATGCCCCTCAGGATTGGATCATGGAACAGTGGGAGAAGAACTTCTACATCAGCTCTATTGCTGGTGCTACGAATGGAAGCTCTTTAGTTGTTATGTCTAAAGGTTAGAAAAGTATGATGTCAAATTCCTCCACAGTTGCAATTTTATGTCCATTACAGAAAAAATAAACGAATGTGTGTTTCTTGTTTGGTGTGTTACGTATTATATCAGGAACACCTTACACCCAACAGTCCTATAAAGTGAGTGAGTCATTTCCATTCAAGTGGATCAGCAAAAAGTGGAAAGAAGGTTTTCATGTCACTTCTATGACGACAGCTGGCAGTCGCTGGGGTGTTGTAATGTCCAGAAACTCTGGATACTCCGAACAGGTATGATTGCACTACTATACTTTCTTAACTTGTACTCCGTATTACGTTTTGTTTTAAAGGGCAATTACATTTAAAAAGTACAGCTAAAAAGGAAACATGTCAAATATGTCCTACGAATAGAAAGTCACTCGCACTGTATTTAATTCACACAACCTATTACTCCGTATTAGATAAGTAAATCACTTCTGATAAACCATATCCTACTGTTTCAGAAAGTTACTAATTTTCATCGTTACCCGAAATCTATATATTCTCACCTCTAGGCCGCATATACTTAAAATAAATGTTGCACGGTTATATTGCAGGTTGTGGAACTTGATTTTCTGTACCCAAGTGAAGGAATACACCGTCGATGGGAGAATGGCTATAGAATTACGTCTATGGCTGCTACAGCTGATCAGGCCGCTTTCATACTGAGCATACCCAGACGCAAACTGATGGATGAGACCCAAGAAACTCTCAGAACATCTGCTTTTCCAAGCACTCATGTAAAGGTAAATTCTCGATCTTTTAAAGGTTGGCTTATAGCATTAATAAATGTTCATGAATGAAAAAGAAAATTGTTTAATGTTATTAATGAAAAAAATAGTGGGTGTGGGTTAATTTATGTTTTTTAGTGTAGGTTAGGTTGTCCCGCCCAAGAAATAAATTTTTTCTTGCAGAGGCTTCTCTTTAGTAATTGATTTGTTAATTATGATTACTAAAATAATATTGTTACAATAATTAAATTTCTATATAGGAATAATGACAATTTAGATATTGATTTTTGACAATATTTTAAAAAGATATGATTCCCGTTTAGAATTATTTTTTCTACGAAATAAATATCGACATGAATCGACCAATTAGTAAGCAAATAGATTGAAATAGTCACTTATATATATATATATATATTTTCTAAGGGAGGCCTTCTCTTCATTTTGCAGGAAAAATGGTCAAAGAATCTTTACATTGCGTCTATATGCTATGGCCGAACCGTTTGCTAACTGGTGTCGGAACTGCACCTCATTTTGCTGTTTGAGAAGAGGACCCACCTGCATTTTGGATAAACTTATATTGGGAGAGGAATGTTTTTGTTTTATGAGCACATGCGCCAAATATAAATCTCCCTAGTTATCCTGCTGTAAAATGGAAAGATATTTGATAATCGAAAGGAAACAAAAGTCAAAGAGAAGAACCAATGAAACATAGGATGTGTGCCAACCATGCGTTTTAAGTTGAGATGTATATGACTCGGAACAATTTGGTTTCTAGTCTTGTTTGGCTCATAACTATTGTAATAAGAATTATTGAATGCAAATCAATACCAATTTGGGGTATTCATGATTTAAGTTGGGTTTGTCAAATCTGGTTAATGTTTTCGTTTATTGTTTCTTCTATGATAAATGATCAGGGTAGAAATGGTTTTAAATCCTATTCATATATTCTACTGTTGTTAAATTATAGGTTTATTTGCTGATTAAACTTGGAATGAGATGTTGATATGATTGTTAAAGTATCTTCTTTGTCTTAAACCTAAAAGAAAGGTAACACCACAAAAATAAATATCTTTTGTACATTTGTCTCTGCCACACATGGACTATCTTCTTTGGGTATAAATAACTCTTGTCACTTGTTGAACTTAACCACAAACACAATCTTAAAACCTCATCACCAACAGATAAGATGTTTGGATCATTGTCAGATGAAGTTGAAGTGAAGGTGGCGGCAGAAAAAGCATGGCAGATGTATGGCACATTAGAACTTGCAGATATCGCTGCTAAAAATATTCTCGAGAGCCTCGAAGTTATTGAAGGTGATGGCGGAGTTGGTACCATTCTTAAGGTCACCTTCAAACCAGGTACCCGTTATAATAACAGGATACTAGTAGTCTAGTACCTATCACTTATATAGAGATTTACCATGGATGGTTCTTTTGTTTTTGGTTGTCTATCCCAAAATGTCAAGGGGCAAACTCAACACGCTAAAACTTATAAGAGCCGTGACATGTCAAAACTCAACATAGTTTTGTTTAAAACCAGAAAATTTTCTGGCACGAGTTGCTTGATACAAAACATTTGTATCCAAATTTACTTTTATTACAATTAAGCTATTGGGTCAAATGTGGTTACAAAATCATGTCATTGATAATCTAGTATTGTTAAATAGAATATTTCGATAATTTAATTGGATAAAAGTACACTTTGGCAACTTTTGGCCTGCTTTCTATTCCACATTCTGTTTATGTACTCCTTTAACCTTTTAGACAGCATAATACGAATCGGATTTATTAGTAAACGGGTTGATATTGACACACATGCTGATTCGTATCTTTTTGTAGGGTCTGGGATTTCGTATTACAAAGAAAAATTCACATTGGTCGATAATGAGAAGAGGGTGAAAGAAGCAGAGATCATAGAAGGAGGCTTTCTAGATTTTGGATTTACACTTTATCGAGTTCGGTTTGAGGTAAAGGACAATCCGAATGACAATACTGGTTCATCATGTCTCGTCAAAACAACAATCGAGTACGAGGTTAAGGAGGAGCATGCTGCCAATGCTTCATTTGTCACCATGGAGCCCTTTGTTGTCCTTATGAAGTTCGCAAATGAACACCTCTTAAGTTCTAGTTAGGTCCAGCAATGTCTTAGAGTAAATATGAGAAATAGTCCCTGTGTTTGGTGAAAATAACGGAAATCACTTCTTGTCGATGGTATTTGAACAAATGGTCTGTAATTGAATCGTTTGGTCTCACTTTTGTCTCCTGCTCATACCCATATCGACCAAAAACGGAATTAGTACATGCTTGAGTGACAAAAAGTGAAAACAAATAGAGAGCAATGGACGTTTTGTGCAAACAGTATCGAGAAAGAACGATTTCTGCTATCAACCAACCACATATACAATTCATGTAATTTACTCATAGCTTTATTACAGATGTTTCCTAACATAAATAAATTGCGTCCTTTCTAAGATAAATAAAATCACAATACAACTGTTATTCTTGTGACTTAAATCACATAGTATGATAAACTTATTTTAATCTGAACACTAAGTGACACCAAAATAGCGGGCGTTATCTCCACAGACTATACCCGCCGTCTGATGAGATTCCTTTTTTATGATGTTACAAATAGATCCATTGTCATGTTGCCTTGATCAAACCAACATTGTAAAACAAACAATATGTTTGGAACATTGTCGGAAGAAGTTGAAGTTAAGGTTGCAGCAAGCAAAACATGGCGGTTTTTCAGCTCACTTGAGCTTGGAAACATTGTGGCTAAACATTTCCTTGATAACCTTGAAATTGTTGAAGGTGATGGCGGTGTTGGTACTGTTCTCAAGCTTACCTACAAACCCGGTATGTATCTAATACTTATGGCGATTCTAGCATTCTAGGCATACTAAACAGTAAACACCAATGTGAATACATTTTTTTAATCATGTGTAAAATAACACGGACGCAAGAATTTTTCACAGGGTATGCACTTTTTAATAAAGTTTGAAAAGGATATGCACTTAGTTTTGAACATAAAAATATGTAAAAAAAAGTTACATTTTTACAGTCGCGATGGTGCTTTTAGTGCATACCATCTAGTATTGTCAAATGTGGTTACAAAATCATGTCGATTGATGATATGGTGTTACATGTGTAGGGTATGGATTTTCATCCTACAAAGAGAAGTTCACAAAGATCGACAATAAAAATATGGTGAAAGAAGTAGAGATTGTGGAAGGAGGGTTTCTCGATCTTGGATTTAGTCTCTATAGAGTAAGGTTTGAGATCAAAGTGAACCCAAAGGACGAAAAGGGTACATCATCTTTGGTGAAAACAACAATAGAGTACGACCTTAAGGAAGAGGCTGCTTCAAACGTCTCCTTAGTCACCATCGATCCGTGGATAATAGTTTTGAAACTTGCTAATGAACATCTAGTCAACTCTAGTTGAGTGATTAGACATTGGTCGTTCCTATATATCCGTGTGTTAGATTTCAATTCTCGTGAGTTGCATAAGTTGATCAAGAAGCAAGTTTGGCGTGACTCGAATAATATTCAATAAAAGTGAACGGATTTTAGCGAATAAATAAGTGTGTTGTAGTAGAGAAATCTAAAACACGTTGAGACGTGTTAGGATCAAAATTTAGAAGCTCTGCCACTCGAATAATGTTCAATTCATAAAGAGTTCACTGCGATACAAATTTGAAAGTAATTGTTAGTATTACTATATGATCAGTTTTCTAATCTATCTATTTAGTCCATACACAATGTGACGCATAGTCACATAATTACCTAAATTAAAAACTTTACACATTTTCAGCTAAGCATCTAAATAACCTAACATGTACTATCCTTTTCTACAAAGAAGATGTTCCACCTAATTATGCATACCGGCCTGTTGATAATATTAATCCTTTACTTCTTGATCTAACGAATAAACTCCATTTGCCATTTTTCATCTCGACTAATTTGATCAAATCAACTTTCGCTAAATAACGTAGTTTGTACATTAAGCAAAATGTTCGGGACATTATCAGAAGAAGCAGAAGTTAAGGTTGAAGCAAGCAAAGCTTGGCAGTTTTTCAGCTCACTTGAGCTTGGAAAAGCTGTGGGTGAACATGTTCTTGAGAAACTCGAACTCATCGAAGGTGATGGTGGTGTTGGTAGCGTTCTCAAACGCACATATAAACCGGGTATGTGGCCTTAAAGTGTTACTTATAGTATTTTGAACGGTGAAAAACATTACACTTATGATTAAGTAGTTACGACCATGCGTTTTGGTTTTTAAGTATAAAGTAGCATATATACTGTATAAGGTGTGTTTGTTTTGAAACTGATTATCTGATATGGAATGAAAGAGACGTCATCAGTTGTTTTTGTTGGTTTAATAGACAAAATATTAATAGATGTGTGTTAGGATCGAATTCGAGACCACGGGATTGCACACTTTGCGTATGAGAATTAAAGTTAATAATTAAATATAAATGTTATATTTATTTATTAATTAAACGAAATAACATAACGGACGTTAAGTAATTAGTTGTAATGGACTAACGGTCGTTAAATATAATTGGAAAAGGACTAAGTTGTAAATATTGGGAAGGTTTCGAAATCCCTTGAGGGATGCCAAACCGATCGGCCACAAGGACCCAAACCCAACCCATCTACAACTCAAACTTGTTCACCAAGTTAGTTTGGGTATAAATACAAAACCAATGGTGTTTGTAATTTATCTCTTGTACTCATTAAGCTAAAACCTAAAACTTGTTTGTGTGTGTTTTGCTTAATTCAGTCGACAAACACCTTGTGGGTGTCGATCCATAGCTTTTCCAAATCAAAGTTATTTTGTTTAATTAAAACTAGCATTCCTTTAATTCGGTATAGTACGTGTGTACAAGAAAGTGGTACTAACACATTATTGTTAGTATTCTTGGATTGAATTACAAAACGGTAAGGGGTAATTCACATAATCCTATAAACCCTAATTAGGGTTCATCCAATTGGTAGTTTTGTGGATTTGATTCTTGTTCGGCTAGAATCAAGAAAGATACGCATATTCTTGTTTATGTTAATTAATTATTCGTTAATCTTTCCTATACGCTTCCGTATGTGTACTTGATGTTTATTGTTTATATTTATGATTAGTCATGTTATATAATTCCAACAGTGGCATCACGAGCCATTGGTTTTAATGAGTAATTAATTACTAAACGCGTAAAAAACGAATAATTGTATGTTGTTTGATATGGTTAATCTAGGGTTTTGGTTTATTTTTTTTATGGGTCGATTTAATTTTTTTTATGGGGCGTACCCTTTAAATTTTTTTTAGTCGACATCCTTAAAATTTTTTAGGGTTTAAAATTGTTTGCTAACCTTATCGAAACCTAGAATTAATATATATGTTACGTGATTAATTCATGAATAATTTGTTATGTGACATGGGATTATTGATATGCGATCTTGTGACTATTTGTATAATTGTTATGATATATCCATGATGATACATGCATGTTTGTCATGGATAGTTTCTTGTATATTGTTTAATTGTTAAGATATATTTATCACATGTTTATTTACGATAAATCTTGAATTGGGGAAGACTCCAATATATATTAATGAATCAATTATGTGCAATGTGGTATATTATTAATTATGGGTTTACGCAATCGATTCATCGATGTATGTGACTCACTTTCAATTGGGAGAGTGAAAGCTCTAATTAATATATACATTAACTTAACGTAGACATTGATTATTAATAGGGTTTTATCGAATAAGTTGCATGTGGCTACTTGTTTACACGTATTAATTGTTAGTTATGTGCTCATTGTTATTAGTTATTTATTTTTTATTTGTTTACTTGTTTGTTTATTATGTGCAACAGTTTTAAGCAAAGGGTATTTTTGAATAGAAAAATAATACGGACTAAACAATGTTGAAATTTGATTTGTTTTGAAGAGTTAAGTTTTCAACAGTTTAATTGATTGATGATTTTGGTACAAATGGTCTGAACAGCTCACCCAATTTGACGGACTGTGTGGGAAGTATTAGGAGGGGAGCGCATTAATATTGTGACCCTAAAGAGGGAGGTTATTGCTTCAGAGCTGACCAAACTCTCCGCTTGCTTGCGAGTCAAATTGGAGCTACTACAAACTAATCTTAAGGGCGAATTAGTTTTAATTCCATGCGCCACTTTGGTGGTAATTACCCGAAACACTAAGTGTTTACACTTATGCAAAAGTACGGTATAATGGACGATAACTAATGCTAAATTCCTTGATTGGTGAACCCAATACCTCAATCAAAACTTTGATAATTTGATCTTTATGAATTGGTAATAAAAAGTTTTTTATTAAAATTATGCTACAAGATGAATGCGTGACATCTTTGTACATATTTGATTTGACCACATAAAATCAAAACTAGTACCCTTATAAATTAAGTTATGTGCCATCTAATTAAAAGGAACACTTGAAGTTGCAATTTACGTCATGACAGTACTTGGCTAGATTGTAATGGAGAGGTAAATCTCTATGTAAAGTCAGACGGACATATTTGCAGTTCTTTAAGTTAGACACTTAAGTTGAGTAGGAAGTGAGAACTGGACTCAAGGCATAAGATGGGATGAAATATGTTTATATTTGCAATAGCGTTGGAAAATATAAATCCCATAATGATCTAGGAATTGGAAATTGTTTGCCAATTATTGTTCGACAGATTACCTTATTATATGCTTTCGTTACTAGCAGATCAACTGATGTAATGAACCTATGATAATTTGGATCCTAGTTTTCGAGAAAATTCTATGGTTATATGAATATTACCTTGGGTATTTTATTTTCTTGAAAAGTATAATTATCGAAAATACTAAAATTGAATTTTGCTAATTCTTTAAAATGTATTAATGCAACATTAAACCGTAAACGTAGGTTATTCTTGTATTGGAAAATTGATCTACACCTGTAAGGGTTTTTGGTAGAGTCAACTTTGTTAAAAGAATAAACCTAGTCCTCTTTTCATAAGAAAGAGTGAGATTCAATCCTATTCCTTTTCATGAATGAAGAAAGGTATGATAGGACAATTAGAATTGTCTAAATTCTAAATACATAACTCGTAAGCAAATTTTAATAGTTAAGAAAATTGCATATTTCTGAGTTATTAAATTAGAAGCTAGACTAATTACTGTATAATTGGTAAAAGACAAACTAGCATATTTTATCTAGTTGTTTTGTTTTGACCATTTAAAAGTACTACTTACAATCGTTGGAATAGTAGAACTATTAAGAAACAAATTGCATGCCTAATTTTTCAAGTTAATAGCATTGATGGATAGTTCATCATCTACATAGTAGAATACACTCTTTTAGTACATAAGTAATTGTTATGTATGGACTTTATCAAAAGTGTATGGAAGTAAATAGAACACTATTTTCTTTCACTGGTTAATGAAACACTTACAATGTTGTCAAATCCAGTGGGAGTATTGTTCTTATTACTGAATAAGGAATTAATGTAATGATCTCTAATTCAGTGGGAGTTACAAGCTTTGTCATCTTGGTAGTAACCCAGATTATCTCTAGAATGTCTTAAGATAATTACTTTCCACTTGTAGACACTTATGTTTTCAAGGATAGTCATGTACGTTTCCTTATTAGACAATGAAGTGGTTCTACATCTACTAGTTATGCTAATATCAAATGACACAATCATATTGGTCACATAAACAAATATATGTCGTGTTGTTTATCTACTATATGATGTTGTTCCATCGACAAGTGGGAGAAATCTATATTGTGTGCAAGGTACAACATATAGGTATATGATTTAACGGATTCTCTTGACTGCAAGGTAAGAGACTAACGTTCTAATATGACTTGTACATATCTAATTCAAGAAACATTTGGTGTTGCAATTTACGTCATGTCAGAACTTGGCGAGATTGCAATAACAAAGTAAATCTCCTTGTGAAATCAGACCTTGCATGGACATATTTGCAGTTTCTAAATTAGACAAGTATTTAGAACATGTGTCAAAATGATATATAAGACTACTTCACATTAAATATTTATGTATTATTAGAATGACATAAATAAATGAAGTAATCTAATACTGCTTCAATTTGTTTATTTATGTATTTTGGAATGACATAAATGAAAAATAATGTAGTCCTACATTATTGTGAAGTAAATAAATTAACTTGAAATTACTATTGAAACCAAGAGTTGTGTTCATAATTACTTTAGTTAAACATGTTTATGATTCATTGTAAAGACATAAACATAAAGTCTTTTAAGACTTATAATAAAGTAAAACGTTAACTTGTTATGTTTTTTTTAATTAAGACATATACAAGAAGTCATTGAGTTGATCAATGATTTATAGCGTATAATGGGATTATAACAGTTTATGTTTTCTTGATGAGACATGGATATGAAGTGACTTGGTTAAAAAGTACTTGTGTTATAAAGCATGCAATTGGCTTGGAAAGTCTATTATACCATTAAGTTGACTTAGTTGGTAAATAGGTAAGCCAAAAGGAATATGTTTATCTTATATATTGTTAGATTGTCTTACAATATTAAATTCTAATGAATACCACAAGTTGATGGTATGTTCAGTTAGGAGAATCAAACTCTATTTGATTTGTTTGATTCAAGATAACAATAACTTCTTTCTTTAAAAGTAACAAGGTTAGAAAATTGAGTATGGATTGAATATACTCAATATGACTCCAACCTAGAAGATTTATAAAATGCCATTTTATTATGGAATGTGATGAATCACATTAAGTTATAAAATTGAAGATTCTGAATTTGTTAAACTACTTATGAATAGGTTATTAACAAACTAAAGTCAGGAATTATCAATGTGTATTTGTAATGTCCCAAAAAGAGAACAATGTAGTTTTGCTCTAATTGCTAAGTATATATAGACAGTCTATATATTACAAAAGGCAAGTGGGAGTTTTTTTTTTTATCTTGAAAGATAAAAAGATACATAATCTTCTTAAATACACTAGTAAATATCATGATGAGGTTAGACATGTAAATGATATACCTCATGATGATGGAATTTTCATTCATAGATCTGCAAGGATATCTCAGATATTTGATTTATATGCTGAGAAATATGAGTTACAGGATTATAGTAAACCTGATAACCATTATGATGGATTATCAAATATTGAATTGGGTAAATTACTCATACTATGAATGTTAAAGATGCTGTCCATAAAGATAATCAGTTTTGGAAATTTGGTTTATCTTAATAGTTAGACTAGAGAATGGAAATGAGTTTCCTCAAAGAGATGAAAAACCCTAGTGGTTTGAATTTCTATGTAGAAATCATATGGACAAAATTGTACACATATTTAATGACAAGATTATTAATCATACTTAAGAAATTAATTGTGATTGAATATTCTTTCCTAAACACATTAACTATATAGAGATGATAATTGTCATAGTTGTTTTCATTAATATGAAATATGAAAATGGAATATCAAAACTCTTTCTTGAGAAATTACTTGAGCGAGGACGGTAAGTAATTGAAAGGTTTTTTTTGAATTCATATAATCTTTGGAAGTGTACGAAGTGCAATAATTCATGAATGGATAAATGCATGCATCTATGAAATTATTCTTATGTTTAATTATTAAATCCTAGTTTCGATTTATAATTGAAATAAGATAAATTTTAAGTATTCCTAAAAGCTAGTGGGAGTATTATGTTAAGGTTTTAAATCTTATATGTTGTATAACATATATAAAGTAACATTCCTTTTAAGCTAAATGTTAAGTCTTAGATTGGAATGAAACTTCACTTATAAGATTTAAGAATTAAAACATACAACCTTGGAATATATGTTTATTATTAATAAACATGTGCAGTCAAATAAATGATTCTAATAAAACATGATATATCATTTAGGAAATGGATAAATATCTTTTGACAAGATAGAACATTAATGAATTCTAAGTTTGACATGTAGATTCATCATGTACATCATGTTGTGTATATTAAAATTGTTGTATCATTCTTGTATAAGAAGTGATTTGACAACATTGATATCTAACTAAAAGTTATTAGATAATTTGTGTAATGATTATTCTAATAGAATTACATTCTCAGCCTGGAATTGCTCCTAGATTCTATGGATGAACAATATGTCAATTGTTGTGCAAATTGTCATCAGCTACAAACTTGAAAGTTTGGAAGACATCAAACATTACACAATAAGATATTAAAGTTTACGGAGTTTTAATGAGCATATTGTTGTTTGTATACAATGATGCTGGTTTAGTTGAGATGACACTCAATACTAGTCATGGTAGGATTTCATCCTTGTTAATGGCCATGTGAACTAGTTGCGCTACTAAGATAGCAATTGCATTATACATTAAAAGAATAAGAATACTTTAAACTTTAAAATGTTTGAAAGTTTAAATTGTCATAAAAATGGTGATAGAGGATGTCACACACTTTATGAATTATTATGTGGATTGGTGAATGCACACATACAAGGACTTCACTAATTGAATTATTGAAATAAGTATTCTCAAAATTACGATAGATCAAGTTGGTTGATTTATGCCTTGTCAACAAGTATGATTGTCATTACTTAAGGCATAATTCATCAACTGGAATTTTCATGCATTGATCTATTTGGTATTTGGATAAGGGATGTTAAACAATTGTTATAATAAATCAAATACTTGGTATGTTTGATTTTATGATATATTGTATCCTATATTTGCATGTTTAATCCGTGAATAAATTTATTTATTCTAAATCGTCCGTTGTCAATTAATGATATGAGAGTATCATTAAACTAAGACAAATCTGAGAGATATGGTAGAATATACTTGAAAGTATATTGATGAGAATGCATACCAATTTCAGATGATATTCAATGAATTGAATATAGGACTTATCCCAACTACATGATTTTACTTTATGGATATTGTTATTAAGTAAATCATGAATAGTTATCCTCAGACTTGAGATACCGGATAAGTGTCATGAATGTAGTGCACTTCTGTGGAGCAACTTAACGCTATCGTGCTGTAGTCATAAGGGTTGTTTCCTGAAGTGTTGCAAAGTTTGTGGGTTATTCTTGTAGTCAAGATAGAATTTGTTCATTCAAATTTATTTTGGAGTTTAATACTGCTCGGCCCCTCGTAGGTTTGACAAGATGTTTGCGTGGCCACCAAAGATCTCCCCGAATATGTTCAGAAGATTTGGTAATCTTGCTCAATCACTAATAACGAGAAACAGAATGGTTGAATAAAGAATGACTTAATTCCATATCTTTATTTAACATGGTATTAGAAACAAAAGGATAATAATAATGATGAATCACTAAAAGGTTTTTCCAGGAGACCTTACTCAAGTTGTACTAGAGGCATCGAAGTGTTGCTAGACGCTAACCGATGTGATCACACTATTAAGATATGTCCAAGTGGGAGCTGTTGGTTTAATGGACAAAATATTAATAGATGTGTGTTAGGATCGAACTCGAGACCACGGGATTGCACACTTTGCGTATGAGAATTAAAGTTAATAATTAAATATAAATGTTATATTTATTTATTAATTAAACGAAATAACATAACGGACGTTAAGTACTCCCTCCGTCCCAAAATTTAAGTCCAGTTTGACTTTTTGACTCGAACTTTGACCTTAAATATTTTCGTTTGTATTATATAACACTTGATGAAAATTATACCAAATGAAAATACATTTAAAACACAATTTATTTATATATTTTGCATCAAGTATTATATAATACAAACAAAATTATTTAAGGTCAAAGTTTGAGTCAAAAAGTCAAACTGGACTTATAATTTGGGACGGAGGTAGTAATTAGTTGTAATGGACTAACGGTCGTTAAATGTAATTGGAAAAGGACTAAGTTGTAAATATTGGGAAGGTTCCGGAATCCCTTGTGGGATGCCAAACCAATCGGCCACAAGGACCCAAACCCAACCCATCTACAACTCAAACTTGTTCACCAAGTTAGTTTGGGTTTAAATACAAAACTAAGGGTGTTTGTAATTTATCTCTTGTACTCATTAAGCTAAAACCTAAAACTTGTTTTTGTGTGTTTTGCTTAATTCGGTCGACAAACACCTTGTGGGTGTCGATCCATAGCTTTTCCAAATCAAAGTTATTTTGTTTAATTAAAACTAGCATTCCTTTAATTTGGTATAGTACGTGTGTACAAGAAAGTGGTACTAACACATTATTGTTAGTATTCTTGGATTGAATTACAAAACGGTAAGGGGTAATTCACATAATCCTATAAACCCTAATTATGGTTCATCCAATTGCTAGTTTTGTGGATTTGATTCTTGTTCGGCTAGAATCAAGAAAGGTACGCATATTCTTGTTTATGTTAATTAATTATTTGTTAATCTTTCTTAAACGCTTCCGCATGTGTACTTGATGTTTATTGTTTATATTTATGATTAGTCATGTTATATAATTTCAACAGTTTTAAGGTACGAAGTTTGGATGTTTTTGTTTGACATGTTACATAGTAATCAAATGATCAACTGTTTGTGTTTGACATAGACCGGTTCCTGATAGCTAAAAATAACAATCACATGTATTGAAGAACTTTTTATGATCAGTTTGTATGCAAGTTCTCCTTAATGATAAAAAATAGCCTTTTAATCCAAACACCCTTGAAACCATGTTGAGGGATCGAATCACTAGAACATGATTCGATCAGGTTTTGGTACTTTAAAATCAATTTTAAGTAGAGGGTGTTGAGTAAAGTTTTAGTACGGGTTAGTTCAATCAAAGAAAAGTTAGACTGTCAACGAGGCCTCTAATGTTGTAAGTAGTTACAACGAGTTGTGTTTAGCACACTGACCAACTTTTACGCTCTGGGATAAATTAAAATCACCCTTCAAATTAATATCTGAAATGATTGATAGCGTCATTTTAATGTGTAGAATATGGGAGTGCATTATACAAAGAAAAGTTCTTGAAGATCGATGATGAGAACATGGTGAAAGAAGTAGAAGTTTTGGAAGGAAGGTTTGTCGATCTTGGATTTAATCTCTATAGATTAAGGTTTGAGGTCAAAGTGAACCCTAAGGACGGAACCGGTTCATCTTGTGTTGTGAAATCGACCATTGAGTTTGAGGTTAAGGGTGAGGCAGCTTCAAACGCCACCCTAGCCGCCATAGATCAATTGATGGTCATTATGAAGGTTGCCAACAAACATCTCTTAAAATCTACTTGAGTATTGGCATCGGGAGTTCGATCCTGCCGTTATGCCCAATGTTAGCTTTTCACTTATTGCGACTTGTACAGACCGCAAGTTACGGAGTTTATTTCGCGTGACTCAAATGATGTTCAATAAACATTAACAGATAGGCTTAAACTAAGCGTGTTAAATAGTCAGAACTCAGAACCATATATGCAAGCCTTGATGCGCAACTTATACAAATCCAACATATATAAACTTCATAAAAGTGTTTTGTTTTATGCCAAATGGGTCTCCATCCATAAGCTCAAAATATATTCTTTTGGTAATCTTGATGTTTAACTTTTAACCTAAATGTGTACTTAAATCTTAAAAGATATGAATAGTTAATCTGATTTAGGATCAAATGAGAAATAAAATTAAAATAAAAACGATGAGAAAAAACAAATATCACCAACATTTGCTTAATTCGTTTAAACTAAATACATAGATAGACTGATTGGCGGTACGTTTTCTGCTAAATCATTCACGAGTGAATTGTAGCTATGAAATTCGTTGATAACTAAATACAGAGATAAACTGATTGGCGGCAAGTTTTCTGTTGCAACATAAGATACATGTTTTAAGTTTCATGTTAATGGTACGATAACATCTATATGTTAATAGTAATATGGGTCTTAATGGTTTAGGAAGAAGTAAACTTGTAGAAAATGCAAAACGGGCGAGTTGGTAGCGGGTCAAAATGGTTATTTTTCGAATGGGTCAAAAGAGCCGTTTTGAGTTGGCCTAACCAGAACCGGAATACACAATATCTAAAAAGACTGGAAGATAAATCAGTAGTACTCTAGAAGTTGAACAAAGCAAAATAATGGAACCAGTACACACTACTAATCCTCAAGATTGCAGATAACTAGAATCCATCTCTAAATCAACCCAAAAACGTTTCCCATATTAGAATTCATTAACAAGTACAGCCAAAAGTGTTTCTGAACATACTAACAGTGCAAGGTTATGGAGGTTCTAAACTACTAATCGCACAACTTAAAATTAAATGCCCAGGAAACTAAAGATTACCCCAGATTTTCACTCTAAAAATAGCCTGTATTGATAAGCTCTCAACCTTTGCTTAAGGCCTCCTTTTGTACCTACCAGAAGAAAACAAAACTTAACCGAATGCCAAGTCCATAGGTATAACTATGAAGTACAAGAATCTTGTTTGGAGCGTGTGGCCTTTGCTGTGTATTGTCTTGACTTTGTATTGTATTTGTCTTTGGTTTTTTTCTATATAATGACGCCATTCTAAAAACAACTATGAAGTACAATGATAGGGAAGATGTATGTATAATCATCAGGTTTATATCGGATCAGAATAGCTTCCAATTTATAGCAGTCCAAGAAATCAAGAATCATAGAATAGGTAGCTTTTAATCAAGTTAAATACCTATGTAGTCTCTTGAATTAAGTACAAATTAGCTTGTAAATGAGGAAGTCATAAACATAACCATTAATTTTCTTAAGGAAAAAAAAAAGTAGACATAATCTTTCTAAGTTTTATTCTTGACATGAGGTGTTTACTTGTGGTAAAACTAAACAATACACCTAATGAAAAATAAACGAAAGTTATCTTGTTGTAAACTAGAATTCGTTAAAACTAAAAAGATCGAAACACTTACTTGGAAATCCAGTGCCTCCTCAATCTTGTCTATTATCGTTTCCATTGAAGGCCGTTCCTTTGAATTGAAACTAATGCACTGATATGCAATTTCTATAAACGTATGAAAGGAACTGTTATCGATCTGATCTTTTATTTGAGGATCAATTAACAAGTCCTTTCGGTAAGCATAATAGCGTCGGACCAAACACATTAAAGGCTGTGGCTTATCATGTCCAAAGCTCTTTCTATACCAAGCCGGCATCCCACTCAACAGTTCAAACATTACTACGGCAAATGAATACACATCTGATTCAATTCTGAGGACGCCACTTCCATGGTAAATAGGATCCATGTAATAATTGGTACCCGCAACATTTGTATATAGTTTGGTTTGCTGCTGATTATTTGCAGAGTCTGATTTTGACATTCCAAAATCACAAATCTTAGCTTCTAGATTGTCATCCAGTAATATGTTTCCACTCTTGACATCTCTGTGTATAACTTTGTTGTTCTCCCCAAGACCCGAGTGAAGGTAGTCGAGTCCTTTTGCAGCCCCTAAGCAAATATTGAGGCGTTTTGCCCATGTTAGCTGACGTATGTTATTTGGGTCTTGTAGATGATGATCAAGGCTACCATTGTTAGCATACTCACAAACTAATATCAGCTCATCACCTTCATCACAGTAACAGATGAAAGGGATGATGTTTTGATGGTGTAACTTATAAATTAATCTAAGTTCGTTAAGGAACTCGGTCTTTCCTTGGTGACCAGTTGTTAAGATGTATAATCTGAGAGCTTATTATTAATCTGATTCTGCTTATTGTGATTGCAGATTATTGTGTTTGATTTTTTTGTTGATAAGATGTTGAGAAGTTGGATATTGAAGTTCTTGGTTTCTTGAAGGACTTGAAGTGCAAATTTCTAAAGCTGGGTTTATACTTTGGACAGTTATAGCAAGTTTGTTAAAGATGAAGGTTGAAGACGAAATGCGTGGCTATATAAAGAGAAAGACAAAGTCTTTCTCTTCTCATCTCTAATCGACTCTCTCTCTCAAAACACTTCTCTCTAAAATACTGCTCTTGTAAACCCTAATTGTGTTCTTGATTCCCTTGATCAAAACACTTGTTACCGATGTTCTGATATTGTTATATTTGATTAAGATCAAATATTGTGTTCTTGTTTAGATAAACTGTTTGAGAATAGTTTTCTGGTGATTGTAAAACTATTTTGTGAGTAATAAAAGTGTTTTGTTATCATTAGAATATGTTTTTCTACATGGTATCAGAGCCAGGCTGCTCTGAAAATTGTTTTTGAAAAATTAGGGTTTCGTTAAAATTGGGGATTTTTTAATACGTAAGTTGATTTGTCAATTAGTTTGTGTTAATTGATAGATCTTGTGGTTGATTTCATTGATCTTTAAGTTTTTTGATAAACGCCTAATTTTTGAGAAAATTAGGGTTTGGTGAAATTAGGGGCTTTTGTGATTGAAGGCTTCTGAGATCGATCAAGATTCTTTAATCGATAGATCTGGTGATTTGGTTAAGATTGAAAGTGGTTCTGGTGATTTGCCCTAATTCTGAAAATTAGGGTTTGTTGGTTCTTGGATCTTGGTTCGGGGTTCTTGCCGCATATCTGCTATATCCCTAGACTAAGTGAATCTAGGGTATAGTAGGTCTTTTATTCCGCTGCTGATTGTTCTTGCGTGCTCTGTAACACCTCTCCCACTCTTCTTTTTTAAATTCTGCTCTTATTTTCTATTTAGATTGCCGGAGGATAGGATTTGGGATTATTGGAAGTTGTGATTGGTTTTTGGTTGAGTAGTTTATTTTTTTCTTCTTATTACTTGTTCTTTATTTTGTTGTGTGCTTGTGTGCGCCCTTGACCTACCACTTTAGTGGCAAGGAAAGCCTGGGAACTACTTTCTCTTCTTATCTGTGTGCTTGTTTCTGTTTCTTGGTATAATCTCTATTCATAATTCTATTCATGGTTATACTGATGATGAGTATGAACCTGAGAACCCTGTCACTTTAATAAGTAAATTGGATTTGAGTCATCCTCTACATTACATCCAAATGATTCTGCTTCTTTAACTGTTGTCTCAATAAAACTCAAATGAAATGAAAATTATAATGTTTGGTCTTGTGCAATGCTTTTAGCATTAGAGGGCAAAAATAAAACTGGTTTTATTGATGGAACATTTAGAAGGTCCAATACTGATGAAGTTTTGGGTAGACAATGGAACAGGGTTAATGATATTGTTTTGGGATGGATTCTAAATTCCATCTCTGAAGAGTTGTTTCTTGGGCAAATTTTTCTAAAAGTGCATCTGATGTGTGGAATGAGTTAAAAGATACCTTTGAGGGTTGATGGTTCAGTAACCTTTAATTTGCATCATAAGATAAATTCATTAACTCGAATGGTACTACAATCTGAATATTTTAACAAATTGAGTACTTTGTGGAAACAATTTGATGCTATGGTTCAGTTACCTAGATGCACTTGTCATGTGTGATGATTTTAAAAGCATAATCAACTTATGAAATTAATGCAATTTTTAATGGGTTTGGATGATACTTATATGCAAATAAGGAGTAATATTCTTTCTAGAGATCTTTTGCCTGATGTTATAGGTGCTTATGCTATTATCAGTAGTGAGGAGAATCATAGGAATGTTGTGTCTGGAAGTACCAGTACAAATCATAATTCTGCTTTTACTTCTAGAGTTGTGATTCAGATTAATAATCAGACCAGTCAATCTGTTAGACCTATTAATCAGAAGGCTCAATCTAATAATCCTTCTGCTAATTTTAATAGAGTATCTGTTAATAGAACGAATACTGTTTCTACTCTTGTTTGTGAAAATTGTGGTTTTAATGGCCATACTCAAGAAAGATGTTTTAAATTGATTGGGTATCCTCCAAATTTTGGAAAAAAGGGTAACAATAATAGACCTTAGAGTACTACCAAAAGGTTTTCTAATAATAACTCTGTGGGGTCGAGTTCATCTTTTGGATTTACAGATGAACAACTTACTACTCTCATTTCTCTCATCAAAGACAATACACTCAAAGGAAACAGTGTGCAGGCCAATATGGCAGGTACTTATTTTAATAATAGCAGAGTTTTTAATCAGAATTTTCACAAGTTTTTTTCCACAAATTGTAATTTGAAATCTAAACTTACTTCTGATGGAAAAATTGTGGATTCTGTTGCTAACCAGCATATGACACATTGTGACAAGGAATTAATAAATGTTTGTGATATTTCTCATCTTAAAATAAAGTTTGGTCATCCTAATGGGACTGAAGCTTTTATTACCAAAATTAGAAATCTAAAATTAACTGATTCCTTAATATTATATGATGTTCTGGTTATACCAGAATATTGTGTCACTTTAATTTCTGTTCATAAACTGGCTAAAGATAATAAAATTGTGGTTGCCTTTGATGAGAATACATGCTATTTCTTGAATTGGGGACTAGTAATCAGTCTGGTGGTTTATATTATTTCAATTATGGAGGTATCTCTTTTAAAAGTCATAACTCTCTGTTTCAAACTTCTCTTTCTCAATATGACTGGCACTGCAGGCTTGGTCACCCTGCAGACCCTGTTCTAAATGTTTTAAAACCAGATTTGAAATTTAATTCAAAAGATCAAAATTTGGTTTGTGAAACTTGTCAAAGGGCTAAGCAAACTAGAGGACCTTTTCCTTTAAGTGATCATACTTCAACTGTTTTAGGTGAACTTGTTCATTTAGATCTTTGGGGGCCTTATAAGGTTGCTAGTAAAGAAGGTTATAAATATTTTTTGACTATTGTGGATGATTACACTAGGGCTGTTTGGGTATACTTACTTAAAACCAAAGATGAAACTGTTCATTATATCACTATCTTTTATAATATGATTGCAACTCAATTGGATAAAAAAATTAAGAGTTTTAGAAGTGATAATGGTACTGAATTTGTTAATCATACTTTTTCTAAGTTCTGTGAGGAAAAAGGTATTACTCATCAGACCTCTTGTGCATACACTCCACAGAAAAATGGTATTGCTGAAAGGAAACATAGGCATCTCTTGAATGTAGCTAGATCCATTTTGTTTCAGGGGGGTATTCCTCTTAAGTTTTGGACTGAATGTATTTTTACTGCTACTTTTCTTATTAACTGAAACATATTGGATTTCACAAACACATTAAACCACAATCCATATGGGGAGTATACAAGATTTTAGAGAGAGAAAGTTAGAGAGAGAAAGGGAAGAGAGTTGGGAACTATGTGAAACAAAGAAAAATGGTATTGAAACTCCAACCCTCTACCTTGGGAGGTAGAGGGTATTTATAGTGTCTTACATAAAACACCTCCTACGGGCTGTGGATCAGGCGTACAATGGGTAAAGACCCGTCCATCCTCCACGGTGTTACTTAACAAACTACTTATTACACTAACTTGACTACGACTACGAGCTTTCTAACAAATACATATACTTGAGGTGACCGACACTTCAACTAACGGATTTACTAAATCCTAACAATCTCCTCCTAAGGGAGGTCACCTCAATTTACAATGAATACAAACAGATATTACATATTGATTGTTCATGGATTCTTGCTTAAGCTCTTTGCTCAGTAGATCGTAGTCTTTTGATTCTTCATGTTCCGCATGTGTAGTTATCTCAAGTGGAGGTCTTTAACTGATCCACGTGGTAATGAGTTTTGAGCCAGCTTTGAGATCATCAGCTACCATAAATCTCTGACTCATCCATTGTTGTGTTGTCATCATGTGAAGTTGTGACTTTTGGACCGACATGCTCACATTTTGGATCATGATATATTCTCATCAGAGTTGCGGAAGCTTTTGTTGATTCATAATATTTCCAGTAGTGTAGCAGAAGCATGAAGTGAAAATATCAGAGTCGTTGATGCACTTATCATGATTTCTTTAGATATGAATGTGTTGTGTGAGCATGCGGCTATAGATTGACCGCTTCATTCTGATCAGATGCAAACGTCGGCGCACTGCATACATTAGCAATAAAGTGCACGAAAGTGTCTTTGATCACTTTCGTTGAATTGAGGTACACGGCGCGCGGTTCCCCGTTGATCGATACAAAGCTTGTGATCGAGTATAATTCAAGAATCTCCTTGACGGTTTCACTGATGCTCTAGCTGTTCTCAAACCGGAACGTCTCAAAGAAGACAACACGGAGTGAGTGAACTAGCGAATTGAGATTCACTGATTGATGAAAAATGATTTGAAAAACAATCGTGTATTGTTTAATATAAAGGGTTTTGCAATACAACGAAGGTTTTATGGTAACTCAATTATCAATCATAAACACCTTTTAATTTTGAAAAATTAATACACAGTCGATGTGCTAGTGAAAAGAGTTTTAGGCACAACGACCGGTTTTTCAAAGGCATCCGTCAATCCATAACCTAAACCATGGTTGATTCATAATTATGAATCGCCCCATTGTTTCTGTTCAGTTGTCACATGGTTGATCTATTGGATAGATCTCACATGCCACCTACCAAGAGCTTGTTTGATGTTGGCTCTAGAAGGCTTTCCATCTTCATTGTGAATATGTTAGCATATCACTCAGATGTTCTGGCAATACCACAAGGATAATGCGTAGGACTCTTAAAATATATTCTCTCTTTTCACATTGTGTGAAACAGAGAGTCTTCATTGATAGTGTCCTAATGAGATTTATTTGATGATCTCGTGGCTCTAGACTCAATAGTGCACATTTGGTTCCTATGCCGGAGACTAGGGAGAGGGTCTCTGTAACACCCCAACCCGACAAGGGTAGAAGTGTCACATTTTGGTGTCATGTCAGAACATACAGATAAAATCCTTACAAACAAAAACCTTGAAAATGAAGTATCAAATCATATAAACAATCGACTGACAAGGAAGATTACAAAATCCAAAATGTCTAAAAAAAATAGGAAATCTCAAAACAATAGCGACAAAGATAAATCCAATTAATAAGGTAACTAGGGTTGGTCCACTCAAATACTCCAACTCTCAGCCCATCAAAGCCCATCTTTAAACCTAACACTTGCGGCGAGAAAGAAAATGCGGCCGAGCTTAAAAAGCCCAAAGGTGAATGATATAACAAAACGAAAGCTAAATGGAATCTGAAATGCAAAATGAACAAAGGGAACAGATAATAAAGTCACAAATAAATGAGAACAATGAGTCAATAAGGATCCTGCAGAACACAATTATACGATATCCAAAACGAATGGATAACAAGGAGAACGAAGCAAAGCAAAGCATCGATGACATATAAACAAGCACATACAAACCGACATACAAGGACCTGAAACATAAGCAAACATACGCGGAAGCATCCACAACATATATCTCATACAATTAATTCAGGAAAAATCAAGACATACAAGCCAAAACAGATGTCTACAGGAAAGCGGAAGCAAATAATTAATCAATGAGCATGGCAATTCACACAGTCAAAACTCTTAATTGAAAACATAACAAAGTATCATAGCAAAGAAATCAAAACATGGCAAATACACGTAGCAAGTAGGAATACAGTGAACACTATAATAAATGAACTAAAAACATAGCAGGGCAATTAAACCAGTTAACAAGCTAGACGTCATAAGTCGAAACATTTATCCAATCAAACAGTAGCATAAACAAAGAATGTACACATGGCTAGTGTCAACAATAGGCAAATAACGATACTAACGAGATTCACGAGGTTAACCTAAGTTTACATACTAACCGGCCAAAACAATTATTTATACATTAGCATGGGCTTGAGATAATTTAAGGGTCACATAAAAACATGATAAACGGTTGATCAGTTATTAGCATGACAATAGGTAAATCAAACAATCACATATTACTAATATAGTAGCAGGGCAAACGATAGTCACATAGAACATGTATAAACAAAATCAAATTCAATAATCATATCATAACCCGCACGTGAATGGAACGATATCCAAGTAACGGAATAAGAGTATGACATATCAATGCAATGGAATATATATCATGGTAGTAGAGTGAGTCACATAAGGGTATTGGGTAAAGGCAGTCAATTGAAATATGCAGGGAATCTAGAAGGTCCAATATAGGTATATCAAAAGTGTAAGGGTTGTCAGAAATCTATCCCGAGCCAACAAAACCATATCAATAGGAAATAGCACCAAGTAACCAATAGTAACCATTGTATCTGAGGGGTGACCTGGAATACCTAAACCAATATGAGGGGAGACCTCGTTGAGTGGAGTAGCTAGCTCAAATTGTGAGGGTGTATTGCACACACGCACCGCATCACCAAAACAAATCATATCATATCAAATGCAAATCAAATCAAATCTAGGATGCATCCATATACCTGCAAAACAAATAGTGGCCATACAATATATCCAAAGCGCGCATAATCAATACAAATATGGGGATGGTGTGCAACATCACTTCACGCATTAATCGAGTCATGCCATTGGTGCATCAATGACACGGACATGGAACCCCCATGCCTAGTTAATGGCTCGGTATCAAGCAGTCAAAGTGTACAATATATATAGTTCAATCAATATCAAAGGTTCAATATTAGCAGTTCACAAATCAAATCAATAGTCCAATATCAAATGTTCAATTATCAAAGGTTTCAATAGCAAAGGATCAATATCAAGGGTTCAATAGCAAAGCAAAGGTTCAATATCAATATGGCAAGAGATCAAAGATGCAAAGAGATCACGAGAAACCTTAAGAGAAAGGTCAGAATATCTGTACCTTAGCAAATGAAAGCGAATGTAAAAGTAAGTACGAAGAAATATCGTCACGCCTTCTTCAACGAATCTACACGAATTACGATTCGTATAATACTTATTAGTTCATTTAAGTCATAACAGATTTATTGCTTATATAAATTGTATTAATATTTTTAGAGTTATTAAGTGTATTCTCATTTTTAGTAATTGACCGAATTAAAATACTTTAGGGTAATAATTATTAATTAGCTAAACATAGGGGTTTACAAAAGATAATAGGTTAACCTTAAAGGTTTAAATGATAAATATCATTGTTTTTAGTTTCAAGTGACATTTTAGTAAACATAAAGACTTAATATTATCATATTATAGCTTATGGTTGAATATGTCAATTTAGAAAGATCTAGGGTTTGCATGCGACAATGTTCTAAAGACGAGGGTTAAAATGAAAATATCAAAACATTTAAAACATGAAATCCTTTTCTTTTCATGCATATATTGTTTTCTCATTTCACTCTTTGTCCGACAAGCCAACTTTTTACCCTCGCATGGTTCAAACGGCTAACCAACGCAACTCGGAAAACACACCTAGTGATTACCGCCCGACTCATCTTCCCCGACACCTTTTCAAAACATTAACCGACTCACCCGTTCACCCCGCGATCACCCTTAAACTCACCCCATACAAGAACATGCAATTTTTCTTTCATTTATAAAATCATAGTTTTGTATATCAGTATGAGTATAGATAGCATGCAAAACACCATGAGAACTCATGCACTCACACCCAAAATACACCTCTGATTATGTGTTTTACTTTGCATTTCATACAGATGGAGGCACCTAGGAACTGATTCACATGTATGTCTATTTTTCATTCATATAGTCATCTTAACTAATTCATTAGTTTAGTTTTCATGTATTATACGTGTAAATATTATATACTCGAATCCAGAAAACACAAAGACGATCGTAAAGTACCTTGGATCGGATTATAGAACAGATCAAGAACCACAAGACCTTTTTCGAATCAAAACCCCCACGCCTTGGAACTAGCAACCCACGATCAACCTTTCGAATCAACAACTCACGTCCCACAGCCCTTTGAATCACGTTCTCCTTTGCTTGCTTGGTGATCGAACAAAAAAATGTGCCGTCACTTTTATTTTGCTAGGATTTAGATGTGTTATTTTGAATGAGTAATTTGCAAATTAATAAAATGAGAATATTGGAATTAATGGGGAGTTAAGGGCGTTAGTTTGGCCGACAAAATGGGAAGTCAAAAACAGAATATTGACATTTCCTTAATACAATTATAGTGGCTTTAAGTTATATTGAGATGGAAAAGTGGAATACATTGAGATAGGAATGAGTTATTCTTGGAAGATATATGGTGGTTTTACTTGGACGTTTTACTAGGCCGATCAAGGGGGTAATTGAAGACCAATTCATATTTCATACAACTTCCATATATAGTTGTATTACATTTATTTTATTTGACTAGTAATTGTACATGTAACATTTCAATGTGTTATAATCATTTGAATTTTAAATATAAGTTTTATTTTCATGTCCTACAATATTTATTATAAAGTAACATTTTTTGACGTACTTAACGAGCTCATTATATTTTACGGGTTTTCACAATGAGGGGTATTATGGTCTTTTAACGCGTTTACGATTTTAGGGTTTTACAGTCTCCTTCTTCAATATCAACAATCTCTAAGAGAAAGTCGATAGATTATGTGGGTTCCCCGTGAGAATGAAACAAGCCCTTTTAAGAGGAACTTGAGTAGCTTGGGAAGTTTAGTGCAGTGCGTCACTGGGTCCATGACGTCTTGTCTTCAATACCAGTGTTACCTCAGTAACCACCAGTAGCATATGTATTGAACCCGGTTTTTGTCCTAAGGTTGAATTAATGGAGGGCTATTTCTTTTCACCCTTTTCACATTCAATTCTTTTTTATTCTTCAACCCCTTTGCTACCGTGACTTCATAACTAGAACCTTGTTGGGTTTATTCCAGTTCTAGCTCGTCTCATCCGCACTCTTCCCATATTCTCATTTTTCTCCTTTTTTCATCATACCTAAGAACTTCTACACTATCTAGTGGATTGTCCCTAGGTAGATCCCTCCGGTTCTGGCGGATCGTGGGAATGAATACCTAACTTAACCGTCCTTATAACTCCGTGCATAAAGTAAATTTGGTCAGTCTTTTGGTATTGTTCTTATGCCATTGGAACCAATTGAAAACCATTTGAAAATCAATTCAGGTACTTGTGATATATTATCAAAGCATTTTGTACCTGAATCGTTTTTGATATTTTAGAAAACGGCTCCCCCTCAACATGTGCATCGTATGTTTGAAATCATTTTGGCACATGGAGGCAAGAGGAAGAATTCACTTCTTTGATAAATATTTTCTAAAAATATCGACATCACTTTCCCGATCAAAATCAGTGTTTCACATACAGTTAAAGATATTTTCCGGAAAGAATGTGGTTTTCAAAAA
This sequence comes from Chrysanthemum makinoi, assembly GCA_910596185.1. Lineage (NCBI taxonomy): Eukaryota > Viridiplantae > Streptophyta > Magnoliopsida > Asterales > Asteraceae > Chrysanthemum > Chrysanthemum makinoi. The sequence goes on from OU343217.1 coordinate 253,245,214, forward strand.
TTTGCTCCCCCTCAATATGTGCATCTGATTTTGAAATTGTTTTGCACATATTTGAGAGAACCTGCACTAAGAGACAAATCGATCACGTTTCAATTCCTTTTGGTTTTAGATAGATGCTCCCCCTTAACATGTGCATGAAAGCTCTTGAAATGGTTTGGCACATGTAAGGAGGATAGCTTGTTAATCACATGTAAAACCATTTATCGAATTATCAGTTTAAATCTAATTTAAATCAAAAATTCTCCCCTGATCACAATTTTCAAATCCTTTGAGATTTGTGATCTCTTATTGATTTAAATTAAATTTTGAGAACTTTTGAGGAGAATTGTGACTTGCTCTTGAAAAACATTTCAACTGATAAGAATCAGATTTTCAGACTTTAAACTCAATTGTTTAAACATGCATGAGTATCTTTTGACAACATAACAATAGCCAAGGTCTTGAACCACTTGTATAAAAGATTGTACATTTTGATTATCCAAAAGCAGACCTTGCTCTTTTACGTGCCAATTGTTTGAAAAATAACCTTTTTTGTGGAAAACTAGAAGGGGAGGGTTGAATAGTTTTACCAATTAAAACTTCATTTTAATCTATTTAGATCGACTTATGTCAATCTATTTGGATGTGTGTGTTGGATGTTGATAAACAAACATATAAAGATAAGTAATGAAAAGATAAGAGTAAGAAAAACCACAACGCAAGTATTTATAGTGGTTCGGCTACAAGGTCACCTTCCTTGCCCTACTCCACTCCCCGAGTCACCTACTCGAGAGTTCGTAATCACTACACCAATCTCCTTATGGCGGAGAAGCCTTCACAACGTCGCCTACTCTTTTTCCGGTACTAGGCTAACCACCGGGTTCTTTCACTCCAAGGTGAACCACACCTACACAACGTCGCCTACCCTTTATAAGGTACTAGGCTAAGTACCTAGTTCTTTCACTCCAAGGTGAACTACACCTACACAACGTCGCCTACCCTTTATTAGGTACTAGGCTAAGCACCTAGTTCCATTGCAATGGAGGAACTACTACCACACTACACCAACGACTAATCTCAAAGGAGATCTACTCCTTTACAACATCATCAAGGATATCAATATCCTTGGATCTACTACTAGTTTATCTTGTACATCGAAACACACCATATCGAATATACATCTAAGGCACCTTTCACTAATGCCTTTGACTAGATCTATAAGACACCTTTCACAAATGTCTTGTGACTTCACTTCTAAGCACCTTTCACTAATGCTTCTTTGTATTGACTTCTAAGCACCTTTCACTAATGCTTCTTTGTCTTGACTTCTAAGCACCTACCACAAGTGCTTATGCTATAGACGATAGATACCTTTCACTAATATCTTCGTCTTGACACTTGAGACATCTTTCACTAATGTCTTCAACACTGCACTTCTTTGGAGAAAGAAAGGAATCATCAACAAGAAGACTTCAGTAGCCTTGATGATGAGGAAGCATGGCAACTCATGGACTTGAGCTTGCTTGACTTCAAAGTTGGTGATCTTGCCTTTAAGAGGAACCTAAAAGATCACACAAAAACAAAACTACAAACATAGATCTCTTGGATCTAAGGTTAGTGTGATTTAACTCAGAGGGGAAAGTGTGTTAGAAAGAGATGATAAATAATGAAGAAAAGGCTCACTATTTATAGAGGAAAAATCCTACTGTTCCCCGGATCCCACGGATCCCTTCCACTTGGGATCCGGCTAGCACAAAGCTAGGGATCCGTGGAACGCTCCTCTTTACCCATGGGTATTTTGGTTATGGGTCATGGGTCATGGGTTGAACCATGGATCTTTGGCTAGATACAATGTATCTTTAAGTACAATGCACTTAGTCACTTGGGTATGGGTTGATCCATGGGTTATGGGTATTATCCATATGTGATATAAGCATGATGTCATGCAATGGGTTATGGGTCAAGATCCATGGGTTATGGGCTTTGGGTTGTACCCAACTACATTCAATGTATTTGCCCAATGGGTTGTGATACTTAAGTTTCTACCCATTTATATTACCCAATATACTACATACTAGTTATGTTTATATTTTATCCAAATATGTAAACACTAGTTGTTGTACATATGTATTACTAGATCATAAAATCACTTATACTTGTTTTAGTGTTTTATGTGAAAATGTGAATATGTTAGAAACTATTAGTTCAAACCATTTACGTATTTTGTTTGTTTCGTTAATATGATTTTACGTTTGTTATCGACAAAACATTAGAAGATCGTAAAATATAAATAAACGTTTTTACGGCTTATTTGTATTAACAATCTCCCCCTTTTTGTTGATGACAAAACATAAAATTATTTTAAGGAAAAGCTAAAATTTGTAAAAGTTTGAATTTGTAGTTTTACTTTTTCCCCTTTTTGTCGAAAACAAAAAGTGTTTGAAGGAAGGCAACACATTGTTTTTAAGAAAAACATGTGAAAGAAAAAGTAAAAAGAAATAGATAGCAAATAACGGGAAATGATCTCGTCTTTTACTCCCCCTTGACGAGTCCATCCCTATGTAAGGGCTTCAAGTAAATGATACTAATCTAGTTTGTTTGCAAAAGATATCGTCTACAAGACGAATGTGCTCCCCCTTGATGATTGCAATTTTTGCAAAGGGATGTCACGAAATGTAAACCTAGTATTGCAAGTAATTTGCAATGTATTGCTTTGACATAAAGCTCCCCTAGCTTTAGGATGTCAAAGTCTTCATATGTAAATTGAATAACTACAAAACAAAGGTTAGAAAGCAAGTATAATTCACAATTTCCTGCAAATGTGGTCCAAGTTAGTAGAAAGAAAGCTTTCTGTCTCACGGATCCCGCGGTTCCCTCCTAGTAGGGATCCGTCTAGGCAATTTAGAGGGATCCGTATTAGTCGATTACATTTCAAAGAAAGGTGATATAACAAGTAATGTTAACACAAAAATCGATATGAATACAAAGTGATCATATTCTCAGAGAAATAGCAAGTAGCATGTAATTTCCATTTAATAAAACTAGAGTTATGATATACATGACTCTAAAAACTAATACAATAAGAAAATACATGACTAGGAATTTCTAAACCAACTATCGCTTGATGCTAGGACACCACTAAAATCTTCTAGCTCAAGTTTTGTTTAGGTTTAATCTCGTCGAAACGTTCGAGGAGATGATATAACATGAAACGTTGGTCTTCTCGTACTTCATGTATCAAACTTTCAACATGTTGACAATGATAGCAATCTTTGTCATGGCTAGGTAGTGGTGGTGGAAGAAATGAAATGGCTTGATGCGAAGGATCAAGTGAAGCGGCTTGTGGAGCTTCAAACGATGGAGGAATTATTGGAGGTGCATTTGAGAATGACTCAACCAAGAATGATGGTGGTGGTAGAGAAGTGTCAACATCCATATGGTTGGTTGGTTGACTTTGATGATTTCTCATAATCCAAATGGGATTATATGATGGAAACGGCGAAAAGGAAGCCGGAGCAAGTGTTGACTCAACACCTTGATTTTGAACCATTATTCCTCCTAATGAGGAGAATGTTGTCGGGGAAGCGGATGAGACGGCCTAGGAGGCAAGTCCTCTAAATTGTAGAGGTGTGGTGATGATAGTGGAGATGTAAATGAAATAGCTCTAGGAACCAATGGTGATGGTTTGGTGGAGATGATATTGTTTGGCCTAGGAGGTATTGTGGTGTTTGACATAGGTAGTTTTGTGGGTACTATCCTTTTAGGAATTGGTTTGATTGGATGATGAAGGATTCTATCATTTGTTGGCTTGACCAGAGATGATTCGGTTGAAGAGATTTCGTGTATAACACGAGCCTTTTCATGGGTGGTTCTTTGGTGGATAAGTTACTACTTGGGGTTTTCCTCATGAGGAGATGATTTCAAGAGGTTGCAAGAGCTGAAAGTTAGGATGTGAGTGATGACTATGGAGGTCCTAACAAGGTGGTTTATAAACCAAGAGATTTGGCAAGTGCATTTAAGTCTTAAGACATTAAGATTCATTGGAATGTGATGATTAACATGCACAAGAGTCAACTTCAGAGTTTGCAATGTTCTAGGAACTCATTTAAGATGAGATGGAGTGTTTGAGTTAGGAAGATGAGTTGAAATGATTGTTTTAGCAAGATTTAACCTAAGCTGTCATCCGGTCCCACGGTTCCTCCTCGAGGGATCCGCCTAGGCTAATCCTAGGGATCCGGCTCTCAGCAGCTATGAAAGAGTGGAAATGATGTTTCTAAGATCTAAGACCTATAACATCTTGAGTGTTTCAGTCCTCTTAAGTGTCTTAAATGAAGGGATGCTTAAGTACTTGAAGGTAATGAGTGATGTAGCTAATGATTGTATTTTATGGAAGGATTTGGAACTTTCAAGAGTACCAATGGATGAGCAAGGATGACAATAAAGATTTAGAGTGTCAATTGAAGCTAAATGATCCTAGAGATCAGGTTGTGTTTAGGATAGTGTTTTGGAAAATATCCTAAAAGCTTTGAGATGTGAAAACTAGATTTTGATCAACTTTGATCAATTTTGAGGTGAGGATGATTAATGATCAATTTTGCCATAATCGAAAGGTCTCTAAGGCTAGATGGGAGAGATTAAGTAAAAAAAATGAAGTGTGAGTTTAAGAGCGGAAGAGTAGTGGATTAAGGACGAAACGGTAGATTTACAATCTTCTTAGAGTGTGATCTAGGTGAGTTATGTATGAGTAGGAAAGATCAACCTATCTTGATAAGGACTTAATTTTTCCTTAAGGCACTATGATTAGCTTAGTGTGTGAGGTGTTCTAAGGATATGTTTGAAATATAATGCTTGCAATTGCATTTTCTGCTTGTCGGATCCCACGGTTCCCTAAGTGTAGGGATCCGTCTAGTACAATCTTTGATCCCCATACATCAGCAGGACCTTTACTAAAGGTATACAATGATCTTGACAATGCATTATATCTCAAGGATAGTCTACAGAGAGTTCTAATACTAAGATATCAAATGTAAAGTGTTTTATTTCATGAAAGAAATTGGATTACATTGATAAAGCACGAGTACAAGAGATTTGATCCTATTTTGGAATACTATTAGTTTCCTTGAGTGTTTTCTCTTGGAGGATCATTATGTGATTGATGAGTGTTGGTGGAATCAAGAGTGAAGAAAGTCTTCATGAGAGATATGTTTAGCGGTTCCATCATCTTGTTCACAAGTACGCATACACGGACTTTGAAATTGAGGATGGAAGTGCATAACATTATGATAGAGGCGTGTCAAGAACATTCCATAAGGGATGAGTTTATTCTTGGAGCCTTTAAGATTTGCAATTCGCCTTCGAAGAAGTAGCTGAGATTATATGGTTGTTGTGTTAGCAAACAATACAACATGTGAGCACAACAAGCGGGAAGAATTTCTCGATTTCCCCTAAAACTCCAAACATTTACACGTAGGATGAGTGCAAGAGGCTTGTACTCTTCTCGGATATCCCTTGTAAAGATAATGTTTGGATCGGAGTAATATGGTCGAGGTTTGCATATTATGCAATTTAAATCTTCCGAGAGGGTATGTGTGAACAATATGGACTATTTTCTTCACGAAAGTTGAAGAGAGAATCAAGAGACCAATCTTCGGTGAAGGCACATTGTCCATGATTTGGAATCCGGAGGATGTGAGCAAAATGCCCAAGGGTTAGAGTGAACTTTTGGTTTTGATATAAAACCAAAGAGATAGAGAGCGATCCTCGTTATGAACGAGTTTGACTTGACGGAAGAATTCCATTATGAACCTTGGACATATCTTCTCTTTGATTTCAAGAAGACATTCTAGTCCTATGGCTCGGAAGGAGGTATTGATACCTTCTTCGAATTGTAGAGAGGTGTCTACAATACGTCCTTCGTGGAAGTGACGGTTTTCGAGATTATTGAACCCAAGGACATGATTGCCAGGCGTGTTGGGTTCGAGAGAGATGTTCGGAGTATAGACGCAAGTGAGTGAAAAATCAAACTCATATTCATGCGTCATAGTTGAACCTATAGAAATGACAAGTTAATAAAAGGAGATGTTTGTGGTCAACGAATGATAATCTATTGTTTTTACTAGATTTTTATTAACAATGGTTTTTTACAAGAAATACACTTAACTCACTTATGGTTTTGACATACAAGTGGAGTATTACTCTTAGAAGAAAAGAGGTTTATGATTTGCATGAAAAAGTTTTCCAGTAGGGACGGATCCCACGGTTCTTTTAAAAGGGATCCGGCTAGTATATCTTCTCGATCCGTGGATCTCAGTAGTAACAAAGCATTTGATAAAAACATAGGTTTTATAGTTTTTATACCACGAAATATGTTTTATCCTACATTTTCTTTTAGCATGCATACATGACTTCTAATGTATCACAAAAGAATATAAAACATATAGATCAAAATAAGTGACAAACACATTATGATAACAATAACCTAGATAAACTAGATTATTAATAATATTGCATTTCAATACTAAGGATGATACAAAGGATTGGGTATATTATCCCAATATAGATTAACAACACAAAGTAGATGTCTCCGTATGTGAACTTCATCATAGGGAACACAAGTGCGATGAATGTTAAGGCGATAAGCACGAGAGCGATATAACCCATGTTGAAGATGATCCTTCTTGGTTTTAGATGAAGTGGAGAGGAAGATGAAGTTTTGAGTGAGTGGGAATTTTTGAATTTGGTAAATTTGAAAAGATGGGGTTTTGATAAAGTGGGCGTCGAGTGGGGTTATATATAGGAAGGAAGGAATTTTTGAAATTCGTGTTTTGTTTTATTATTGGATTTAAAAGAAACAAAACATAAGTTTTTATATACCACTACTTTAGACGAGAAATAAAACACGTATGTGAGAAAAAGGCTTCCTAATGAAGCTTCATGTAAAAACATGTATAAACACGAAAGATAATCATATAAATACCTAAATAGGTATACTTAATTATCAAGCAAAGTAAAAAAGAAAATCATACCTCTAGCGCACTTAGGAATGTCTTTACAAATGACATAGCAAATGTCACTTAGACGATTCCCCGCTCCTTTTATGCTTAAGATACCTTCTTAAGGAAGGTATTCTTGTTACCAAGTGATTCCTAAAGCTTGGTAGGTATGAGCTTTGACTAATCAACATGATAAAGAAGATTAATGCAGTTAAATAAAAAAGTAAATAAGAAAACTGTTGTTATTAAATCAACATCCAAACATATAGTCTTTAGGAGACATGGTGTTTGTTTTTATGAAAAACCTTCTTTGTAGTTTTCAATTAACCATGGATCGTATCAAGTTTTTAAAGTACAATATACTTCAAGAAACTTGGTAACGAAGCTCTGATGCCAATTGTGGAAAACTAGTAGGGGGGGTTGAATAGTTTTACCAATTAAAACTTCATTTTAATCTATTTAGATCGACTTATGTCAATCTATTTGGATGTGTGTGTTGAATGTTGATAAACAAACATATAAAGATAAGTAATGAAAAGATAAGAGTAAGAAAAACCACAACGCAAGTATTTATAGTGTTTCGGCTACAAGGTCACCTTCCTTGCCCTACTCCACTCCCCGAGTCACCTACACGAGAGTTCGTAATCACTACACCAATCTCCTTATGGCGGAGAAGCTTTCACAACGTCGCCTACTCTTTTTCCGGTACTAGGCTAACCACCGGGTTCTTTCACTCCAAGGTGAACCACACCTACACAATGTCGCCTACCCTTTATAAGGTACTAGGCTAAGTACCTAGTTCTTTCACTCCAAGGTGAACTACACCTACACAACGTCGCCTACCCTTTATTAGGTACTAGGCTAAGCACCTAGTTCCATTGCAATGGAGGAACTACTACCACACTACACCAACGACTAATCTCAAAGGAGATCTACTCCTTTACAACATCATCAAGGATATCAATATCCTTGGATCTACTACTAGTTTATCTTGTACATCGAAACACACCATATCGAATATACATCTAAGGCACCTTTCACTAATGCCTTTGACTAGATCTACAAGACACCTTTCACTAATGTCTTGTGTCTTCACTTCTAAGCACCTTTCACTAATGCTTCTTTGTCTTGACTTCTAAGCACCTTTCACTAATGCTTCTTTGTCTTGACTTCTAAGCACCTACCACAAGTGCTAATGCTATAGACGATAGATACCCTTCACTAATATCTTCGTCTTGACACTTGAGACATCTTTCACTAATGTCTTCAACACTACACTTTTTTGGAGAAAGAAAGGAATCATCAACAAGAAGACTTCAGTAGCCTTGATGATGAGGAAGCATGGCAACTCATGGACTTGAGCTTGCTTGACTTCAAAGGTGGTGATCTTGCCTTTAAGAGGAACCTAAAAGATCACACAAAAACAAAACTACAAACATAGATCTCTTGGATCTAAGGTTAGTGAGATTTAACTCAGAGGGGAAAGTGTGTTAGAAAGAGATGATAAATAATGAAGAAAAGGCTCACTATTTATAGAGGAAAAATCCTCTGTTCCCGGATCCCACGGATCCTTCCACTTGGGATCCGCTAGCACAAAGCTAGGGATCCGTGGAACGCTCCTCTTTACCCATGGGTATTTTGGTTATGGGTCATGGGTCATGGGTTGAACCATGGATCTTTGGCTAGATACAATGTATCTTTAAGTGCAATGCACTTAGTCACTTGGGTATGGGTTGATCCATGGGTTATGGGTATTATCCATATGTGATATAAACATGATGTCATGCAATGGGTTATGGGTCAAGATCCATGGGTTATGTGCTTTGGGTTGTACCCAACTACATTCAATGTATTTGCCCAATGGGTTGTGATACTTAAGTTTCTACCCATTTATATTACCCAATATACTACATACTAGTTATGTGTATATTTTATCCAAATATGTAAACACTAGTTGTTGTACATATGTATTACTAGATCATAAAATCACTTATACTTGTTTTAGTGTTTTATGTGAAAATGTGAATATGTTAGAAACTATTAGTTCAAACCATTTACGTATTTTGTTTGTTTCGTTAATATGATTTTACGTTTGTTATCGACAAAACATTAGAAGATCGTAAAATATAAATAAACGTTTTTACGGCTTATTTGTATTAACATTTTTGATTAAATTGAAATCATTCTCCCCTCAATCAATGACATGAGTTGTTGATTGAGAGTTAGAGATTTGGACAAAGATAGGCCCGGATGATTTTCAAAAATAGAGTCCGAGGTATTTTCAAAGCAATTTTGTTTTCATTAGATGACAAATATTTTTCAGAAGAATCATTAGAAGGAAAAACATTTGGAAAGGAAACATTTGTCTTTTTGGTGACAAACATTTGTTTTAAGAATCAGAGCATGAGATTTGAAAAATAAGATTAAGCATGGCTCTGTTCTTTCTTTTTAAAACGGGTTACTGCCTGAAATGACAATAAACCACCATTTTTCTCCGTCTCATTTTTCATATTTTTTTTTATAAATTATGTACATTCGAACTTCATCTAAAGACCCGTGCCATTCTTTGAATAACAAATCAAAGTCCGTAGATGTTATCGAACCAAAGAAAAACATGACAAAAATATTTTTGGAATTTTTCAAGATTTTCTAATTTTTAGGGATTTTTGAAATTTTATATTTTTCTATTTTCTTTTAGTGGGTTTTATAATTTTGTATTTTGCTTTTTAAAAAAAAATATGTACAAGAGATAGATAGAGACAAACTCAGTTACTCCTCATCTTCCTCCTGAAGACGTTTGAGAGTTTCAGGCTATAGACTCTTTAGACCAAGTCATGGAAGGATAAACTCAAAACGTTCTCTAGGAAGAGCTTTGGTGAAGATGTCTGCTAACTGGTATTCAGTCCTCACAAAATAGAGTTCTACCACACCTTTTCCACTTGTTCCCGTATGAAATGATGTAGAATGTCGATGTGCTTTGCTCTTGAGTGTTGAACGTTGTTGCAAGAGAGAGCAATGACACTTTTGTTATCACAATTGAGAGGGATTTTGTTGAATTCAAAGCCATAGTCAGATAATTGGGATCTCATCCATAGGATTTGAGCACAACAAGATGACATGGCTATGTATTCAACCTTTGTAGAGGATTTAGAAGTACTCATTTGTTTCTTTGAAGACCAGCTCACAAGCTTATCACCCAGCGAGCACCTCGGGCGTGCCGGCGTGTATCTTGACATCTGCATGATCAGAAGGCATGCATACTGGCTACATTAGTGACATACGGTGTCCTTCGGGTACCAAAGTCCCATGTTGATGGTTCCTTGGAGATATCGAAAGACCCGTTTAACCGCTTCAAGGTGCTTTTGGTAGGCTTAGCCTGGTATCTTGCACACATGCATACATCGCGAAACAGAATATCGGTCTCTTGGCGTGAGGTACATCAGGGATCCAATCATACTTCGATATTTTGTTTGATCTACCATGATCCATGAGTGGTCCTCATCCAGTTTGTTACGCTCCACCATGGGAGTGTCAACGGTGTCACAAGTGTCAAATCCAAATTTCTTTAAAATTTCATTAGCATATTTAGATTGATTGATAAAAATGCCTCCGGGACTTTGTGAAATTTGTAATCTCAAGAAAAATGACATTTGTCCCATCATTGACATTTGAAATTTGGAGCCCATCTCCTTAGAAAAGCTGCCACATTCATTGGGGTCAGTCGAGGCAAAAATAATATCATCAACATAGATTTGAACGTGAATTAAATGTTTGCCTGACTTTCTGGTGAACAATGTTGAATCAACTGCTCCTTTCTTTGAATCCGTAGATAGAAGAAACTTTGATAGCGTATCATACCATTCCCTTGGAGCTTGCTTCAAACCGTAAAGAGCCTTCTTCAAGCGATAGACATGAGTAGGATGCTCTGGATTCACAAAACCTTTCGGTTGGCTGACGTATACGACTTCTTTAAGATCTCCGTTAAGAAAAGCCGTCTTTGCATCCATCTGATAGACTACCATATTCTTACTTGCGCATTAGCCAAGAAGATTGATTACCTCGATACGTGCAACCGGAGCAAATGATTTTTCAAAGTCAATACCCTCCTCTTGACGGTATCCTTTTGCAACCAATCTAGCCTTGTTCTTTAATACATCACCATGCTCATCAAGTTTTACTTTGAAGATCCACTTTAGAGCAATGATCATAGCACAGTCAGGAGCAGGTACTAATTCCCATACATCTAGTCGATCGAACTCATGAATTTCTTCTTGCATGGCGTTGAACCAGTTGTCTTCATTCATTGCAGTTTTAACGTCTTTTGGTTCGATCTTGGATAGTACGGAGTTGAAGAAGCACCATAAGGCATCAGTTGCAAGTTGTTTACGAGTGGATACTGGACGAGAGGGGTTTCCAATGATGTTGTCCAATGGATGATTAAGTGTCCATTTTCTAAGGTGTTCATGTGGTTGTTGTTGAGGAACTGAAGTAGCAGAGTTTGGATCTCCTGATGATGATGGTTCTGGAGTTGGTTCAGGAGCAAATATGTTCTCAAATGGAGCATCTTCAGGAGTAGCAAAGGGGTTATCTTTATTATAGGTGCCAGAAACATTTCCATGATGTACACTCGATGATTGAGGATCTGATGATGAGAATGAGTGATATGCAGCAGGAGCTTCTTGACTCAATGACATAGATACTGAAGGGTTGTCCACATTGACTTGATTGGAAGCAGCCTCTGTTGATGGATTGGACTGATCATTTGCAATAGGTTCATCATATTCATCAAATATTGGATCAAACATTTTCTTCAAATCTTCTTCAGAAGGAGGTACATATGGAATTGTTGGTGAGGGGTTTTGTACAAGGGAAGAACTAGTGGGACTACTTAGTGAAGGTTGAGATGCGGGTCCAGAACTTGATTGTCCTGGAGCCATTTTCCCAGACAGCTCATCGAAGGTGACGTGAATAGTTTCCATGATATCCCGGGTTCTTTTGTTATAGATTTGGTAACCTTTCCTGTTTGGTGCATAACCCACAAAAACTCCTATGTCTGCCTTAGCTTTAAATTTGCCTAAATCTTGACCATCATTTGTTGGATAGCATAAAGCGCCGAACATACGAAGGAAAGAGAGATCAAGTTTTCTGTTGTGGACGACTTCATATGGAGTTTTACCATGAGTGGTGTGGATGAGAGAACGATTTTGAGTGTAGCAAGCAGTGGCAATGGCTTCAGCCCAGAGAAACATTGGAACCTTTGAATAAATTAGCATAGTTCTTGCAGCTTCTACAAGAGTCCGATTTCGTCTTTCAACTACACCGTTCTGTTGAGGAGTACGTGGAACACTTCTTTGATGACTGATTCCAATGCTTTCATAAAACTGGCTTAGTTCTTTGTTAACAAACTCAGTTCCATTGTCTGTTCGTAGGATCCTAACAGTCTTGTTAAGTCGAACCTGCAGCTGTTTGATAAGTTTGATGATGACGTCTGGAGTTTCATCCTTTGTCCTCAGAAACTTAACCTAAGTAAATCGAGAGTAGTCATCAACAACAACAAGCACATATTTCTTTCCATTAATTGTTTGCACTCTCATTGGTCCGCACAAATCCATATGAAAAGTATGAAGGACTTCCATAACTGAGTTTGCAAGTTTGGGTTTATGGGCATATTTCTTGCTTTTTCCTAATTGGCATGCAGAACAAAGGTGATCCTTTTCATATTTTAGTCTAGGCAAGCCTCTCACGAGGTCCTTTCTTGACAGATCATTTATGGTGCCGAAATTCAAATGATTGAGACGACGGTGCCATAGCCAAGACTTTGTTTTAGAGGCCTTTGATAACAAGAAAATTGGAGAAGATCTCATCATGTCTTCGATGGAAATGGTGTACAAATTGGTTCCACGTGTTCCTTTCAAAAGATCAACACCATCTAAATCTCTAACGAAGCATGTATGTTTTCTGAAGGCAACCTCTAGATCATAATCACAGAATTGACCGACAAAAAATAGATTATGACCAAGACCTTCAACATAATATACCCTGGAGATTACACTATCACCAACCACATAATCTCCATAACCCATAATTGCTCCAAAATGGTCGTTTCCGAATCTAACAGTCCCGATAAATTTACTCACGAAGTTCATGAGACGCGAGCGATCTCCAGTCATATGCTTGGAACAACCTGAGTCCAAGTACCACATAACGATTTGAACGATCTGCAGTTGAACACAGACAAGAATGGATAACTGGATAATTGGGATCCCCATGCAATAATGGGTTCCACTTGGTTAGTAACAGTGATTGGAACACCCACATCAGAAGCAGAAAAAATGAATTCATTAGGGATAGATGCTGTGCTAGTGTGTGCATTAGACCTATTCAAAGTATGTTCACTTCTTAAAGGAATAGTTCTACCAGTGGGCATCCATTTCCTAATGGGCATTGGTCTAGATAATCTAGGGCACAACTCATTAAGATTAAATTTGCATCCAGTTGGTATCCACTGATAACCTACTTTACTGAGTTTTCTTCATGTGGGTTTCCACTGTTTTCTACCCTTCTTCCACCATTGCTTTTTAGCCCTCTTAACATGTTTGATGGTATTCACAATTTTAACTGAGTTTTTAGCAGCATTAATCACATCATTCATACCACATACATGATTAGTAACAGAAACCAAGTAATCATCATTACATGTTTTGCCAAAAGTAGCAGAATTCGCATTAATTACAGCACGCTTAGAGCTAACACTAGAATCAACACGATTCGTTTTATTCAACATAGTTTCATTCTTCCTAAGGTGATCTTCTACTTTCTTCCACTGAACATTCCTAGCTTGCAAGGTCCTATCATTCTTTGTGTTGCCTTGAGGCTTTGACCTGCTTGCTTTGCTGTCACTTTTTACTCCTGTAGAAGGAATGGGAACATTAGTTGGTATTGCTACTTTTTGCTTTTCAGGTTTAGAAGTGCTGGGATCTGAACTACTTGAAGGCACATTGAAGCTTACATGCTTAACTTTAGGCACTGAGTGAGGCATATCAAGATTGGCATTCTTAAAGTCAGGCATAGAACAAGGCACAACTATTTTATCCTTCTTACCAACGGGTTTAGGGCATGTTGCTCTTAACCATTCTAAAAGCTCCTGAGATCGTTTGGCCTGAATGCAAGCAAACCTAATTTCACTATCAAGGGGCTTATTTATGAAATCCTCCTCTACAATCTCACGGAGACATTCTAGACTATCCTTAAGGTGAGCAAGATAGTTATGAAACACAAGTTCGTTATTTCTAAGATGAGGAGGAATGTATTTAACAGTCACAGTATATTTAGAGTTTGCAGATGACTTTGATGCAACATTCTCATTAAAGCCAAGTGGCATTTTCCCTTTTTCCTATTTTTTCAGATTCTCAATTTCTTTTTGTAAAGAAGTTATTTTTTCGTTGTTTTTGTCATGAGTGACTTTCATTGAATCATATAACTCTTTAAAGTGTTGTTTAACCTTTTCATTTTCTTCTAGAAAACTCTCATTTTCCTTTTGTAAAACATTAACAAGGTTTTGAAGATGAAAAGTTTGAGAAGATCGAGAATCTAAAGGTGGAGGCATTTGGGAGCCATTCACATTATTTCTTTCACCCTTCAATTGTGAGATTTGGGCTCTCAATTTTCTGATCGTGTTACAATGAGCTTGAATTTGTTCATCACGTTTGTTTATTTCAAAAACTGCATCAAATTCAGGAGCATCTGAGGATGTCTTGATATTTGAGGTTTTAACATTTTCTTTGAGATGTTATTTTAATTGCAAAGCAAAATGTTCAACTTCCAATTTAGAAAAATGTTTGACCAAGTTATCATGATCATCCTGTTCAATTTTATCATGCATTTTTGAATTTGTTGTTTCAAGCTCAATGACACGATCATGGGAAACTTTCAAAGCAACAGATAATTCATGAAATTGAGAAGCAGTAATAGAGTGCTTAGTAACAGTATAAAACACATCTTGAGCCACACAACTCAATACTAAGTTTTCATTTAAGACATGCAGATTTTTCCTTTCAATTTCATTGTATTTGAGTTCCCGTTCATAGTCATTGACCTCAACAATCATTGCGTCAAATTCCTTTTCCATTTCTTTAATTTCCGAGTTTATTCCTTTTTGAAGGCTTTCAAATTGACCTTTTAATTGTTTAAAGAAAGGCATGACCTCAGTTAAATAGCATTCTTTAGTATTGACCTTTTAATTGCTCTTAGTGGGAATAGATCTAGGAACTAAATGCATGGGTGTATTCGGAGGATACACAGTTGCTGGAGGCATTTTCCTAAGGGGAGTGTTCATTTTAACAAGTGCATTAGCTTTTTGCATATCTATGTCCTTTTTCCAAAAAACTTGTTCTGGGGTTAATAGAGTTTGAGGCTTAAATATGTTCAGGGAAATCCAATTTTCTTTAGTGTAATCATGGGGTTTGAACGTTATGTTTTGCTTTTTACACTCAGGATCTTTTAGCTTCATATTTAGTTTCTCCCTAGTGACTTCATCTAATTGCCTATCTTCCTCAGTGCACTCAGCGCAACTAGGTTTCTGCCTAGGCTTAAGGATTTCCTTACCATCATATATTACCTTCTGAGCTTCTCTAGCCGCTTTACCATATTCAGGATTGGGTTCCTTTACGAGGGGAATGCTATGCTTATCGCTGAGAACTCTATGCTTAGTGATCATGTGAGCAGTCTGAATGGTATTCCCTTGTACGTACAACTTATTTTCAAGCATGTTTTTCAAAGTTTTTAGATTGGAAAAGTTATTCAAAAGTTTTGATTCCTTAGCATTAAATTCTTGTTTAAGCACTTTAACATTATCTTGGAGTTCTTGTTTTTGCTTAACAGTTTTAGAAAGCTTTTCTTGTAAGGAGTTTAACTCTTGTTTTAACACTTCTTCTCTAAAATTACTTTTTCTAATAATTGTACGCATTTGGTCATCTATTTCCTGCTCACGGGTGGTTAACTCAAACTTAGCACGTTGTTCATAAATTGCAACTTGTTCTTTATAGGCATTCAGTTCAGAGATAACAGAATCATTAGGGGCACATGGAGTGTATTCATAAAAAACAAAGTCATCATTGACTGCAGAGGATGCATCACTTGGTACAATCCCACTTTCACTTTGTATCACATATTGATCATATGGGACAATATTACTAGTACCCACATTAACCATATCTGATTCATTAGTTACATGTGATTGTACTTTGTTATGCATCTCTTGCTCATCAACTCCATCGTATAGTTTTAATACCTCAGAGATGATAGATTCTTTGGAAGGAGCAACGTGTTGTGGTGATGAAACCTTTGGAGAGACCATTGGTGAAAGACTAGCCATGAAGATGGTTTGGACAGTTGGTTCATCATCAACATTTGAGTCATATGCATCACAATCAGCTACCTGAAATGCATTAGGATGATTCTGACCCATGCCCTGCACTGGCTGTTCATCCACATCAGCATCATAAGTCTTGGCATTTCCCTCAGCAAGAAACAGCAATTCCTCTTCATCCAAAACAGCTCCATTATCCTGAGCTTGTACCAGCAACATCTTCTCCCTGAAATACTCAACATTTTGTGGGCGTTTTAGAGACGTGCAGTTCCTCGAAATATGTCCTTCACCACCACAGTTGTAGCACTTGATTGGCTTTCCCTGTCCTTGATTTGCATTCCTTCCACGGTTCTGATTAGCTGCATACCCTCCACCTGCTCCTATATTTCCATAACCTGCTCCAGCCATCCCTTGTTCGTTCCTTCTTCCTTGAACATTTTGCACTACCACCTTGCCATCTCTAATAGTAGCTTGATTATGAGGATTAGATGCTGCTCTGAGGTTGTTGTTGGTGTGTGAGGTGGAATTCAGATTTTGACTAACCATGAGTGACAGTTGATTGATGAAGTTTTCCATGAATGTGTTTGGGTCTGGATGCTTGTATGCTGGATCAGGAATGAGCTTGTAATTACCATTTCCAGTTGGTATGACTTGTGAAGCTTTGGTAGTAATCCCTACATTGGTGTAAAATGCTGTTGAATCATTTGACGAACTTGCTTCTGCCTGTTTGGATTTGAACTGTTCAAGAATCATTCGTTCAAACATAGCATGTCTCTCATTCTGAAGCAGGAATGCATACAATTGCTCATAGTTAGTATTCCTCAAACCCTTAGTTAACTTGACTGAAGTGACAAATTTGTGCCATTCGGGATTCATGTTGTTCACAAACTTTGAATTTAGCTGAATATTAGGCATAGTCATTTTGATATTCCTCATGTGATTCACCAGTTTGTGGAACCTCACATAGTATTCAGTGACACTTTCCCCTGGGTTCATCTTGAAATGCTCAAAGTCATCATACAGTTGGGATTCTCTGTCTTCTTTAGTTAATTCAGAGCCAGAGAGAAGCATCTTGACATTGTCCCAAACTGCCTTAGCTTCCGTGTTGTGATTGATCAGCTTGTAAATGTCCTTAGGTAAACCCTAAAGTATGATGTTAGAAGCCCTGATGTCTACATCGTATCTCTTCTTCTCCTTATCAGACAGTTCATCATACATTTTAGGTCTGTCCAGTCCTAATATCACCGAGCCATCAGCAGCAGTCTCAAGTATGTCTCTGGTTGTCTTAACTTGATAAGGTCCTTCATCAATTGATTTGAGGATGTTCACCCCATTTTCCTTTCCCAAACAGTACAACCTAATTCGTTGAGCCCATGAGTCATAGTCAGTTCTGTCAATCATAGGTGGACAAGTATCTGATCCAGCTGCTTGAACGTCCTCAGCAACATAACATATGATTGTAGGCACGTTGGTAGACATGATTACAGATTTCACGGGGATTTTAAAACTCTTGGATTAA
The DNA here is from genome assembly GCA_910596185.1 of Chrysanthemum makinoi. Lineage (NCBI taxonomy): Eukaryota > Viridiplantae > Streptophyta > Magnoliopsida > Asterales > Asteraceae > Chrysanthemum > Chrysanthemum makinoi. The sequence continues at coordinate 253,263,071 of OU343217.1, forward strand.
ACCGGGAAATAGATTCTTTCACGGGATTTTACTAAATCAAGAGAAAACCGTAGGATGTAATCAAGAAGAAAAGCACTAAGTTACAAGAGACAAAGCGCTCAACAAGACAAATCGCATAGACAACACATCGCTCAAAAGTGACAAGTCGCATCAACTAACAAATCGCTTAAACAATCAACTCGCTTCAATAAGAAAGTCGCTTAACCATACAAGTCGCTTAAACCAAGACAAGTCGCTTAACCAAGACAAATCGCTTAACCAAGACAAGTCGCTTAAACTTACAACTCGCTTCAATAAGCAAGTCACTGAAGAAATGACAAATCGCTTAAACAACACAAATCGCTTAAAGTCACAACTCGCTTAAAGAAATAAATCGCTGAAAAGTGACAAATCGCTACTTTGAATAAATCGCACAAGTACAGCCACTACCCGGACAAATCGCTTAAATAAGTGATTTGAAACTGAAACAAATCGCTTCCAAAACAGGTACAAATCACACGTTTGAATACTTAACCGAGACACAAGGCGCTACCTTTAAACTCAACAAAACGTCTCTTTTAAATCCAAAAACAATCCAACCACAATGATTCAAGCCTTCCAAATCAAAACCTAAGCACTTATGATGATTCTAAACACAAAAGTACAATCAAAATCCAAACTTTAACACTTGAAATTGACCAAATGATTCAAACTCTTCTAAACACTTATAACCCCAAAAATCTTATGAAATCTACCAAAACAAAGAGCATGAAAGATGAGTGATCAAACCATGGCTCTTGATACCAATTGAAACATATTGGATTTCACAAACACATTAAACCACAATCCATATGGGGCGTATACAAGCTTTTAGAGAGAGAAAGTTACAGAGAGAAAGGGAAGAGAGTTGGGAACTATGTGAAACAAAGAAAAATGGTATTGAAGCTCCAACCCTCTACCTTGGGAGGTAGAGGGTATTTATAGTGTCTTACATAAAATGCCTCCTACGGGCTGTGGATCAGGCATACAGTGGGTAAAGACCCGTCCGTCCTCCACGGTGTTACTTGACAAACTACTTATTACACTAACTTGACTACAACTACGAGCTTTATAACAAATACATATACTTGAGGTGACCGACACTTCAACTAACGGATTTACTAAATCCTAACATTAACAGATTGCCTTTTTCTGTGCTTAATGAGAAATCTCCTTTTGAGATGATATATGATAAAAAACCTACTCTCTGTGATTTAAGGATGTTTGGTTGTTTATGCTTTACTACTACTGTTAATAATCATGATAAATTGAGTAGTAGATCTGAAAAATGTGTGATGATGGGGTATTCTAATTCTAAAAAAGGATATAGGTTATATAGTCTTGATAAGCATCAGTTTATCATTTCTAGAGATGTTAAATTTTTTGAGTCTATTTTTCCTTTTAAGGAATCTACTGCTGATAAGAACAATAATACTCTTGAAAATGTTTTTCAAGACTTAAATCATTTGAACTTTTTTGATGTTGAAACCCCTGAACTACCCAATGATGAAAAGAGAGTAGACCCTAATCTGAATAGTGACATTGAGTCATCAAGTGAAGGTAGCTACTCTCCTTTATCTGGTAGAGACCCTGTCACTGATCATAACAGTGACAGTAGTGAATTTGCTGATGAGGATGAGATGGTAACTACACTTGAAGAAAACATTATTTCTGAGGGTAATTTGAATCAAGATTCAAATTCTCCAGTTCAGGAAGAAGTACCTTTGAGAAGGTCTTCTAGACCTTCTGTTTTTCCCAGAAATTATAATGACTTTGTTGTTAAATCTAAGGTTAAGTATGGTATTGAAGAATTTGTGAATTATTCTAAGCTCAACTCTAGAAATTATTGTTTTACAGTTCAGTTAAATAAAAGTCATGAGCCAAAAAACTATTTTGAAGCTTCTAAATCTATCTATTGGACTGATGCTATGAATAATGAAATTGAGGCTTTATATAGAAATGATACTTTTGAAATCACTGTTTTACCTCCTAGTAGAAAAGCTACAGGAAGTAAATGGGTGTTTAAGATAAAGTATAAGTCTGATGGAGAAATAGATAGATATAAAGCTAGAGTGGTTGCTAAAGAGTATAATCAAAAAGAAGGAGTAGATTATGAGGAAACCTTCTCTCCTGTTGTTAAAATGGTCATTGTTAGATGCTTGCTTAATTTGCAGTTCAAAATAATTGGCCTATTTTTCAACTTGATGTTAACAATGCTTTTCTTTATGGTGATCTTGATGAGACTGTATACATGAAATTACCAGAAGGGTTCTTCCCTGAAGGTGATAACAGGGTATGCAGGCTTAAAAAATCCTTATATGGTTTAAAACAAGCTCCTAGACAATGGAATGCTAAACTTACATCTGCTCTTATTGAAAATGGCTTTACTCAAAGTAAAAGTGATTATTCATTATACACTAAGTCTAAAGATGATGTGTTTATTGCATTACTTGTTTATGTTGATGATATTATTGTTACTGGGAATAATGTTGATGAAATTAACAACTTCAAGATCTTTCTTAAAACTAAGTTCATGATTAAAGACTTAGGAAAGTTACAATATTTTCTTGGTATTGAAGTTGCTGATACTGATAAAGGGATTTGTTTAAATCAAAGAAACTATTGTTTAGATTTGCTAAGTAAGTATGGTATGCTTGGTTGCAAACCTTCTAAAACTCCTTACAGTCTAAACTTGTTATTTCTAATGAAGCTACTAGTATTGATCCTTTACTTGAAAATATTACTGATTATCAGAAGCTTATGGGCAAGCTTATTTACTTGACTAATACTAGGCCTGATATATCTTATGTTGTTCATTGTTTGAGTCAGTTCATGCACTTTCCACTTAAGTCTCATCTCATAATAGCTTTAAAGATACTTAGGTATCTTAAAGGAGCTCCAGGTTTGGGTATTCATATTACTAAGAATTCTGGTATGTTTTTTCTTGCTTATTCTGATGCTGATTGGGCTAAATGTATTGTGACTAGAAGATGTGTTACTGGCTATTGTGTATTCTTAAATGGGTCTTTAGTATCTTTGGAAATTAAAAAGCAACCTAATCTCTCAACAAGTTCTACTGAAGCAAAGTATAGAGCTCTTGCTTCAGTAACCAGTGAAGTAATTTGAATTTTAAAATTTTTAAAAGATCTTAATATATCTGGTCTTTTACCTGTTCCTCTTCACTGTGATAGCAAATCTGCTATTAAAATAGCAGTCAACCCAGTTTTTCATGAAAGAACTAAGCATCTTGAGATTGATTTGTATTTTGTTAGAGAAAAAATTTTAAATGGTGTTGTTAAAACAGTTAAGGTAGATTCTGCAAATCAAATTGCAGATATCTTTACAAAAGGGTTGGATACATTACAACATAATTTTTTGGTCAAAAATCTTAGCATGTTTGACATATATCAGATATCAGATTAAGGGGGGATGTTAAGATGTATAATCTGAGAGCTTATTATTAATCTGATTCTGCTTATTGTGATTGCAGATTATTGTGTTTGATTTTTTTGTTGATAAGATGTTGAGAAGTTGGATATTGAAGTTCTTGGTTTCTTGAAGGACTTGAAGTGCAAATTTCTAAAGCTGGTTTATACTTTGGGACAGTTATAGCAAGTTTGTTAAAGATGAAGGTTGAAGACAGAAATGCCGTGGCTATATAAAGAGAAAGACAAAGTCTTTCTCTTCTCATCTCTGAATATGACTCTCTCTCTCAAAACACTTCTCTTTAAAATACTGCTCTTGTAAACCCTAATTGTGTTCTTGATTCCCTTGATCAAAACACTTGCTACTGATGTTCTGATATTGTTATATTTGATTAAGATCAAATATTGTGTTCTTGTTTAGATAAACTGTTTGAGAATAGTTTTCTGGTGATTGTAAAACTGTTTTGTGAGTAATAAAAGTGTTTTGTTATCGTTAGAATCTGTTTTTCTACACCAGTCTTATCAAGGCGTTTGATGGCGACTTCATGGTTTTGCCAGTGTTCAGAGAGTCTTCCTTTGTAGACCACGCCGAATCCACCATCACCAATACGATGATTCTTACTGAAGCCACTTGTGGCCAAGTTGATCTCTTTTAGCGGAATAAGAAAATCTTCTAGCTTATGATATTGGTGGCATTGCATTGTAGTGGTAAAATCGGTAGCTCCATGGTTGTGTCAATATATATAAGCACAAACCATTTTGTCAAAAAAAAAGTTTTAACCATTTTGGTAAGAGTAAATCTAATATTTTTTGAGTTCATGGTTATATACTTCATGATCGATATATAAATGGAAATACTTACTTGAATGTACAATGCTTCCTCAATCCTCTTGATGATCCTATTCATCGATGGTCGTTCCTTTAAGTTGTAACTAAGGCATCTATATGCAGTTTCCGCAAAAGTATGTAAAGAGCGGCCATAGATTTTTTTTTGGGTAAAAGGGTTAATTCACCCCGGTAAAGTATATTACGCCAAAAAACATTGAAGTACAAAGGATGAGGGTGAATCCCTCATCTCAGTCCCTTGGGACACTTACAGACTCTTCTATAGGAATGCACATCATTCCTATAACTGACAATATAAGTGTGACATACCACACTTATAACTAAACATCAGACTACAATGATAAAAAGAATAAAACTACATGCACTTCAAGTAAAAATACTTGAATCTTCAAATCACCATAGTAGTCCAAACTTCCAGCGTCGTCCAAATATACAATATCATGGTCCTCAATCTGAAGTACTGTCCACAAGTTTCACACAACAGTTGGTGGGGGACTCTAAAACCACGGATAGAGCAGCAAGCTCAGAACTCGCTCCAAAGGTGTATGTTGAGATGCAAAACAGAAAACCAAAAAGAAAACCCAACAAATACGTATAAAACCAACGCACATCAACTCCATGATCATGTAATCAGCAAAAAGAGTCAGTTCACAAATTTCGCACAACGATTGATGGAAGACTCTAAAACCACAGATAGAGCAGCAAGCATAAAACTCGCTCCAAAAGTGTGCGTTGAAATGCTAAACCAACAACCCCAATGTGATACCGAGCATAGTAAAAAGAACCAGGTTCAAAAGAACCACTTCCATAGTGAGCACCCTGTCTTCAATGTCATCATTGCTTGACCCGCGAGTGACACCAACTTTCAGCTGCAACCGTAGCAAAACACGTCAAGAGTTGTATCTCCAAACAACTGACACCCCCTAGAGCATTTATCTCAAAAGAACCACTTCCATAGTGAGCACCCTGTCTTCAATGTCATCATTGCTTGACCCGCGAGTGACACCAACTTTCAGCTGCAACCGTAGCAAAACACGTCAAGAGTTGTATCTCCAAACAACTGACACCCCCTAGACCAACTTTCGAAATTTTTGGAAAATACCACTCATCAACACGAAGGATTCGTCCTCGTCATACACAACAACAGAATCCTAACTCCCATCAAATCGATCACAAAGACCAAGATAAACCATTATTCAGATGTCTTTGATAATCAGATTACGCATAGGGTTTTCAAAACCCTAACTTCCAATGCAACATCCTCTCTCCCATAACCCACTTTCAAACCAGCAGCATCCATATGGAACGAACCAATAACCAAACCCTAAAGAGGGTTACATGCAAAAAGATGATATCGAAAGCCAAAAGGCTATCGAATATACAATACAATTCAATATATCGAAACCCTAAATAGGATATACAGAAAACATGTTAGGGTTTCAGCAACCAGAGATCGACCCTAAATAAGTTAGGGAATCGATAAGAGCGGCCATAGATTTGATCTCTTATATTTGGATCAATTAATTTGTCCACTTCTTCATCACCATAGTAACGATGGACCCTCTTTATCAGATTAGGCTTCTTTTTATAATAATAAATCATCGTCGGGTTTAGCATAAGCATTAGCATCATCATTATTAAAGCTTGTTTGTTTAGATGTCAACCCACTTAAGATTTCAAACATTACCACCCCAAAAGAGTACACATCTACTTCGGTGTTGACGATATAACTTTCCTTGTAAATGGGATCCATGTATTTCTCGTAATCCTTGTAATCATAGCCAGGGTTCCAAAGCTTCCAATCATCGGACAGTTGAGGGTTATTTCTAGAGACTAATATTGACAAAGAAAATTCACTAATTTTGGCTTCCATATTCTCATCCAACAATATGAATTCACTCCTAAGGCGTCTGTGTACGACTCTATTCTCTTCCCAAAGACTGAGTGGAGGAACTTGAGTCCTCTTGCAGCCCCTAGAAAAATTTTGAGGCGTTGTTCCCATGTTATGCAACGTGACATACTTGGATCTTGGAGATGATCAAGAAGGCTACCATTGATAGGAAGCTCGTAAACTAGAATCAGCTTATTGCCTTCATCACAATAACCAATGAAAGGGATGATGTTTTCATGGTGGAATTTCTATACTATATCAAACTGATTTCGGAACATGTGCTTTCCTAGCTCAATATCACCAGAGTAACCAATGTATGGACTATGGATATTATAAGATTTGATAACTACTACGCGGTTTTGCCAGCGATCAGAGAGTTGTCCTATGTAAGTTTCACCATTAATACCATGTTGGAGCAAAGATTCTGGGCTAAAGTTTCCGCTAGCCAATTTGATCTCCTCCAACGGAATAAGAAATTTTCTTGGATTTTCATATTTACCACTTCTTTTAGTAGAAACAGCTTCCTGCTTCTGTGAATATAAACATTAACAGATCGAGTCCGTTGTTATATTATTTTATTTTTGACAAGGTATATATCGGGACTTCTTTTGTTTTTCTTTTTTTACATTTTTAACATTTTGCTTTGCTTGACTTAAACTACTTCTAAATGGGATCCATTTTTTTTGAAGCACTATCTCAGACTAGTGCTGCTTTATTTTCCTTTTAAAAAACTTACTGCTTCCGATAAAGCAAATTTTGTGTTACAAGGAACAACAATTTATATATCTTGAATTAGTTTGATCATCATACATGGTACGTATTCTTTGTTATGTATGAAACCAAATATCCTTGAAAACGGTTAAATGAAAAAGAGACTTACCCGAATAGCCAATGCTTCTTCAATTGTTCTAACGTGTGTGTTGATAACATCAAATTAACCTGATCTTTTATATATCAAATTCCCGTGTTTATGGCCTAATTTGCATTAATATGGTACTTAATTCTTTCATATTCGTTCATATTTGCATTTCAGGCGTTGGAGCGGAAAAGAAGTGATAAAAGGCAAAATATACGTTCTTAAGATGAATTTACCAGGGCCTTTTGATTTTATGTGAAGATTACGCCGTAACTAGCTAATAAGGTTACGACGTAAATATGAGCTTTGAAGGATACGGCGTAACCAATTCTTGTGGTTACGTCGTAATTATTATCTTGAAGGTTACGACGTAACATGGCAATTTAGTTACATCGTAGAGATTATTTCGGAGGGATAAGTATGAGAAGAAGAAGGATCACGGCGAAACTCGGATAATTAGTTACGCCGTAATTAATTACTTGGGCGCAAAGTTTCGAGGTCCAGGGATTAGAAGCGGCAAGTTAATATTTATTTTATTCACTTCGAGGACCAAGTATAAATATATCAAGAACGACGAGGGGCTGAAACCGTAAGTATTATTAAGGCTCTTGGACTTAATTTGAATCAACACGCTACTTCAGGGACTAAAAGTGTCAACCATATGCAATATAGTTTCAAGAAATTTCAATGACAAGAAAACTACGAAGTTACTATATTCTTGTATAGTTACGGGTAACTATATAAATAGTTACGGCGTATCTTTAGTTACGACGTAACTAATTTATTTAATTACGCCGTAACCAAGTCGGGGCCTATAAATACAGCACTAAATCTGCATTTTCCAGTATCTCTCTTCACCCCTCTCCCAGGGGTCGATTAGGGCACCACTCCAGGGCATTTTCCAGCAGTCCGAAGCCAGTTTTGAAGGAAGAATTCACTCGCAATCATCATCATTATTAGCTCTACATCAAGTAATTTGTATCAAACATTATATTCAATTCAATTTATGATTTATTCATTTTTGTTGGTATGATTTATTATATGTTTGGCTAAGCACCCTTTGGTGCTAGCCTAGTTATGATTCCTTAATTGTTTTGTTTGCGTTTACCTTTACTTCCGTACAATTATTTCTAAGTGTATGCATGCATTGTTCTTTGGTAGTCACCCTTGGTTCGGTAGTTTTGAATGGCGATAGAGGCCAATTGCCTAGGAGATATGACCAACTGACCCTAGGTGAGCGGACTGAGACGGGAAGGGTAAGATATTACCAACTGACGACCCTTTCTACGTGTGCGATTTGACCAACTGATCACCTATCGTTTGGATGAACTTAAGAATTGGGGGGTGTAGTGTCTAAGTTCCTAATGGCCGGGCACTCACTATTTAGAATCTAGCATGTAGCGGTACTTAATGACTCGGCTTAGGGGACCAGGAACAACAGGACTTATGACGGTGCGCCTGATTTCTCCTGTGGTGGCATCTTTGCTGATAGGTTAGGGCGAATTGACCAAATGCTGTCCTCTCGACTTTGACCCCACCTGAAGTAATTGGAAGTAAGTAGGCGTAGACACAACTAGCTAGGAGGATTAACTAGGTTAGCACCACTATCCTTCATTGACCACACTTCTTGCCGTTTTCTGCTTTCTTTTATTTCCTTGTTTTATTTGTTAATTTTATTATTTCAATCTTATAAGCAATTAATATCGTGACATAGACTTAAGTTAATTTCCAATCCACGTAGCTCTTTGGACGACCTCGGCTTTACCATTTACTACACTACACATGACCGGGTACACTGCCCGTTAGTGCATTAGGGTAGACCATAGGTATAACGAGACACTATAAATATTAAGACCTGATCAGTAAAACCTGCATCAAGTTTTTGGCGCCGCTGCCGGGGAGCTATTTAGGATTTTAATTTAAGTTTTTCTTTTATTTTCTGTTATTTTTGTTTTTAGTTTTCTTTTTCTCTTCTTTTCTATTTTTGTTTGTTTTTGATATTTCAGGTTATGGAGAATTCAGATTTTGACATGCTCACTATGGAAGAATATATTGCGTTGACTCGAGATAACCAAAGATCGGGCGTGGTATGCCCCGAATTGAATGATGACATCGAGTTTGAGATCAGCTGCCAGTTCATGAGAGAACTTAGACAAAAGCTTTTCGCGGGAACTAACGATGATGATGCCCACCTGCATGTGCGAAGAGTATTGGAGATCGCAGATCTTTTCCACACTCCAGGAGTTTCTCAAGATGCATTAATGCTTAGAGTGTTCCTTATTACACTCACTGGTGCAACTAGAAGATGGATGAAGATGCTTCCTACTGGGTCGATCAATACATGGAATCTTTTGGAGAAAGCATTTATTAGAAGATATTATCCTCCTTCAAAGATTGCCAAAAAGATGGAAGAAATAAGGAATTTCAGACAGAAGATGGATGAAACGCTAGATGAAGCTTGGGAAAGATATAATGACCTTCTTTACAGATGCCCAACGCATGATATCAGCAACCATCAGATGGTCCCTATTTTCTACAAAGGGTTAAACATTCCATCCCGCTAAATGCTCGACTCTCAAGGACCTATCCCTATAATGCCACCTGCACAATCCCTTAGATCAATTGAAAAGATGGCTGACCATTCACGAAATTGGTATGATGGAGCAACCACTTGGGTAACAAATAGCAAAGGCTTGGATGACATTGGTGACATCACCAAGCATATTGATAGACTTGGATGTGATATGAAGATGGCTAAGGAGAGCATTCATGCTATACAAGAACACTATCTCCAAGATGAATATGAGCAGGTCAGGTATGTTGAGTCATTGGAGGAAGCCGTCAATAAATTCTTGGATAATCTTAAAAGGATGCACGGCTCGAATGACGAAATGATTAGGAAATTCAAGGAGGGTGCGGACTTGAATTTAGAGAAGCTTAATGCTAAGAGGAAAAGCTTGGAGGATATGCTTGATAAATTAAACCGAAAGGTCCTGGAAAGTAAAAAGAATGCGGTTGGAACTATCAAAACAATGGTGGGAAAAATGAAGGAAGTTAACAACGAGGAGCCGGTTCCTCATATCAAACCTTATGTCCCACCTATCCCATTTCCAGGACGTTTAAAGGTTGCGAGAGATGAAGAAACATGCAATGACCAATCAATGAAAATGGAAGCAAAGAGCTTACAGGGTGATGAAGCAATTCCGCAAGCTAATAAGGAATCAACCACAACACAAAACGGTATGACTTCTAGCTCTTCTTTTATTCCTAACAATCTTGCTTGTTGTTCTATGCAGGTTGCTGAAATTATGGATGAAATCGTGCAACTAGTCACATCACCCGATGATGGTTATGTAGCCTCGGCTACTGAACCAATTTTAGTTGATCTTGCAAACGAATTAGAGGACAAAATTTTGGACACCTCAGTGATTAACGAGAAGACATACGAGCCGATATATCAGCCACGTCACGAGGTGAACCCATCATCAATGCCATCAACTAAAACGGGTAAGGTATGGAGGGAAATGACATCTCCTTTCAGGTATGATCATAATTTTTCATTTCCCCATCCCGTAGCAAATTCACACCCTCATGGTGTTTATTGCTATTTTCACCCACACTTGATTTCAAGTGAGAGGATGAACACCCTTTTACGTAGTAAATAAGGGTGGAGTCAAGCTCGTGACTCGAACAAAAACAAGTGCTTCGTGGGAGGCACCCCATGCCTATCTTTTCTTTTTCATTTTATTAGTATAGTTGGGTTTTGTGTTTTCTAACCATTTTTGCAGGAAACGAGGAAGTTATTGCTGCTGCAGTTTTGATTCTGACCGTGAGTTACGGCATAACTTATCTTAGTGATTACGCCGTAACCAACTTTTTAGCAGCAGAATTCTTGACGCATTAATAATTACGGCGTAATACCATCTTCGTGGTTACGCCGTAACCACTCGCTTTGCAGCTTATGTCAGGTTTTTCTAGTTACGGCGTAACTCTCTTATAAGAGTTACGACATAACCTTCCTCTGCTTTAATTCTTTCATTTTAAAACACAATAACCTTGTATTAGTATTTTAAATGAACTTTGTGGGTGTGTTCCCTGTAACCCTCACGAGACTTCACTCGTCCACTTGGGACACCAAGTGGTTTAAAAGGCTTGTTGCATTCGCTAAATGCAACCGTGATTCCTACGAAAGTTAGTTAGGTTTTTCTTTTTCTTTTATTGCTTGTTGTTTTTCTAGTATGATGCGTTTGGTTGTCTTAAGTGAATTCAGGTTATTAAAGTTTGCTCATAGAACTCAAAGCGGGACACGTTCACTCGTGAGTCTTCGATCATGCCGAGCAATACTAGGGGAGTTTTCTGTTCCAATTCTAACCCTTCTTATCTTTCATTTATGTGCTTAAGTATGACCCAAGTAGGGGGAAGGGATTAGACATAGACACCCACTTGATTTTATTTGCCTTTATTTTTATAGTTTTTGATGAAAAGTGTTTCATTAGTAAATTTTGACATGTTTTTAATTACTTACTGGATTAATCTAGATTGAGCACACCTACCCTATATTTCCATTGTGTGAGGATAAGCCTTTCCGTTTTCCCCTTATACATAATTCCATAAAAATGAGTGTGCCGGTGGCTGTAGTAGACTTTAGAACTTGGCCTTATATATCTTTTCGAGGCCATTATAATGAGCATTACACTGAGGTAACTTGGTGTGATCGGTGCAGCTAGGATATAAGGCAATTTTAGGATTTAACCCAAATAGCCCACATATGTATTGTGTATATTGACTTTTCACATCGATTAGTCAATCCCCTGTTAAACCCTGTTTGTTGCACTCACCATTAGTGCAAGATACCCCTAGATACACCCTTCAGAGCCTTTCCTTTCATTTTGTTCACCCTATATATGTTTCGTTACACCCATCGCCTAGCCTACCCTGTAGTTTCCTTATGTCCATGGTCCGGGCGCTGTTGGTTAATTTTGGTTCCACTAGTGAGAGTCGCGGGTTTTGAATAAAGGGTTTTGGAAGAAAATCGGGTTTAGATGATAGTTGATCTCAAGTGGGGGGATACTTTTTATGTTCGTATTATTTATATACATGTATACCTTGTCTTGCATAAAAAAAAAAAATCATGTAAGCAAGTGTTTTGTCTATAATTAGTGTTTTCGCCTTGTTCAACTGGCGCAAATATTTACAAATCCGTTTTGTCTTACGGATAAAATTAGAAACCCGAACATTTCTATCTCGCCTTTCAAATTTTAATCAATATTCGTATAATGGGGACATTGTACATTTCAAGTGGGGGGATGGGAGATAGAAATGGTTGATTTTGATAGAAATATGTGCTAAATTGACCCAAATTTTAAATTTTTTATATAGCACATTCTTTTTTTTCATTGAAGATGAAGGCCGAGTTAATGCATCTTATTTGCCTAGATTATGGAGTTTATGAGGCACCACATTACATTTCTTATGCATTAACTCGTGTATTGGATTATTGAAGACCCCTTGACTCTTGACCCTCGATTTTTGCTATGGGATTGAATGCGACTAGTGGTGGGGTGACTGTGGACTTAGGAATCTATTTGTTTCATGTCTTTTTATTTACACCCATTTAAAATTTCCCATGTCTTATCCTACCCTTAGTCATGAATCGAGCTTAGGTGAGGAAGCGAGCAATCATTGGTGTCTTGGCCATGGATTTGGTCATGTATCATTGGTTTTGTCCCCCTCGCCGTAGCTCGTTAGTAATGACAAAATAACCCCATAAGCCTATGTTGTGTCAACCCATTGCCTTTTAGAATAGCTGCATCTATAGACTCTAGTGGTGGAGATTAGTATCTTTGCCAAGCCTATGATAGAGTACTCACCATGACTGAGCAGTTGAGTGATTACCCCAAATATAAACACGTGAATTATGAGAGAGAGTGTGATTTCAATTCCCTTTTCGTGAGGTGCTCGGTTTGGAATTTTCTAGCTTAGGTGATTTTTAAACTCATAACTTCCAATTAATCCTGAGAGATATCTTTTTAAGAATTATTTAAAGGGTCTACTTGAGGACAAGTAGGATTCAAGTGGGGGGATATTTGATAACATCAAATTAACCTGATCTTTTATATATCAAATTCCCGTGTTTATGGCCTCATTTGCATTAATATGGTACTTAATTCTTTCATATTCGTTCATATTTGCATTTCAGGCGTTGGACCGGAAAAGAAGTGATAAAAGGCAAAATATACGTTCTTAAGATGAATTTACCAGGGCCTTTTGATTTTATGTGAAGATTACGCCGTAACTAGCTAATAAGGTTACGGCGTAAATATGAGCTTTGAAGGATACGGTGTAACCAATTCTTGTGGTTACGTCGTAATTATTATCTTGAAGGTTACGACGTAACATGGAAATTTAGTTACGTCGTAGAGATTATTTCGGAGGGATAAGTAAGAGATGAAGAAGTATTACGGCATAACTCGGATAATTAATTACGCCGTAATAAATTACTTGGGCGCAAAGTTTCGAGGTCCAGGGATTAGAAGCGGCAAGTTAATATTTATTTTATTCACTTCGAGGACCAAGTATAATTATATCAAGAACGACGAGGGGCTGAAACCATAAGTATTATTAAGGCTTTTGGACTTAATTTGAATCAACACGCTACTTCAGGGACTAAAAGTGTCAACCATATGCAATATAGTTTCAAGAAATTCCAATGATAAGAAAGCTACGAAGTTACTATATTCTTATATAGTTACGGCGTAACTATATAAATAGTTACGGCGTAACTTTCGTTACGACGTAACTAATTTATTTAATTACGCCGTAACCATGTCGGGCCTATAAATACAACCCTAAATCTGCATTTTCCAGTATCTCTCTTCACCCCTCTCCAAGGGGTCGATTAGGGCACCACTCCAGGGTATTTTCCAGCAGTCCGAAGCCAGTTTTGAAGGAAGAATTCACTCGCAATCATCATCATTATTAGCTCTACATCAAGTAATTTGTATCAAACATTATATTCAATTCAATTTATGATTTATTCATTTTTGTTGGTATGATTTATTATATGTTTGGCTAAGCACCCTTTGGTGCTAGCCTAGTTATGATTCCTTAATTGTTTTGTTTGCGTTTACCTTTACTTTCGTACAATTATTTCTAAGTGTATGCATGCATTGTTCTTTGGTAGTCACCCTTGGTTCGGTAGTTTTGAATGGCGATAGAGGCCAATTGCCTAGGAGATATGACCAACTGACCCTAGGTGAGCGGACTGAGACGGGAAGGGTAAGATATTACCAACTGACGACCCTTCTATGTGTGCGATTTGACCAACTGATCACCTATCGTTTGGATGAACTTAAGAATTGGGGGGTGTAGTGTCTAAGTTCCTAATGGCCGGGCACTCACTATTTAGAATCTAGCATGTAGCGGTACTTAATGACTCGGCTTAGGGGACCAGGAACAACAGGACTTATGACGGTGCGCCTGATTTCTCCTGTGGTGGCATCTTTGCTGATAGGTTAGGGCGAATTAACCAAATGCTGTCCTCTCGACTTTGACCCCACCTGAAGTAATTGGAAGTAAGTAGGCGTAGACACAACTAGCTAGGAGGATTAACTAGGTTAGCACCACTATCCTTCATTGACCACACTTCTTGCCGTTTTCTGCTTTCTTTTATTTCCTTGTTTTATTTGTTAATTTTATTATTTCAATCTTATAAGCAATTAATATCGTGACATAGACTTAAGTTAATTTCCAATCCACGTAGCTCTTGGGATGACCTCGGCTTTACCATTTACTACACTACACACGACCAGGTACACTGCCCGTTAGTGCATTAGTGTAGACCATAGGTATAGCGAGACACTATAAATATTAAGACCTGGTCAGTAAAACCTGCATCATGTGTCCATGGTAGGGCGATCCTTTGTGTTGTAACTAATGCATTTACTTGTAATTTCATTAATCTTATGGAAAGAAGGACTACCAATCTGATCTCTTATGACAGGATCAACCAACCGAGTCAATCCTATTACCATAGTAGTGTTGGACCAACATAGTGAGACTCTTCGGCTTACAATCTCCAAATCTACTCACTCCAACAAAAGCCCTCAGCCAAGTCAATATACGGAACAATAGTGCACCAAATGAGTAAACATCTGATTTTGTTTTAAGAAAACCGGTTGCTAAGTAAATGGGATCCATGTAATCGCTCTTAAAAGTAGCAGGTTTACAGACATGTTGACGTGGCAGATTACCAGGGATTAATGCTGAAAAATTAAAGCCACATATTTTGGATTTCAAACTTTCATGGAACAATATGTTTGAGGGCAGAACAGACCAGTGTATTACTCTCCCGCACTCCCCAGGACCTGAGTGATGTTGGTCCCTAACGTGTATATGAGTGAGTCGATAATGAAAATGCGAACAATAATAAGAACTTTGAATAACTAATCGTCTAACTATTGAAATGATTCATTACAACGAGTATATAAACTAAACGAAATGGTGCAAACTAAAAAATGTGTCGGTTAGAGTTTGTAACCGTTTGTAACCGCCCCTTAACTAACTTTCATAACCGCTTGGCGGTTATCTAACTGCTACCAACCGCTATTCGGTTGAAATCTTTTAAACGAACAAGTATGGTCCTTTGAGTTAGAAGCAATGTCGAGATTATAATATCTTCATTCTCCTCCTTAATCTTGATCGTTGCTTCGTCCTAAGTCTTGAACTTCGAGCATTTGTCGCATAGTCACGAACTTGAGTCTTGGTAAGGCTTTCGTTAAGATATCTGCTCTTTGTAGTTCTCCACTTACGTGTTCCACTTTGATATGACCATTCTCTACGCATTCACGAATGAAATGATAGCGAATGTCTATGTGCTTGCTCCTTCCATGAAAAACTGGGTTCCTTACGAGTGCTATAGCTGATACGTTGTTAACTC
Organism: Chrysanthemum makinoi; assembly: GCA_910596185.1. NCBI lineage: Eukaryota > Viridiplantae > Streptophyta > Magnoliopsida > Asterales > Asteraceae > Chrysanthemum > Chrysanthemum makinoi. The sequence goes on from OU343217.1 coordinate 253,279,045, forward strand.
TAAGCGTTATCTTCTTTTCTTCTAATCCAGTTAGTTCACTGAGTAATCGTTTTAGCCATAAGGCTTGACATGCTGCTGCAGCAGCCGCCATGAATTCTGATTCACATGATGAGAGTGCTACTGTCGGTTGCTTTTGAGTACACCAGGTAATGGGTGACTCTCCAGAGTAAAATACTATTCCAGTAGTTCCTTTTCCTTGATCTGTATTGATTCCATAACTACTGTCGTTGTATCCTGTAATCTTGCAGCCTCCTTCTTTCTTGTATATTATTCCATGGTCTTTCGTTCCTTTGATGTATCGGATTACTTGTTTCCTTGCCTTCAGTGATGATCCTTCGGTCTTGCATAAATCTGCTGAGTAGTCCGACTAAGTAACTAAGATCTGGTCTTGTATGTAGTAAGTATCTGAGACTTCCAATTAGGCTTCGGTAATAAGTTGCGTCAACTAGGTTTCCATCTTCCGCCTTGACCAACTTAGTGCCGGGATCCATGGGTGTCTTCGTGTCATTACTGTCCGTCATGCTTGTCTCTTTTAAGATCTTGTTAATGTATCCAGTTTGCTTGATCGTAATCTCTCCTCCTGTCTGTGCAACTTCTATCCCAAGGTAATATGCTAGCAACCCTAAGTCGCTCATTTCAAATTTTTCTTCCATCTGGGATTTGAACAAGTCTACTTCCTTCTTTGGAGTGCCCGTGATTATCAAATCATCTACATATACTCCAACGATAAGTGTAGAAGTCTTGCTTCTCTTTGTGTAGACTGCTTGTTCGAGATTACATTTCTTGAAGTCTAGGGACTTCAAGGTTTGGTCAAGCTTCACGTTCCAAGCTCTAGGTGCTTGTCTTAAGCCATACAATGCTTTAGTTAGCTTGTAGACTTTTCCTAGGTTTCCTTGTTGAATGAAACCTTCAGGTTGTGTAACATAGACTTCTTCCTTCAATTCTCCATGTAAAAATGCTGATTTTACATCTAAGTGGTGTACTTGCCATCCATGATATGCTGCTAGTGCTAATATCATCCGAACTGTCTCTATCCTAGCAACTGGTGCAAACACTTCATCGAAGTCTATTCCTTGTTCTTGTACATAACCTTTTGCTACTAATCTTGCTTTATACTTTATGATCCTTCCTTGTGCATCTCTCTTGGTTTTATAAACCCATTTGAGTCCTATTGCCTTCTGATTTTCGGGCAATGTGGTAAGGGTCCATGTGTTGTTTTTGTTAATTGAATCTAATTCAATTTCCATGGCCTCAATCCACTTCTCATCTTTTGATGCTTCCTTGTAATTACGAGGTTCTTCTTCTGTGAAGAATAAGCTTGGTGCTTGTACTTCACGTGCAGTTTGGTAAATTTCTGAAATATCCTTTAAACCTTGTATAGGTCTATGATCAAATCTAGGATCTGAGCTTTCTAATGAGCTTATAGTAGCTCCTTCTTCATCTTCTGAGTTAGGGTTGTAAGTGTATGATGATGGTGTGATTGGTGAGGGTGAATCTGGTATAGGTTCCTGTTCTTGATACGTGTTATCAGTGTTTTCTATGTTGACTGGTGTAGGATTATCATAGTCAACTCCATCTACTACGAAGCTAGTCCAAAACGTATCTTCTATGCTTGTATCCTCTTCATTGTTGTTCCAATCCCACGGTTTTGTTTCCATAAACTTCACATCCCTACTAACATGTTTCTTCTTTCCTACTGGATCATATAGCCTACATGCTTTTGATCCTTCTTCAACTCCTAAGTAAATCATTGGAATGCTTCTATCATCCAGCTTCTTCAAGTGAGGTATCGTTATCTTAGCATAAGTTGTGCATCCGAATATTCTTAGGTATTCTAGGTTTGGTTTTCTGTTGTAGAGGGCTACATATGGTGTTTTATCTTCCAGGGTTTTCGTAGGTACCCTGTTGAGTATGTAAATGGCGTGCCTGACTGCTTCCGCCCAAAACGTTAAGGGTAACTTCATTGCTTTCATCATACTCCTAGTAGTTGATAATACTGTCCTATTTCTCCTCTCTACTACACCATTCTGCTGCGGTGAGTATGGTGCGGTCAATTGTCTCTCTATTCCTTTTTCCTTACAGTATTTGGTGAATTTGTGTGATGTAAATTCACCTCCTCTATCAGTTCTTAGCATCTTTATTTTCAGCTTTAACTTTGATTCAATCTACTGTCTAAATTCTTTGAATGTGCTGAATGCTTGATCTTTCGAGTTTAGAAAGTAAGCCCACATGAAACGTGTGCAGTCATCTACTAATAAGAAGATGAGCTTCTTTCCAGAGTGTGTTGCTGGACTTATGGGACCACAAAGATCTCCATATACTAAGTCCAACGGGTTCTTTGATCTGAATTTAGCTTGGTTTGGAAAGGGTGTTCTGATGTGTTTTCCTAATAAACATGCATCACAGATTTGTCCTGCATGGTTTATTCTCGGTATTCCATCCACTAGACCTTTTCTTGTCATCTTGTCTATCGCGTCAAAGTTCAGGTGACCTAATCTAGCATGCCATAACCATGCTTGGTCATCTACGTTTGCTAAGAGACATATAGGTGCTACTATATGTAATCTAATACTGTAAAGTCGATTCTTAGATCGTTCTACTTTCATCAACAAGTTCTTATTCTTATCATACAAAGTCAGTAAGTTTCCATCCATGATGATCTTGCAACCTATTTCTGTAAGTTGTCCTAGACTAAGTATGTTACTCTTGAGGTTTGGAATGTAGTAAACATCTGAAATCATCTTCTGTTGTAGGTTTCTACATCCTAATAGTATTGAACCTCTACCCTTTATCTCTACATATGATCCATCTCTAAAACGAACGCGTCCAATGATGTTTTCGTTAATATCCTTAAAATGGCCTTTGGTTCCCGTCATATGGTTACTTGCACCATTATCTAAATACCATATGCTAGCATCTGTTGTAGCATATTTTCGGGGGTGTACTTGTTCTTCATTTAACAAGACTTTTTCAGTTTCGTGTGTAGCCATTAGTAATGATGGTTCATCGTCTTCTAAGATAAGGTTTGAATATTTCTGAGTTGTTGGTGGACTTCTACAATTTCTCTTGAAATGTCCGGTTTTCCCGCAATTGAAACATTTCAAGTTCTTTTTATCCCACTCACCTTTATTCTTGTTGTGAGTTGAGTTTCCTCCATTCGAGTTATCTCTATTTCCCTTATTCTGCCAATTTCCTCGTGAATAGTTTGACCTACCTCTAAATTTGGTAAATCGTTTCTTATTTCTAGAGTGTTCGCCTTGTGCGAATAATAGGTTATCTTGGCTTTCTATTTGTCCTCCCTTTCGGAGTTTTATTCTCTCCTTGAATGCCTTAAGTTTTCCTGCGATCTCATCTAATGTTATGTCATTGAGATCATTCGTCTGTTCTATGGATGCTACTATTTGAATTAACCTATCTGGTGTGGAATCTAATAGTTTTTGTACTAAAAGTGATTCATCCAATGCTTTTCCTAATTCTTTAGCCTTCGTGGCGTAGCCGTTCAGTTTGGCTGTAAATGCATCCACCGTTTCATCCTCCTTCATTTGAAGAGTCTGAAATCCAATCATCAGTGATTGTAACCGTGCTTGTTGCACTTTCTCTTCTCCAACGTGTCTCTTTTTCAATGAATCCCATAATTCTTTTGCTTTTTTGCAACTTGCTACTTGTAAGATCACATCTTCGGTCAATGCTTGATATAGGAAGGCCGTTGTTGCCTTATCCTTTTTAACATCTTGATATACAGAACAATCCCCGGCAGCGGCGCCAAAAATTGATATACAGAACAATCCCCGGCAGCGGCGCCAAAAATTGATTCTCAGCGAACAAAACACGTCAAGCTTACTCACACAAGCTAGCCACTTGTGAATGACTAACCGTAAGAAACTTAAAACGGTTCGAACACTAATCAATAATAAGAGAAGAAGTAGTATGTGGGTAACTCAAACGTGTTAGGTTTGAGCACCGAGATCGTTCCGAACGAGGGTTGAATGGAATTTCCAACTCACGTCCCGATTTTTTGTGATTTGAATAAGAGAAGGGGATAAAATGATATTTTTCTAAACTACGGGATAAGGAAAGCATAAGGAACTAAAATCTATGGGGAAACCTAAGAACTAAGGCAAACTACGCAAATTTATACTAAAACGCAAATACGGAATTTAAACGAAACGCGAATAAAAAGCAACTACGTCTATTCTAAACCCTAAAAATACCCTAAAATTACTTTTACTCTACAAATGATATTAGAAAACTAAATAAGAATTAAAACTATTTTTTAGGAATTGTCTTGAATTAATTCTAATTAAAAACTAATTTTTAACTTTAAAAATAAAACTAATTATCTAAAAATTATGAAAAAGAAAGGGAAAAATATGGAATCACTTTTCAAAAATCTAAAATAACATAAAAGACTTTTTAAAACTTTTTTTTTTCAGATTAATTTTCTATTTTCTACTAATTTAAAACTATTTTAATCTAATTAATATTGTGAAAAATACCAAATAAAAGGGGAAAAATAAGGAAAAATCTTTTTTATGCTTTTTATGATTTTCTTAAACTGGAAAAATTAAAAAATTATTTTTTGGAACTTTTTCTCAATTGTTTGCAATTAAAGCTATTTAAAAATGATTAAAAACTGTTTTTATTTAAGAAAAATAATAAATAGTGACCAAAAATTATGAAAACTTCAGGGAAATTCTAAAATATTAATCTAGAGCTGAGAAAAATATAAAAACTTGGGCTTATGTGGAAGAAATAAGGGCTGCTATGTAATCTAATAGGAAATAAGCACTTTATAATAAGCTAATAAGCACAAGATAGCACCAACAGATACCAGAAGCTAAATAGGACTAAAACTACTCTAAAGCAACTATTGCAAGCTTATTCTAACACCTAATAAGTGATCTACCAAGATTTAAGCAAACTGATACTTAAGCAAATTAGCAATCTGACCCTACTGTTTAAGCACATGCAACTGCTTATTCAGTAAGATGAAGTGAAAACTAAAAGTGGAGATCTCAAGCCCACCTAGCAGAGAGTACATATCCAAAGTTTCAGCTAATAAGGACTAGTATTGAAGCCATTAGAGATTAAACAAAAACAGGCTAAATGGAACAGTGGGCTGCATATGTAGAAACAGTAAACAAATACCTACTTTAAGCTCTGAATCTGCTTATTTAATAAGCTAAAGAGAAAACTAAAAGTGTGGACTTGAAAACCACCCAGCCAACTGCAAATGGACCAAATATCAAACCCTAACAAGCTTTATTGAACTCAGTGCAACATCTGCAAGTTCTGCATAATTCTGACTTTCACATGACTTGACTTTCTTAAAACAGTTACAAAGTTGACTAAAATGAGATTCAAGATCAAATGCAGGACTGATATGGATGAATAATGATGTAATAAGACTTAAGCAAGCTAGATTATCAACTTCTAAACCTATATGTGATGATAACAGTGAACTGATTTTAACAGGTATGCTTATAAGATCAGTGAAATGGTGGTTTTGACTTAGGGAACAAATGACAGCAGAACAAACACAGATATGACATCAAATAACTATAACAAGCTTACATCAACTGATCTAATCCATCATTTAGACCTCTAGCACAGTTTTTAACACTAAACCAAACAGTCTTTTAAAACTCAAAATCATGTGTAAAACTGAAATTTAAAGAGAACTTGACCAAAACTCAAATGTAATGCGCAAAATAAGCTTAAACTAATCTCACAAACCTACTCCAATCAGACTCTAACCAAAGATTATGTTTGACCTTCCATTTTTGACCCAAATTGACTTTTCTTGACTTTTAGAGGAAAAAGAGATTAAGAACAATGAGAAACAACAATAAGCTCACATAAGCTTATCCAAGCTTATATGAGCTTAAAGAAACAGTGGGTAACACTTAAAACCGTTTGCAAATTAGTAAAACTGATATTAATGAATTAACAAGTAGAAGTGAAATTTGCATAAATGAAGTGAGTTTACAAAACTTAATCTGAAATTACAATTATTAAGCTACTGAAAACATGTAAATTGACAAGAAATTAAAAGGTCAAAATTCCTTTAAGACATAAGGAATTGGACGAATTGCAATGTGAGCCAAGAGGGGTATAAATAGCTGAGCTTGAGCCTTGGGATCCCATTCAGAAGAGCCTAGAAGTCCTTTTGTGGCCACACATTCATCCACTGTCACTAGCACCAATCAGGGCCTTTGGATTGCTTGGGTGATGTGGCTTGTCCAATGAGATGCTCTCAAATGTCCACCTTGGCAGTCTTAGGTCACTCCTTACTGACATGTCAGCTTTGAGAAGATGCTAGTACGAGGTCTTATGTTTGGGATTAGTGGGTAATTGGTGGAAAAAGGGGTGGTGTTTGGGTTTGGGGACGAAGCACTGTAAAGGGCGCGTTTGGTTTATTTTATATTATCTCAAATAAGCTTGACCGGGTCTTATGCATTGACTTGGGTTAAAGGGCGGGTAATGTGGTATTCGGGTTAGGATAATTGGGTGGCCGGGTTTAGACTTGGGTTGGTTTATTGCATATTGGGCCTTAGGTATAGAGGATTGGATCGTGGGTAGTGTTAAGAGGATATTGGACTTGGATATATATTGGACTATTGGTTTGGTTATGGACTTGTATATCTAGGATTAGGTAAATGATCCATTAGGCAACCATAGGGACCAAAGTGTAAAAGCTGAAAATCTAGGGACCAAACATGTAACTCTGAAATATCTTCCAAGGACCACTCTTGACAATCTTCAAATAGACCAAGGGCTAAATTTGCACTTTTTGAATCTTCAAGGGCCATTTCTGACAAAAACTCAAAGTTGAGGGGCCATATTTGCCAATTCATCAAACTTGATTAAAACTTCCAAAAATCATCCTCGGAGAATAAAATCCTCATAAATGCTCAATTCAGACCATCCGGCTCAGCTTAAGCTCTCTTAATCTCTCGTGCTCGGATTTACGTCTGATTTGGTTCCTTTTTGCGTGTTTTTACATATCCGTACCTGCACAAGCACAAACTCAAGAAAACCACAAATATTAGCAATAAACGGCTCTTTCTTGGTTATTTTGGGTCAGTTTTGATATAGAAAAGGTATGTGTTTTAGCACATACCACATCTACTTGTGTGTTTTCCTTAGGTTCTATCGCTTCCTATAAACCTTGTGCTTCTAGTATCACCTTAATTTGTATAGTCCAAACTGTGTAGTTTGTGGTTTTGAGTTTAGGGCATTGATACTGTGTCATAGGGGTTACGGGTTTTGGTGCAGTGTTACTGCCACTCGCATCGTCACCGGGCATTTTGATGGTACTTATGATCTTCACTTTCTACTTTCTATGGGGATTCTAACTAAGTATGGTATTCTTAATACTACGGGAACAGAAATAGTTATCCGGGAATCTAATAGTACGGGATCAATAAAATAGTTCTCGGGATTTCCTAGTAATATAAAATAACGATCTATACTATCTAAAGTATAAAAAGAGAAATCCAAAGTTTGAATTTGTGACCTCGTTGTTGTGTTTTTTAAAAAACACAGTCGTATTCCCACTTGTGTCGGTACTTGAGTTTAATACCAACCACTTTATTTCTTTCCCACTTTCACTAAACCAATTCGCGTACACCTTTTGATGTTGTCGAATTGCCTTCAGTCTATTTGTTCTTTCACCACGTTGTCTCTCCTTTTTCCTTTTGTGTCGATTTAAGATATGTTGCCTTAGAACTCTTGGTCTTGGCTTTCTTTTCGAACACAAGTATCTCCAAATACCTTTCGGTATTTCACTAAGAAACAAGTTGATTTACTTGTTTTCTTCTTTACCACTATGAATGGTAGTATCATTCGTTGCTTGTCCGCGATCCACAACACTTTCTTATTTCACACCATGTATGCTTCACCCAAAAATACCTTTCGGTATTTTTCCAACAAAAAACTCACAATTGATCAGGTCGTGTTTTTTTGTTAATAAACTTTGTATCGCTAGCGTCTTTTCTTCCAAAAACAATCCTTGATTGTTTCTCTAACCGGTTGTTTTTTCTTCTATCTCCAAGCAACGCCTCTTTTTCTCTTCTTGTATATGCCGTATAATATACAAGGTATCCTTTCTTTCTCTTCTTGTTGTCGTGTATAAAATACCAACAAGGTAATATTTTTCTTCTTCTGTTGCTGCTTACAGGGGCTCGCAACAGGTATCCAACACCAATAAGATACGGTGTCCTCTGGTTTGCAAATTTCGACACAAAGATAAGTCGTATACTACTTATCTTATGTCCTAGTTATCCAAACATCGTCTCCTAGTTTGAAACGTCGCGTATTTCTTTCTTCCGAAAACAAAAGTTTCTGTTTTCTTCTTCCTGAACCAAAAGACCAGCGCTTCTTTTCTGTTTTTGGTTCCCTTCTTCTTCTCGTTAAGTTTTTTCTGGTTTGGTGTGTGTCTCGTTAACAGGTTCTGGTGATTGAATTTTGATTGTAACGAGATGTGAACAAAGGCTCTTGATGCCAAATGTTGGTCCCTAACATGTATATGAGTGAGTCGATAATGAAAATGCAAACAATAATAAGAACTTTGAATAACTAATCGTCTAACTATTGAAATGATTCATTACAACGAGTATATAAACTAAACGAAAGGGTGCGAACTAAACAATGTGTCGGTTAGAGTTTGTAACCGCCCCTTAACTAACTTTCATAACCGCTTGGCGGTTATCTAACTGCTACCAACCCCTATTCGGTTGAAATCTTTAAAACGAACAAGTATGGTCCTTTGAGTTAGAAGCAATGTCGAGATTATAATATCTTCAAGTGAAGGTAGTCGAGTCCTTTTTGCTACATCTAGGAAAATCTTTAGACGATGTGACCATGTTAGACAACTCCTCTTTTCCGGGTCTAGAAGATGGTCAGCAAGACTACCATTGACAGGATACTCGTACACTAGAATCATCTCATTTTCATCACAGTAACCAATGAAATGAACGATGTTTTCATGGTTTAATTTGGAAATGAACTTAAGCTCGTTAAGGAACTCCTCCTTTCCTTGACGACGACCCTCATTATGTAGTAGTAGTAACTCCCAATACCGTCTTCCACGGGTTATGGGTACCCAATACCATTTCCGGTGCTTGGGGGAGGTTAAGATGTAGACAGCCTTACCCCTACCTAAGGTAGAGAGGCTGCTTCCAGTTCTACCAAAGGTAGAAAGGACCTCCGGCCTTCTGTAAGGAGTGAGGATCGAACCCCTGACCTCTCGGTTGAGAGGCAAGGGGTTTTCCAACTGATCCAACCCTACTTGTTGTCCTCATTAAAGCGTTTAAAGGCAGCCGTGCGGTTTTTCCAGAATTCAGAGAGTTGTCCTCCGTAGACCACACTAAATTTACCATCTGCAATCTCATTTTCGTTACTGAAGTTTTTGGTGGCCAAAGCAATCTCCTCCAGTGGAATTAGAAAATTTTCAAGGTTTAGCCCTGAAGACGACATTATTGTTTAAGTTGTTCGTGACTTTGTATACTTATTTTCTGTAAGCGTGATCACAAACTGATTGGTTTTGCCTGCATAGACTATTAGATCCAGTAAAGGGTTTACTTATCTTGATTGTAAGACACTTTTTTTTTTTTTGAAATGTAAACAGCTAACTAGAATCAAGTCATGTGACAAATTAAATAACAAGTACTACATCATATGTACAAAATAACGTGACATATATTATTTTATGTATAAGTTAAAAGAATTTTTCATTGTGCCACTTGAAACGCTTTTTTTCTATCAAACAGATTGATGGAAGTTTGGTGTAAATATGAAGGTTATTTAAGTTGTTTTATACATTATGTTTTTGCTTCTTAATTTTAGTTTATCTTTTTTAGTAAAGTATAGGAATTGTTATTTTAAATTTGATTTAAATCCATTAAGTAATGTTGATTTAATTTTATTATGAAGCATGTGTGTTTGTTCTTGGTGCTACTTTGCAGAGCAAAACTAATTCAAATACGTATATCATCGTATGCTTAATTTGATGAAACGACAACAAGTTATGATTTTTTTTTTCATTTTAGATGATCGTGGTTGGTAATTTAACAAAATAAATCTCGATATGATATCTTAATGTGTTAGATATTAACCCACTACTTGAAATCAACCTCATTTTGTATCCACATATCAACGCATGGATGTACCACCAAATAAGCTATATATGATACTATGATAGTTCAATGCAACAAATAAGTCGTTCGTACTGGCTTCTATAAATACACACAAATGTTTTGCTCCAATGAGATATCATTCGTTTTATGCCTTGACCAGGTAATCTTCTTATGGTGCTAACAAATAGCATCATATGTTGCATATTTTGAGTAGAAGCCATTTTGACCCGTTAGTAACCCAACCTAGGCTATACTTAATGCTAAATATGTAATGCATGAATAGAATCTTTTAGCTTATAACTAAAATAAGCTATATATGATAGTTCGATGCTACAAATATGTGGTTCGTACCGGCTACTATAAACACAATGTTTTACTCCAATGAGATATCATCCGTTTTATGCCTTGCACATGTAATCTTTTGATGGTGCTAACAAGTAGCATCATGGATGATAATATGTTGCATACTTTGAGAGTTTGAGTAGAAGATATTTTGACCCGTAGTAACCCAACTTAGGCCAAACTTAAAGCTAAGTATGTAATGTATGAATACAATGTTTTACCTTATAACTAATACTATCATTTGAAAAACAAAACTTGTTCATCACATTGCCCTTGAAACAATATGTAATATAAACATCAAATGCAAGAATGATATATTATCCGAAAAAGACCCGTGCATTGCACGGGTCATGTTGGCTAGTTCTATCAAGTAATATCTAATAATTAGTAGAAGGTGTAATAGACTTGCAAGATATCATTTACAAAATGGAAGCGAAATTTAAAAGTTTCATTTCGAAAATTTTAAAATACTTCTAAATGCCTTTTTCAGGAGGCATAATTGGTGATAAAATAACTTTTCAAGAGGGATCAACTAAATCAACTAAGCATATCCTTACATATCCTGAAAAAAGTTTATAAAAAACAAAATGTTTATACATTGATAACGTGTATTCAGGGACGAAACCATGATCAAATATAATTGGGTGCACATTTTTTTGTGTGTAAATATACTAACTAAATAATACCAAATATACATTTCAAAAAACCGAGTGTATTTAAGATATATTTAAGAAAAAAATGATTGTTTTTTTTTTTCTTAAAAATTACTCCCTCCGTCTCAAAATTATTGTCAGGAGACAAGAAACACATAGTTTAATAAAAGTGGGACCACTTTCATTTTCAACCAATTAAATAGAATATTCCTTCTTTAGATTCTCTTGTTTTTACTTAATATGGAAAGTGCACAATTAAATTGAGACATCCTAAAAAGGAAATATGGACTATTATTATGAGACGGAGGGAGTAATAATATATCGAAAAATCTACACGTGTCCCGAGACCTCGCGAGAACCCCCTATTTCCGTCCCTGCGTGTACTCATGAGTCATGACAGACAAGTTTATAGGCTAAAATTAAAAACATGACATTGAGTAAATTATTTCTCTAATATATGATGAATTAAAAGAAAATGGGTTGGTTACTTATTCTATTCCAAACAAGATACGACACCTAATGTCACCATCGTTATTTCCTAAGGCGATGCATACCTTATCCCTGCCGTACGTTGACATTCCTCTTTACTAGCTGATAGTATTACAAATAGACCTATTGTAATTATCATTTGATCAGCCAATATTTTTAGATCAAACAAAATGTTTGGAACATTGTCGGAAGAAGTAGAAGCTAAGGTTGCACCAAGCAAAGCTTGGCAGCTTTACAAATCACTTGATCTTGGAAAAGTCGTGGGTGAACATTTTCTCGAAAAACTTGAACTCGTTGAAGGCGATGGTGGTGTTGGTTCTGTTCTTAAGCTCACCTACAAACCCGGTATGTCATTTTTGAAGTGTGAAATTATACGTTTAATAGTTTTACATCTGAGTTATATTAGTATGCATATTCGATTACAAAAGTTAGCGTGTCACCGAGGCTTCTAATATCGTAAGTAGTTACCATGAGTCGTCTTTAGCATACCCATTGTTAGATATTAACTTTTCACATACACATCAAACCATAACACAAGGTGGCGTTTAAGATGGAATTCTAGAGAGAGAAAGTTAGAGGTTTAGGGAACTTAGTGAGAGAAAGTGAAAGATATTATTATGAGCTCCAACTCTCTACCTTGGGAGGTAGAGAGTATTTATAGTCTTACATAAAACGCCACACATCGGGCTGTGGATCAGGCATACAGTGGGTAAAGACCCGTCCGTCCTCCACGGTGTTACTTAACTAAATACTACTTAACTTAAAATAACTACGACTACGAGCTTTCTAATGATTACATATACTTGAGGTGACCGACTCTTTAATACCCGGAATTTCTAATTCCTAACAATCTCCCCCTAAGGGAGGTCACCTCAATCATGCTCTAAAATTACATTGAATACAAACAGATATGACATTAACAATTGTTCTTGCATTCTTGATGTTGTCCTTTGTTCCTAAGCTCGTAGTCATTGATTCTTCACATTGCATGTTTGGTTAATCCAAGTGGAGGTCTTTATCTGATCCACGTGATAATAATGTTGAGCCAGCTTTTGAGATCATCAGCTAGTAGAAAATCTCTGATACATCCATTGTGGTGTTGGTATTATGTGATGTTGTGACATTCGGACCGACATGCTCACATTCTGGATCATGATATCTTCTCATCGAGTAGCGGAAGCATTTGTTGAATCATGATATTGGCAGCAGTAGCGAAGCATGGAGTGAAAATATCTGAGTCATTGATGCACTAATCATGATTTCTTTTGAGATGAATGTGTTAAGTGAGCATGTGGCTATGAATTAACCGCTTCATTCTGAACAATTTGCAAACGTCGGGGCGTACCGCATACAACAAGTTAGCAATAAATCGCACGAAAGTGTCTTTGATCACTTTCGTTGAATTGAGGTACACGCCCACGGTTCCCCGTTGATCAGTACAAGTACGCCTGATCGTATAATTCAAGAATTTCCTTTGAGGGTTTCAGCAATGCTCTAGCGTTCTCAAACCGAACATCTCAAAGAAGACAACACGGAGTGAGTGAACCAAATAATTTGAGTCCACGATTGATGAAAAGATATTTGAAAAACAATCGAGTATTGCTCAATAGAAATTGTTTTGCAATACGAAGGTTTTAATGAAAATCAATTATCAATCATAAAACACCTTTTGATTTGAAAAATTAGTACACGGTCGACGTGCTAATGAAAAGAGTTTTAAAGCACAAAGACCGTTTTTCAAAGGTATCCGTCAATCCATAACCTGAACTAGGATTGATTCAAAAGATTGTATCGCCCCATTGTTTTCGTTCAGCTTGTCACATGGTTGATCTCAGTATAATAGATCTCACATGCCACCTACCAGGAGCTTGTTAGATGTTGGCTCCTGAAGGCTTTCCATCTTCATTGTGAGTATGTTAAACATATCACTCGATGTTCCGCAATACCACAAGGATAATGCGTAGGACTCAAGATATAATCTCTCTTCCACATTGTGTGAAACAGAGAGTCTTCATTGAAAGTGTCCTAATGAGATTTATTGATGATCTCGTGGCTCTAGACTCAATTTTTGAATATTTGGATCCTGTCGGAGACTAGGGAGAGGGTCTCCTTCTTCAATATCAACAATCTCTAAGAGAAAGTCGATAGATAATGTCGGTTCCCCGTGAGAATGAAACAAGTCCTTTTAAGAGGAACTTGAGTGGTTTGGGAAGTTTGTAGTGCAGTGCGCCACGGGTCCATGACGTCTTGTCTTCAATACCGATGTTACCATCAGTAGCATATGAATTGAACCCGGTTTCTGCCCTAAGGTTGAATAAATGGAGGGCTATTTGTTTTCACCCTTTTCTCATTCAATTCTTTTAATTCTTCAACCCCTTCAGTGCTTACCGAGACTTCATAGCTAGAACCTAGTTGGGTTTATTCCAAGACTAGCTCACTTCTCAGCACTCTTCCCATTCCTCATTTTTCTCCTTTTATTATCATACCTAAGAACTCTACACTAACTAGTGGATAGTCCCTGGGTAGATCCTCCGCTCGGATCTTGGGAACAAAAACCTAACCTTATCATCCTTATATCACCCTACATAAAGTAAAGTTGGTCGGTCTATTTGGTATTGTTCACCTGCCGTTGGAACCAATTGAAAACCATTTGAAAATCAATTCAGATACTTGTGATATATTATCAAAGCATTTTGTACCTGAATTGTTTTGATATTTTTAGAACGAGAACTCTCCCTCAACATGTGCATCAAGTATTTGAAAATGTTTTGCACACGGAGGCAAGAGAAAGAATTAACTTCTTTGATTACCATTTTCTAAAAGATATCAACATCACTTCCCAAATCGAATCAAGTAGATAAAGCATTTTGGGAAGGATGAGATTTTCATGATTTTGCTCCCCTCAATATGTGCTTCTAGGTTTGAAAGGAGTTTTACACATACTAGAGGGAACCCGCACATTGAGATAAATGATCACGTTTCAAATTATAGATGCTCCCCTCAATGTGTGCATGGAAAATTTGAAATCGTTTGTCACTTACGGGGAGGCAAACATGCTAATCACTTAAGAAACCATTTATCGAATTATCGGTTTAAATCTTATTTAAATCACAACTTCTCCCCCGATCACAATTATTAAAACATTTGAGATTTGTGATCTCTGGAGATTTAAATTGATTTTGAAAGCTTTTAAGGAGAATTGTGACTTGATTATGAAAGCGTTTTAACCGATAAGGATCGATGTTGAGATTTTAAACTCCATTGGTTAAACATGCATGTACATCTTTTGAAAACAATTTAATGCCAAATAACTTTTAATTTAATTGAAATCATTCTCCCCTCAATCAATGACATAGGTTGTTGATTGAGCGATAGAGATTTTGACAGATAAGTCCCGATGATTATCAAAAATAGAGACCGAGTTATTTTTCAAAGCATTTAGTTTTCATCAGATAAATGTTATAGAATCAGAGCATGGAATTTGAAAACATGGTAAAACATGGCTCCGTTCTTTCTTTTAAAACCGGGTTATTGCCTGAAAATGACAATAAACCATTGTTTCTCTTTCTCCCAAAAATATTTTTTTTTTGATTTTTGATTTTTTTAAGAATTCAACAACATCTAAAGTCCCGTGTCATTCTTTGAGTGACAAAGACAAAACCGTAGATATTTTCGAACCGAAAAAAACATGACAAAGAGACAATATTTTTAAAGATTTTTTTCGATTTTTCAGATTTTTATGGATTTTTGAAAGTTTTATATTTTTTGTATTTTGTTTTTCGAATAAGTATTTACATGAGTATAGATGAAGGAAAGACCTTTACTCCTCGTCTTCCTCCTGAAGACGTTTGAGTGTTTATGGTTGAAGACTTTTAAGCCAAGTCGAGAAGAATAAACTCAAAACGTTCTCTTGGAAGAGCTTTGGTGAAGATGTCCGCTAACCGATATTCAGACCTCACAAAATATAGTTCCACCACACCTTTTTCCACTTGTTCCCTGATGAAATGATGTCGAATGTCAATATGCTTTGCTCTTGAGTGTTGAACGTTGTTGCATGAGAGAGCAATAGCACTTTTATTATCACAGTAAGAGGGATTTTGTTGAATTCAAAGCCAGAGTCGATAATTGAGATCTCATCCATAAGATTTGAGCACAACAAGATGACATGGCTATGTATTCATCAGAGGAAATAGAAGTACTCATTTGCTTCTTTGAAGACCAGCTCACAAGCTTATCACCCAAAAACCGAGCACCTCCAGATGTACTTCGACGTGTATCTTGACAACCTGCATGATCAATCTGCATAGGCCGTTAGTGACATACCGGTGTCCTTCGGTACCATAGTCCCATATTGATGGTTCCTTGGAGATACCGAAAGACCCGTTTAACCGCTTCAAGGTGCTTTTAGTAGGCTTAGCCTGGTATCTAGCACACATGCAAACAGCGAACAAGATGTCCGGTCTACTAGCTGTGAGGTACATCAGGGATCCAATCATACTACGATATTTTGTTTGGTCAATCATGATCCCCGAGTGGTCCTCATCTAGTTTGGTTCGATCAATCATGGGAGTGTCAACAGGTCACATGAATCAAATCCAAATTTCTTTAAAATCTCTGTTGCATATTTAGATTGATTTATGAAAATGCCTCCGGGACTTTGTTAAATTTGTAATCCCAAGAAAAACGACATTTGTCCCATCATTGACATTTGAAACTTAGATCTCATTTCATTAGAAAAATGATCACATTCCATTGGGTCAGTCGAAGCAAAAATAATATCATCAACATAAATTTGAACATGAGTTAAATGTTTGCCCGACTTCCTGGTGAACAATGTAGGATCAACTGCTCCTTTATGAATCCGATGATAGAAGAAACTTTGACAGTGTATCATACCATGCCCTTGGAGCTTGCTTTAAACCGTAGAGAGCCTTCTTCAGACGAAAAACGTGAGTAGGATGCTCTTGATTCACAAATCCTTCAGGTTGGCCGACGTAGACGACTTCTTTAAGATCTCCGTTCAGAAATGCCGTCTTTACATCCATCCGATAGACTACCATGTTCTTACTAGCAGCGTTAGCCAAGAAGATTCTGATTGCCTCGATTCGAGCAACAGGAGCAAAAGATTCTTCAAAGTCTATACCCTCCTCTTGACGATATCCTTTAGCAACTAAACGAGCCTTGTTTTTCAACACATCACCATGCTCATCAAGTTTTACTTTGAAGATCCATTTGAGAGATATAATCATAGCACACTGGGCAGGTACTAACTCCCATACATCAAGTCGATCAAACTCATGAATTTCATCTTGCATGGCATTGAACCAGTTGTCTTCATTCATGGCAGTTTTAACATCTTTTGGTTAGATCTTAGATAGTACGGAGTTGAAGAAACACCATAAGGCATCGGTTGCAAGTTGTTTCCGGTTGATACAGGACGAGAGGGATTTCCAATGATGTTGTCTAATGGATGATCGTGAGTCCATTTTTGAAGGTGTTCATGTGGCAGTTGTTGAGGAACTGAGGTAGCTGAGTCGATGTCTCCTGAAGAAGATGGTTCTGATGATGATTTCGGAGTAGCAAATATGTTTTCAAATGGAGCATCCTCAGGAGTAGCAAAGGGATTAACTTCATCATTGATGCCGTAAACAGTTCCATGATGTACATTTGAAGAATGATGATTTGTTGATGAGATCAAGGATCGCAGCAGGTGCTTCTTGACTTAAAGATATTGAGACTGAAGGATTGACTTCATTCACATGAATATGAGCATCCTCTGTTGCAGGAATCATTACCTCATTAGTGTTTGAATCATACATTTCATCAAACATAGGATCAAACAATTTCTTTACATCATCTTCAGATGGGGTACATATGGAGTTTCTTGAGTAGAGTTTGGAACAAGAGATGAACCAATGGGACTGTCTTGAAGTGCGGGGCCTGAGCTGGATTGTCCAGAGCCATTTGACCGTCAGCTCATCAAACGTAACGTGAATGGTTTCCATGATATTTCGGGTTCTTTTGTTATAGATTCGGTATCCCTTTTTGTTTGGTGCGTATCCTACAAATACTCCACTGTCAGCTTTAGCCCTTAGTTTTCCTAAGTCTTGACCCTCATTAGTTGGATAGCACAATGCACCAAACACACGAAGGAGAGAGAGATTAGGTTTTCTGTTGTGGACAAGTTCATATGGAGTTTTTCCATGTACGGAGTGGATTAGAGAACGATTTTGTGTATAGCATGCAGGCGATTGCCTCCCCAGAGAAACATTGGAACCTTTGAGTAAATCAACATTGTTCTAGCGGCTTCAACCAGAGTCCGATTTCGTCTTTCAACTACACCGCTCTGTTGAGGAGTTCGTGAAATACTTCTTTGATGCCTGATTCCAACGCTTTCATAGAATTCATTAAGTTGTTTGTTGACAAACTCAGCCCATTGTCTGTTCGACAATTCTGGACGGTTTTGTTAAGTCGAACCTGCAACTGTTTGATGAGTTTGATGATGATATCGTGAGTTTCATCCTTTGTCCTTATGAACTTGACCTGTGAATCTAGAGTAATCATCAACCACAACTAACACATATTTCTTCCCAAAGATATTTTGTACCCTCATTGGTCCACATAAGTCCATATGAATCATTTGAAGGAACTTTCTGTGACAGAGTTAGTAGGTTTGGGTTTATGGGCATATTTCTTGCTTTTTCCCAATTGACATGCTGAACAAAGATGATCCTTTTCATACTTTAGTCTAGGTAAACCTACAACTAGGTCCTTTCTCGAAAGATCGTTGATGGTGCCGAGGTTCAAGTGATTGAGACGACGGTGCCATAACCATGACTTTGTTTTTGAAGCCTTTGATAACAAGCTGATTGGAGAAGCCCTCATCATGTCATCGATAGAGATGGTGTAAAGGTTTGACCCACGAGTTCCTTTTAACAGCTCCTTACCATTAAGATCTCTAACAAAGCAGGTATGTTTTCTCAAGGCAACTTCTAGATCGAGTCACGAATTGACCAACGGAGAACAGATTATGACCCAACCCTTCAACATAGTAGACTCTAGAGATGACACTATCACCTACAACATAATCTCCATAACCCATAATAGCACCGAAATGATCATTACCAAATCTAACAGCCCCGATGAACTTGCTCACGAAGTTCATGAGCCGCGACCGGTCTCCAGTCATATGCTTGGAACAGCCTGAGTCCCGGTACCACAGAACGATTTGAACGATCTGCAGTTGAACACAGACAAAAATGGATAACTCGATAATTGGGATCCCCATGCAAGAATGGGTTCCATTTGGTTAGTAACAATTATTGGAACACCCACATCGTAATCAGAAACATCCATATCGAGTAGAAGCAATGGAATCATTGGGAATAGATGCAATGTGGTGTTCAGATTTGCCTATTCAAAGTATGTTTACTTCTTAAGGGAATAGTTCTACCAATAGGCATCCATTTTCTAGTGGGCATAATCTTAGCAGTATGAGAACAAAACTGATTATTCTTATGACCAAAAGGTATCCAATAATAACCTATCTTTATAAAAGTTCTTCCCGTGGGTTTCCACTGTTTTCTAACAGCTCTTTCGCTTTTGCCTTTTTGCCTTAATAGCACGCATTATAAGCATTAGCAATTTTAATCGGGCATTTGACAAAGATTAGACAAAGCATTCACACCACATTCATGATTAGCA
Source organism: Chrysanthemum makinoi (assembly GCA_910596185.1). NCBI lineage: Eukaryota > Viridiplantae > Streptophyta > Magnoliopsida > Asterales > Asteraceae > Chrysanthemum > Chrysanthemum makinoi. Next base: position 253,298,372 of record OU343217.1, read on the forward strand.
ACAGAATTCAAGCATGCATCATTACAAGGTTTGCAGATAGTATCGAATTCAATTAATTACAAGACGCCTAAGGCTAATACTAGAATCAACACGATTCGTTTTATTCAACTCAAGCCTAACGTTCCTAGATTGGTCTTCTACTCTCTTCAAGTGCACATTCTTAGCTTGCAAGGTCCTATCATTCCTTGTATTGTCTTGAGACTTTGACCGCCGCTTTAAAGTCACCTGATTACTCCTGTAGAGGGAATGGGAACATTAGTTGGTTGATCTAATTTTGCATTCTGAACTTGATGTGCAAGGATCTGAAGTACTAGAAGGCACATTAGTGTATACTTTAAGACTGTGATTTGAGCTTTTTGCAGGCACACTAAAGTTCACTTTCTTAGCACTAACATATCCGGAATCTGAACTACTTGAAGGCACATTAGTGTTTCCCTTTTTAAGACTGGGCATAGAACGGATTTCCGCTTGGCACTAGGCATAGAAACAGGCATCACAGCTTTGCCTTTTCACCTAAGGTTAAGGATTTTGGGCATGTGGCAATTACACATTCTAGCAACTCTTGAGATCGTTTGGCCCGGAGGCAAGCAAACCTAATTTCACTATCAAGAGGTTTATTAATGAAATCCTCTTCGACAATCTCACGGAGACATTCTAGACTATCCTTAAGGTGAGCACAGGATTCATGAAAAGCATGTTCATTATTCCTAAGATGAGGAGGAATATATTTAACCATCACAGTGTATTTGCAGTCTAAGGGTGACTTTGAGACAACATTCTTATTGAAAACAAGTGGCGCTTTCCCATTTCCCGACTTCTTAGATTCTCAATTTCCTTTTGTAAAGACGTTATTTTTTCGTTGTTTTGGTCACGGGTGACTTTCATTGAATCATATAACTCTTTAAAATGTCGTTTAACTTTTTCATTTTCTTCTAGAAAACTCTCGTTTTCCTTTTGTAAGGCATCAACTAAGTTTTGAAGATGAAAAGTTTGAGAATTCTGAGAATCTAAAGAAGGAGGGATTTGGGAGCCTGTCTTATTGTTCGTTTGACCCTTTAATTGAGAGATTTGGGCTTTCAACTTTCTGATCGCGTTGCAATGAGCTTGAATCTGTTCATCACGTTTGTTAATTTGAAAAACTGCATCAAACTCTGGAGCATCTGACGATGTCTTGACATTTGAAGTTTTAACATTTTCTTTAAGATGTTGATATTTTAGTTGTAAATTAAAATGCTCAACTTCCAGTTTAGAAAAATGTTTAACCAAATTGTTGTGATCATCTAGTTCAATTTTCTCGTTTAGTTCAGAATTAGTTTTTTCAAGCTCAATGACATAATCATGGGAGACTTTCGTGCACAGATAGTTCATGAAATTTGGAAGCATTAATAGAGCAATTTGAAGCAGTGAAAAGATATCTTGAGCAACACATTCAGTAATAAGAGTCTCATTTAAGGTATGCAAGTTCTTCCTCTCAATCTCATTATATTTTAGTGCACGCCCATAATCACTAACTTCAACTACCATTGCATCAAATTCCTTTTCCATTTCTTTAATATCTGATTTTATCCCCTTTTAAGACTCTCAAAATGATCTTTTAGTTGTTTAAAGAAAGGCATGACCTCAGTTAAATAACATTCTTTCATTTGCTCAAAACCCCTTTCCCCTTCATTATCCCAGTGGGTGTGATCCTTTTCTTACAAGTTTTCTCAAAATCTGTAAATAGTTGAAGAATAACATATTGATGATTAAGGTCTTGCTTTTAGTGGCAATAGTTCTAGGAACTAAATGCATTGGTGTATTTGGAGGATACTCAGTTGCTTTAGGAATTTCCTACAAGGGGATTCTTTTCAACAAGATTTTCAAATTTTGCAAGTCCATATCCTTTTTCCAGAACACTTGTTCAGGGGTCAACAATGTTTGAGGCTTAAACATGTTCAAGGAAATCCAGTTTTCCTTCTTGTAGTCATGGGGAGTGATAATAATCTTTTTCTCTTTGCATTTCGGGTCATCTAGTTTTTGTTCATCCTTTCCCTAGTGACTTCATCTGATTTCTTATCTTCCTCAGCGCACTCAACGCAACTAGGTTTCTGCCTAGGCTTAAGAATTTCATTACCATCATAAAGCACCTTATGAGCATTTCTAGACTTTTTAATTACCTCGGATTCGTTCCTCAACAAGGGGAATGCTATGCTTATCGCTTAAGACTCGATGTTTAGTGACCATGTGAGTCGAATGGTGTTTCCTTGTATGTACAACTTGTTCTCAAGTTTGTTTTTCAAAGTTTTCAGATTAGAAAAATCTCTCAAGAGTTTTGATTCCTTTGCATTAAATTCTTGCTTAAGCATTTTCACATTTTCTTGAAGTTCTTGTTTTTGCTTAGATGTTTTAGAGAGTTTTTCTTGCAAGGAATTTAATTCTTGTTTCAATATTTCTTGTCTAAACTTACTTTTCTAATTATCAGTACTTACTTGGTTATCCATTTCTCGCCACGAGTGGTCAACTCAAACTTAGCACGTTGTTCATAAATAGCAACACGTTCTTTATAGGCATTTAGTTCAGAAAAAATGGAATCATCAGGCACATGCGTGTATTCATCACAAACATAGTCATTGTTGAATGCAGAAGATGCATCACTTGGTACAACTTCACTTTCACTTTGTTTCACGGATTGATCATATGGGACAATATTGATATTACCCATATTTTCAATATTTGATTCAATAGTTTCAGTTGATTGTACTTTGTCATGTATCTGGTGCACATCAAGATCATCGTATAGTTTTAATACCTCTGAGATGAGCTTGTTATGGGATGGCCCACTAGTGATGTAGAGGAGACCTTGGGAGAAACCATTGGAGAAATGCTAGCCATAAAATTGTGTGTGCCGTAGGTCCATCATCCACATCAGAGTCGTATGCATCACGTCACCACTTGAAAGGCATTCTCGATGATTGTGACCTATCTCCTGAATAGGCTGCTCATCCACATCTGCATCATAGGTCTTGGCATTGCCTTCAGCAAGAAATAGCAATTCCTCTTCATTCAGAGTAGCACCCTTGTCCTGAGCTTGAGCCAAAGATCATCTTCTCTGGTAATCAGATTCTGTGGGCGCTTAGGAGATGTACGCCTTGCAATGTGTCCCTCTCCACCACAGCTATAACATTTGATGAGCTTAGTTTGACCTTGGTTACCATTCCTTCCTCGATTCTCGTTTCCAACATAACCTCTCCCAGCTCCACCTCGTCCCTGATCATACTGTCTTTCCCTTCAATGGTTGCACCACCATCCTTCCATCTTTAATAGTGGCTTGATTGTGTGGGTTAGATGCAGTTCTAAGGTTGTTGTTGGTTTGTGGGAGAGTATTCATGTTTTGACTGATGAGAAGAGCTAGTTGATTAATGAAGCTATCCACGTGAGTATCAAGATCGCCTTGTTTGTACATAGGATCGAATGAGTTTGTGATTACCATTACCCAAGGGTATGACTTGTGATGCTTTGGTTGTGATTCCGATGTTTGAGTAGAAAGCAGTAGAGTCATTAGACGAGCTTGTCTCTCCCTCGTTGGTTTTGAACTGATTGAGAATTAATTTTTCAAACATAGCATGTCTCTCATTCTCAAGGAGGAAGGCATAGAGTTGCTCATAGTTTGTATTCTTCAATCCTTTAGTGAGCTTCACAGTGGTAACAAACTTGTGCCATTCGGGATTCATGTTGTTCACAAATTTTGAGTTCAAATGAATGTTAGGCATAGTCATTCTGATGTTCCTCATGTCATTAACTAACTTATGAAATCTCACATAGTACTCATAGACACTCTCATCTGGTTTCATTTTGAAATGCTCAAATTCGTCATAGAGTTGGGATTCTCTGTCTTCCATAGTTAATTCGTAACCCTGAGAGAAGCATCTTAACATTGTCCCAAACCGCCTTAGCATCCGTGTTATGATTGATCGCCTTGTAGATGTCTTTAGGAAGACCTTGAAGAACAATGTTTGAAGCCCTGATATCTGCATCAAATCTCTTTTTATCTTTATCATCAAGCTCATCATACATCTTAGGTCTGTCAATTCCGAAAACAGGAGTACCATCTGCATTAGTATCAAGTATGTCTCTAGTCGTCTCAACTCGATATGGTCCTTCATCAATGGATTTGAGAATGTTGACACCATTTTCCTTTCCAAGGCAATACAGTCTAATTCGTTGAGCCCAAGAGTCGTAGTCAGCTCTGTCAAGCATGGGTGGACGAGTATCTGAACCAGCTGCTTGAACATCTTCAAAGAACAGTGGAGATAACGTGGGAACGCTGGTAGACATGTTAACAGATTATACGGGATTTTATAGCTCTATGATTAAACCGGGAAATGGATTCTTTCACTGGATTTTACTGAATCAAGAGAAAACCGTAAACAATCACTCAAGACTCTGGATGATAAAATACTAAATCGCTAGAAGATAATGCACTAAGTCGCTAGAAATTAGTTCACTAAGTCGCTAGAAATTAATGCACTAAGTCGCTAACCCTTAATTCGCTACACCCCTAAGTCGCTAGAGTCCCAAGTCGCTAAACAGAAAAACAAGTCGCTAAGTAGTAACTCGCTACTGACCAAGTCGCTAACCAAATTTTGGCAGGAATTCGCTACACAAGTCGCTAGAGACACAAGTCGCTAAAGAGCAACTCGCTAATGACCAAGTCGCTACCACAAGTCGCTACCCGTAGTGGAGAATCCACTACTTGTACTTTAACTCGCTAGGTCTAACTCGCTAGTTCCAACACTGTAAGTCGCTACACAAATGTGAAGCAAGTCGCTACCAAGAAACTATTCCGTGAGCTAAGTCGCTAGCTTGAGAAAACCATATAAACCTCACTTTTCAATCCAAAAACAACCCAACCAAGATGATTCAAGCTTACCAAATGAAAACCTAAACACTTTTGATGATTCTAAACATAAAAGTACAACCAAAATCTAAACTTTAACACTAGAAATCAATCAAATGATGCTAAAACCACTAAACTTTTTCAAACTTAAAAACCACCTAAAAACCACTAGAAATCCAAAGATGTGTAAGATATGATCTAACCATGGCTCTTGATACCAATTGTTAGATATTAACTTTTCACATACACAGCAAACCATAACACAAGGTGTAGCTTAAGATGGAATTCTAGAGAGAAAGTTAGAGGTTTAGGGAACTTAGTGAGAGAAAGTGAAATTATTATTATGAGCTCCAACTCTCTACCTTGGGAGGTAGAGAGTATTTATAGTCTTACATAAAACGCCACACAACGGGTCGTGGATCAGGCATACAGTGGGTAAAGACCCGTCCGTCCTCCACGGTGTTACTTAACTAAATACTACTTATCTTAAAATAACTACGACTACGAGCTTTCTAACGATTACATATACTTGAGGTGACCGACTCTTTAATACCTGGAATTTCTAATTCCTAACACCCATGAACTTTCACAATGACATAAGAACGAAACGAGTGAGGTTTGCCTTGTTTAGGTTACTCGAGGAGGGCAAGTCTTTTACCCACTCGGCCTATTTGGTGGTGGTTAATTACTTTCACAACGATATATTAAAATAAGTGTTTTGCTAACCACAACCCCCCGTAGGGTTGTGTTTAAGTCTCATCATTTGTGTAAAATAACATTTAATGAACTCGTTATTTCCATACCTATACCTTTTTGATGATTATAATTATAGAAACTGTTGTTAAACATGAAATATGTGATGTTAATTAAATGTTGATTTTTCAATTAAGAAAAGCATATAAAATAATAAAATTAAATCACCCGCCATATATCTGAAATGATTAATGAAGTTATCTTATATGCGTAGAATATGGGATTCCACCGTACAAAGAAAAGTTCACGAAGATCGATGATGAGAATATGGTGAAAGAGGTAGAAGTTGTGGAAGGAGGGTTTCTCGATAATGGATTTAGTCTCTATAGAGTGAGGTTTGAGGTCAAAGTGAACCCTAAGGACGCAACGGGTTCATCATCTTTGGTGAGATCGACAATTGAGTATGAGCTTAAAGAAGAGGCTGCTTCAAATGCTTCTTTAGTCACCATGGAGCCATTGAAGATCGTTATGAAGGTTGCCAATGAGTATCTCGTAAATTCTAGTTGAGTAGCACTCATTGGTGTTTGAATGTTTTCGTTGCTCTATGTTTTATTTCAGTATAAATAAGAAATCCAAAAACAAAAACAAATGGCATAAAGCTTACATGGTATTTCTTTCCAGTTATCTAATTAATTTAGCCTCTATAAGTTGAAAAGATATTTCTTTCTGCAAGTAAGATAGTCCAACACTCCAAGTTTCTGACCTTTTAGCCATCCACATAGTTTGACTTACACAAGAGAGACTTAAACGATAACGCTTTTCATTTTCAGAAGGTTGGCGTGATTGACCACTTCAGGTTGTTTGCACTTAGTAGAATTGAACTTAATACATCTCATATTTTATTGACGGTAGTCACAAGCCTTTTGTCACTAGGCCATCGGGTGACAAACGCTTGACAATATGTTTGTGTAATTTTTCGTAAGTATTTTATGTTTGATGTATAGATGTAATATATCCATTTATTTGAAAATTAATTGAAATTGCAAATCAAATTCTATTTTATAAACATATATATACTTAGTGTTATCTACATACATGAAGAGAGGACATTAATCAAACCCAACCTGATTTGTTCAAGTCATACCAAAACCATTTTATCGCTCGATGCCCCCTGTAACCATAATTTTTGGCTCCGCCACTGACTCCAACGTTTGCTTAACTAAATTTACTATAGATCAGTACTCGAAATAAACATCAGGGTCTCCAAAATGATAACCATCTTCCTTGTCCATCATGATAAAAAAATAAAAATACTTATATACTCTACATGTCGAGACAGATCAAGTCATCCAACGTATCATAATTGACAAGAAGGTCAAAATCTCATTGAGTGAGTTAGATTTCAATAAACAAACAATTTATGTCACAAGAACTGATATCCGGCCTAAATTGATGTTTCTAAGATACGTGATTAAAATGAACTAGTTTGCTTCATTACAAAAGACACGTAGCATACAATTGTCCCAAACATGGGTTGAGCACATTAGATGATAAATGCACAAGCCCGTTTGTAGGCTTTGGGTCATTTAACGTCTAATAAAGCACACAACCATTTGACTGGAAACATTTTACGTATACCACTAGGCTACAAGTGTACGTAAAAGTATCGTCTATATTCAATAAAAGTTAGACAAAATGGTCTAAAAAGACATCCAACTTGCCACTTTTTCTTTTTGTAGGTATTAAACTTTTAATTTTCCTATTCTAGCACCCAACTTTCTTAATTTTCCTATTTGTAGCATCTAACTTTTTTAATCATCCTATTGTATGCATTCAACTTCCTTAATCTTTATATTCGTAGGCATCCAACATCCTTAATTTTCCTATCGTCACATCACTTTTTTGCGCTACAGGGCTACAATAGGAAAATTAAGAAAGTTGGATGCTACAATAGGAAAATTAAAAGTTTGATGCCTACAAAAAGAAAAAGTGCCAAGTTGGATGGCTTTTTAGACCATTTTCCCTAAAAGTTACGCTAACTACATTGCAATCCAAAAAACAAATACAATTAGAAAGAGTAGATGAACACGAATGCAATTCTAAACTAGCATGAGTCTTAAGGACAGGCTCTTGTTAGACACAATTTCTTTAACACAACACATCTGTACAACCACAATAACCATTTCTCTAGATGTAAGAGTCAAAGCATTCGTACTGCGTAAATTTTGTAACAGAACGGTCCTTTGACCGTTAGTCCGTTAACTCTTCTCGTTAAATCAGTCATGTCATGTGTATCTTACATGAGGGTATTTTGGTCATTTATTGTCAACATCTTCAACCTCATTTGTTTGTTCATGATTTCAACTTGAGTTCTTATGTTGTTTCAAAGATAAAATCTATATTAAGTCAGTTAAAAAAAATATGTAAACATCTATACTACTAAAATATTGAAGTGCTTAATTTAATGTGCAAGAGTTTTAGTGCACAAAATTAAGTACGGTACAACCTATCTAAAGCCACACAAAAACTATATCAATTACAACATTCATCTATGATTACAGAATTAATTCGGAATATCAAGTGATGCGGAATATGAATTGTTGCTACGGTTTCGAGTATATGAACCATCTTTGCACTTACTACACATAATGATCTCAATACTATAAATAAGAAATGTATTATGTATGCTTTTGTAATATGGCAAACATGTTGACATATGGGTCTTTGTTTGTGATTGTATTGTTAATGATTGATTATTACTAATCTTATATGTGTTGTGCTGGTTGCAGGATAGGTTTTTGGCAAGAAGATGGTGTAGGAGATGATATCTTCGCCAACAACCGTATGTCTTCTTTCTTTCCCTATTAAAATTTTTAAAATATATTTATATAAGCAAACACATACACACGTAAAATGTATTTGATTTTATTTGACCCCTCATGCATGAGGAGGGGGTGGCTAACTCAAATTCATTCATTTCTTTTTCTTATAAAAAGTATTTGTGTGGCCAACTCTTGAAATTCTCACCCTTCGTCTCCAAAAGCCACGCTAATTACAAATACTTGCATAAGACATTGTTAGAGCTGCAACAACACACACACAATGTTGGTCAAAATGATAATAAGAGAACTAATATAAGGTAATTTAGTTCCAATAATATACTGATTAGTTTTTACCTTAAGAAGAATGAAGCAACATGAATTGTGTTTAGCCTATATATGGTTTTTATTAAAACTACAATCATTAGTACCACAACTGGTGTTTACTATGGAACTTAGCTTAACCCACATGTGAATTGTGTCTAGACTATATATATGGTAAGAATTATTTATAATTATTGGTGCCTGCAACATAATTTTTTCCTCGAGCAAAAGGATACAGGATGTCAATTAGTAACAAATGAGATACATGTCTTGATCCAAACCCAATCTGCCATTCATACCATATTTACGTAGTTGCATGATTATATGTTAAACAAGGTTGCATGAAATTGACCATTTGCAGTTTATGTTTAATTTCTGGAATGATCGTCGACTTTAAAAGTTTTTTGCCACTATGTTTATAGGACTCATGGGTTCTAAAGAGTTGGAAATAATCAGCTCACTTCCCATCATGATCTTACAGGTTGTTTTCTCTTTTTTGTTTGAGTTGAATATTGTGGGTTAATTTTTGTTCAAAGTATTTTATAGGGTACGTAATTGGATCATTTATAGTTTTGTATTCATTTCATGTTTTATGTTTGCAAAATGTGATTGTTTTTATTTTTTTTTCCAGAATTCTAATGACTAATGGTTTGATTTTGGAGAAGGATAGTCGTTGAGACCCAGACCATGCCAAACACAAGAAGTTCATGTGACATGACAGTTGCTATGGATATAAACAGATTATGCCCATAGGTTGGATGAGTATGGATTGTGATCATGTGATATCTATATCGTTATTTTACCAATTGATGTTATTTTTTGTATACAAATGTAATGGGCGAGTTTGATTGTAACTATACATTTGTGTGTTTCGGTTTTTGAATCACGATATTCTTTACATGCAAATGAATTATATTTTGTTATTGATTTGGTGCTGAAAATCAAGTTTAGTATTTGAAGTAAATTCTTTAATTTTGGATGATAAACTTTTCAAGCTTTTTCATGACTTCGACATCCTTGCCCCTAAGATCGAACCTCAAACTTTCAAAGCCATCAATCTCTTCGAAGGTGATGGTAGCTATGAAATATTAGACACAATCGGTGCATCGCACGGGTTGAATAAAGCCTGTCTATATTATATATGCTAACTAAAAATAAATATAGTTTCAATCCACTAAAAAAATAAATGCAAACACGACTATATAAAACTCAAAACTCATTTCTTTTTTCAAAATCATCATTATCCTCACTCTCTCTCTCTTTTTTTTTTTCATCTTAAGAGCATCTCCAATACATTATATAATACAAAGTTGAATACACTGCCACATCACTATTTTACTAATGTATACAAAACTCTCACAATGCATTAAACTTTCCACAATTTATTACATTTTCACTTCATAATATTAATTTAATCATTTGAGTCCACTAGCTAAAGTAAATTGTGAACAAAATAAAAAGTCATGTGCAAAAATAAAACAACAAACTAATAAATTATTCTAAATGGGTCCACCATATGTGTTTAATAGTAGTATTTTCAAAGACACACTCATCTTTATGCGTGTGTTGACATGGAAATTCACAATGGAATTGAATATTTAATGCCCTCACAATGTTTTCCATTAAACGATGACTCCTAAGCTGATTGTGGATGCTCTAAGGCACTGAAGTGTAAAGTTAGTATAAACCGGTAGTTAACTGACCCTAACCAATCAAGATCCAACACAAACAAAAAACTTAAGTACACAAAAGACACATGTACACATGAAAGAATATGTCCAAAGACTTGTTAGACTAGTTGTAATAGGGTAAATGTCGGTCGGGTCGCCACTCCAAAGACTAGTCCCCTTGCTACATTCAGTCATGAGATGTCGGTCCGACAGAGAAGAAAAGGAAAAGGTCGGCTAGTCAAGACGGCAGAGTTACCGTTTGAAAGAAGAGAGACTTTTTTGTGTGTGTGGGGTGTTTATTATTATTATTTTTGGGTATGTTTTTGGTAGTATTCTCGGTCGCCTTATATTATACCATTGATTATTAAATAGTCTAGAAAAGAGAAAGCTGAGGTGGCATGGGAGATGTAGATCACTTAGGGTGCGTTTGGTTCGCATAATATTTTTGAAAGAATTGTAATCTTTGGAAAGTATTGTAATTTGAATAAATTATAATTCAATGAATTGGAATGTGTTAGAATTAGAATATTTGAAAAATGTAATTGATAAAATCTGTCATTGTGTTTGGTTGACAGGGTCGTCTCCCTTGACACTAACTAATATGGTTGATTTCGCACCGGGTCGTGTGGTGGTCGAAGCAGCGCAACGTAAGCGTGTCAAGTACAAGGCTAAATGTGCAGACATTGGATATAGGTTTCTCCCCTTCTCATTCTCTTCCTTTGGGGAGCTTGACAAGGACGCGACAACCTTACTACCGCATCCGAAGCTTCTCATTGACTCAGGGAATTGGTGCACCGTGCTCGGATCATATTTTAGTAGGGTTAGCTTTGCTTGCTAGAGGATGGGGCCCAATTAGTTTCTCGGCTCCCACTATTTCTTATAAACCGTATGATTTTCTATGAAGTGGTTTTTATAAAAATAATAACAATAATAAGAGTAAAATACATGTTCGTCCCTAATCTTGTACATACGCCGAACGCTAGGACAAAGTTCCCTTTTTCATCGCCGGGAGTCCAAAACAAGTTTTTTATAGGCTAAACTCGTCTCTTGACCATTAACGCCAGGTCAACGTCTGATTTATGTTAGTTAGTCGAGGGTATTATAGTCCATACACATTTATACCACACCTTAACTAAACCAGAGAAAAGCTATTCCGTATACCATCTTGATCGTTTCCCTGCCTCGTCACACAACCCTCACATACACTTTAACAATGGCAGACAAGGACGTTACTTTTACAGCAGTAACTGATGAGATGGTAAAATATGTGAAGGCCAAATATGGGGATACTTGGTTACAAGAAGATGAAATGTCTGATGAAATGTTTGAAGATTTATGCAGATTTGCGAAAGAAGCTGAAGTGATGAAAGGTTAGTTGGTTTTTTTGTATTTGTGTGATTGGCATTTTAAGGAATGAGCATAAATAACCCTATTTTATTTGCAAAAAATCTGAGCAGTGTCAGAATCTGCCAAAAAAAGGGATTATAAAAAGCTAAAGGTATCTGACGATATGATTGAGTATGCCATGGCTACTTATGGAGTTATGGGAATAAGTGGGATATAGGAGATGACATTGCTGATGTGATACTTGAAGACTTGTGGGAAAATATGGGAATAAGGAGTTTGAGAAAGGTTAGACTTAATGTTTGCAAGCTAAAAAAGTTGTAATGGCTTTGATTTCTTTTTGTTTTGGCTATCTTTCCAAACTAACTTGAAGGAATTGTTAGGATTAGAAATCCGTAGTAAAGAGTCGGTCACCTCAGTATAATGTATTCGTAGAAAGCTCGTAGTCGTAGTCACGTAATGTTAATAAGTAGTTTGTTGGTAACCCGTGGAGGACGGACGGGTCTTTACCCACTGTATGCCTGATCCATAGCCCGTAGGAGGCGAGTCTTGTAAGAAACTATAAATACCCTCCACCTCCCAAGGTAGAGGGTTGGAGCTTCAATACCATTTTTCTTTGTTTCACATAGTTCCCAACTCTCTTTACTTTCTCTCTCTAGAACCTTAAAACCATACGCCCCATTTATGTTAAGATATGATGTGTTTGTGAAATCCAATATGTTACAAATGGTATCAGAGCCTGGTTTGCTCATCCTTCTTACATGTTCTTGGATTTCTAGTGGTTAATATATTTTTTTGGGTTTGAAAAGGTTTAGTGGTATTTTCATCATTTGACTATTTTCTAGTGTTAAAGTTTGGATTTTGATTGTACTTTTGTGTTTAGAATCATTATAAGTGGTTAGGTTTTGATTTGGAAGGCTTGAATCATCTTGGTTGGGCTGTTTTTGATTTGAAAAGTGGTTGTTTTTGAAAATTGTATGAAGTGAGTTGCGCCTCGTAGTATTTTTCTTAGAAGCGAGTTGGTTTGTTCCTTGAAGCGAGTTGTCACTAAAGCGAGTTGTCACTTAAGCGAGTTGTCGCTTGAGTAAATTGCTTTGGAAGCGATTTATCTGCCTATGCGAGTTGTCACTTAAGCGAGTAAGATATTAAGCGAGTTGTCTTGGAAGCGAGTTGTCAGTTTATGCGAGTTGTCTCCTAAGTGAGTTGCTGTAGAAGTGTTTTGGGTTTTATGCGACTTGACTATGAGCGAGTTGCCTCTTTATGCGACTTTGTTCCATGCGACTTGTCTATTAAACAGTTGTCATCAAAGCGAGTTGAATAGGGTGCGAGTTGTTTGGTGTGCGTTTTGTTGACTTTTCCCGACAAAACTTCAAACGGCCATAACTTTGGAACCGTAACTCCGTTTTCAGCGTTCTACCCATCAAAACGACCGTGAGAACGAGGAGAATGGTACATTAGGCACACGATGCCCTTTAACTAAGTCTGATGATTCTACTAGTTTAGCTTCTAGTGATAATGCCATAGAAACTAGGGTCTCTGCTGATTCAAAGATTGTTTGCGCTAACCAAAAGGAACCCATTTTCACATGGGGATCCGATGTTTTCAAATTTCCACCTTTTTCTGTGTTCCAATGCAGGTCATACAAATCATCTGTTTGTACTTGGATTAAGGCTGCTCTAAACAGATAAGGGGAAATGACAATGACGTCTGTTCACATCAGTTCAGGCCTCGTTCTTCATCACTATGGAGTCTGTAGATAACACTTCAGGCCCCGTTCCTCAAAGAAAAGAAAAGTGTAGGCTTCAATGCGCTTTATCTTCAGAAGAAGAGAAATCTTCATTTTTATGACCATTCTCATTGACATTCTTCATCAACAAGCTTCATGTTTTTCAATGCTCATTCAATCCTCAAGTGGATCCCGTCATTGGTATATATTCTTATTCACTTGCTCAATCAAAAATGGCAAACTTCATTTGCAATTTTTGAGGGGAAGAAGAGTGCATATACTACATGTTGATGGATGCTTGAGTTATGGTCATACGACTCTCCAACGCCTAATGTCCTCACTCACTAAGGACAACTGGGATTTACTATTTGGGATCTTGTTTTTTCAAGATATGTTTGATAAGTACTTCCAACCTCCAACGAATGTTGATCATCTAGTTTCTGAAGCTCATGCTCCGTTCCTCTGACTCACACGGTTCACCATCTAAGAGTACTTCTCAGACTACTCAAGAAGCCTAATATCCAGTTATTCCTCAAGCGTTGTATAATGACTATCATTGTAGTTGCACTCATGAATAATGATCCGCTCTTTGGTATTCCTTTGCCAAATCTTCACGGATATTGTTCATGAATAATGATCCGCTCTTTGGTATCCCTTTGCCAAATCTTCACGGATTATTGTGCACTATGTAAATCAACCACATGAACATTAAGGAAAATGACTACCTCATCCCTTTGAAGACATTATTGATGAATCTTCCCGATCAGTCTCTATATGTATATCTTTAGGAAGATGGCATTGATGTTGAGGAATCATTTGATCCAGTTCATTCAATGGATCAATGTACATCAATTGTATGTTTATTCACATGTTGGACATTTGACACAAGTTGATTACTTCGAAGTTAATCATTTATCACTTATTTGAGATTGAAGTTGACTTTCACTAAGGCGTGTACTTATTTGATAACTTTTCTCGACTCTTAAGAATTTGAGTTGAAGACTTGGTTTATCTAGTTACCCAGCTCGAGGTGGATGTTAAAGACCGAAGATGTAGATAATCTCAAGAGGTGTTAATGTCTCATACTTTGTTTGAGTAGTGAGTACTTAGAGATTTGCTTGAAGCATAGATTCTCGACACCGTTCTTCCATCATTAAGTGCAAGCTTAAGATACAAATGTGGGGAATTCGACTTCAGTATTCAAGTTTGGTATAACGGGTTTTTCTTCTTTAGTGGTTACTTCAAATAGTCTACACATGGGTTGATAAAGATAGTCTGAGAGAGTTTCTTTTCTGTAAGAGTTGATTCTCCACCAGGATTCTTAGCTAATATTGCTGTTCTTATCTATTTCAAGAATATTGGTATATATATATATATATATATATATATATATATATATATATATATATATATATATATAATGTGTTCTAGATTCTGAGGTATCAAAACCAGCAAGGGGAAGGAGACCTACATCTCTAACACACAACGAGTACACGTGATGAACTTAATACTTCTTCTCCATTGAAGTAATCCTCCGGGAAAGACAAAATGTCATAACCATAGAGAAACTCAGTGTTTAACTCGTAGCCTTTGGTGTGTTATTCCAACTATTTGGGGAAGGATGTATTATTCCAACTATTTGGGGAAGGATATAATTATTCCAATATTTGGGGGAAGGATATATTATTCTAACAATTTGGGGAAGGATTTATTATTCCACCATTTGGGAGGAGTGGTCTCTGGATACTTTTGGTATGTGTTATCTCAGCCTTCAGTAGAAGAAATATGAGAATAATACTTGGAACGTGAGATGATATTGCTTATCGACATCTTCTATATGATTTATGATAAAGTGCTTCCGGTTAGCGCTTCATGTACACAATTTAATGATGATTCCGAGGAATCGCAACCATCGGGGAGAGATATGTGTACATCCGGGTCGCAAACAAGTTCACATGATCGACTTAATCAGTTATTCTGGAGTCGACATCTACAGAGAAGATCATTGATTCAACCAGTATCGTGATGTCGTTGTTTCTTCTCTTGTTGGGGTACTTGGGTACATTTATGGGATGAATGGTTATATGGAAGATAACTGGAATGCACATTGTAAAATGAGGATGTTGATATGTTGTTCCCCTGAATAGACAACTTCTTGCTCAATCTCGAAGAGTAATGTGTACTTCGGAGATGCACAACAGGTTCATGTGATCAGGCTCAATCGTTTATCCCGAGTATCATAACCACAGTAATGATCCGTGTTAACTTGTTACTTCGTTGTTATCGTCTTCTTCGGGTTCTTGAGCTTCATTTAATTAGACTGTTTGCTCACTTCATCTTTTGGGGGAAATGGTATGAATTCGAAGATTGTCGGTTTGGGGGAAAGCTATCAAAGATTCACGTTTAGAAGCCTGTTCAGAAGATTTCTTAGAAGCCTCGATGCTTGGTGGTGAAAGTTTAAGAGATGTTGATTTCTTTCTTCTACAACGTGCTGAACGATATCCTTGTCTCGGTACTCATTTCATCATTCTCTTAAACTAAATTATCCTCTTTGTACATATTTTATCAAAAAAATAAAATACAAAATTATAATCAACAAAAAGAAAATAGAAAAATATAAAATTTTCAAAAAAACCCATAAAAATCAGAAAATCTTGAAAAAAATTCCCAAAATATTGTTTCTTTTGTCATGTTTTTCCTGGTTTTCCGATAACATCTACGACTTTGAATTGTCATTCAATAATGGCACGGGTCTTTAGATGAATTTCGAATTGAAGTAATAAATTAAAAAAAAAAAGAATTTATTTTGAAAAAAAAATTGAGATGGAGAAAAATGGTGGTTTATTGTCATTTCAGGCAGTAACCCGTTTTTAAAGAGAGAACAGAGCCATGCTTTATCTTATTTTGAAACGTCATGCTCTGATTCAAAAAACTATTATTATAACAAATGTTTGTCACCAAAAAGACAAATGTTTCCATCACAAATATTTTTCCTTCTAAATATTCTTCGAAATAATATTGTTTTTAAAAATGGAAAAATATTAGTTTTGAAAATAAATTGGACTTAATTTTGAAAATCACCGGACTTCATTTTATCAAACTTAAGTCACTCAATCAACGACTACGGACATCGATTGAGGGGGAGAGTGATTTAAAATAAAATCTTTTCAAACGATATTTCTTCAAAAAAGTCTGTTTTGTACAAAATAAGTTGTGATCTAAAGATTTAATGTTATGTCATGGTATGATTGTCTTTAAAACTCAAAGATATTTCAAAAGGAAATTTTTTCTGTTCTTGTTTGATTGTGAAATTGTTTTATTTTACTTAAAGATCTCTTAAAACTATCATACCTGACACTAACAATATTTAATGTCTAAAATCTATCCTTATCAGTCATTTTTTAAAATTAAATTTTGCCACGTCTTTTCCCAACATTTTCTAAATGATTTAAATCAATTGGGATCACAAATCTCAATTGGTTTGAAATTTTTGATCGGGGGAGAGATCGTGATTTAAATCTCAAATAGGTTTTAAAGGGTGATTGTTTTCAATAAGCACTCCTTCCTTCATAACGATTTCAAATACATAATGCACATGATTGTGGAGGAGCATTTAACCAAAAGGAAGAGCTTTTAAATCGTACTTTCTAAAACCTTTAAACCTTATTAATCACTTGTGATCAAAATCTCAAAGGGTTTGATATTTTTTCGGGAGAATTTGTGATTTAATATGAAAAATTTGATAAAGGTGATCGACTTGATTCAAAGTGTCTCTTGCGGTTCTCCCATATGTGCTAACGGCTTTCGAATCTCGAAGCACATATTGAGGAGCATTTCCAAGAAAATAAACTTTTAAAGGTACAAAAGATTTCTATGTTTCTTGCATAAAGTACCTTGATTGATTTTCTAATAGTTTCTTAATGGCTTTTGTGAGCGTGGATGTACTTCAAAAGAACTCTTGCCTCTATGTGATAAAATGATTTTCAAATATCCTCAACGCATTTTGAGGGAGAATTACCAAAGAGTGAATTCAAATGGCTTTTTCTAAGGAAATTGTGATCAAGAAAGTATTTCAAAGAACTCTTGCCTCCATGTGCTAAACAATTTCAAAATCATATGCACATGTTGAGGGGGAGCATTTCTAAAATGATCAAAATAATTAAGGTACAAAATGCTTTGATTTTATATCAAAAGTACCTTGATTGATTTTCCAAATGATTTTTAAATTGGTTTCGAGAAGGAAAGAACAATACCAAAAGACCGACCAATTTACTTTATGCATGGTTTATAAGGATGGTTAGGTTAGGTATTCGTTCCCACGATCCCGCCAGTGCCGGAGGGATCTACCCAGGGATAATCCACTATATAGTGTAGAAGTCCTTAGGTATATTGAAAAAAGGAGAAAAGTGAGAAATGGGAAGAGTGCGGACTGAGATAGAGCTAGATCTGGAATAAACCCAATAAGGTTCTAGTAATGAAGTCTCGGTAAGCACTAAAGGGGTTGAATAATGAAAAAGAAATGAATATGAAAAGGGTGAAAAGAAATAGCCCTCAATTAATTCAACCTTAGAGGCAAACCGGTTCAATGCATAAGATCTTGGTGGTTACTAAGGTAACACTAGTGTATTGAAGACAAGCGTCATGGACCCGTGGCGACACTACACTAAACAATTTCTCCAAGCTACTCAAGTTCCTTTTAAAAGGGCTTGTTTCATTCTCACGGGAACCTACGCAATCTATCGACTTTCTCTTGAGATTGTTGATATTGAAGAAGGAGACCACTCTCGTCTCGGCATAGGAAACCAAAATGCACAATTGAGTCTAGAGCCAAGAGATCGTCCACAATATCTCATTAGGACACAAAATTCATGAAGACTTGTTGTTTCACACAATGTGGAAAGAAAGTATATATATTGAGAGTCATACGCATTATCCTTGTGGTATTGCCAGAACATCCGAGTGATATGTAAAAGTATTCACGGTGAAGATGGAAATCCTTCTAGAGCCAACATCAAACAAGCTCTTGGTGGGTGACATGTGAGATCTTTCCAAAAGATCAAGCTTGTGACAACTGGACAGAAACGATGGGGCGATTCACTCTTGAATCAACCTTGGTCCAGGAATGGAATTGACGAATACTTTTGGAAAAACAGTTCGATGTGCAAATCTTCTTTTCTCTAGCACATCGAATGTGTATTCATGTTTTCAAACACAAAAAGTATCTCTGATTGAAAAAATACTTTTGGAAAAACCATTCGATGTGCGAATCTCTTCCATTCTCTAGCACATCGAATGTGTACTCTTTTCAAATACAAAAACTATTTTTGATTGAAAATTGATCTTTCTCATAAAACCTTCGATGTATTGCAAAACTCTTTCTTCAAGCAATACGCAATTTTTTTCAAATTAATTTTTCATCAATCAGTGAATCTCAATTCGCTGGTTCACTCACTCCATGTTGTCTTTTTGAGGCGTTCGATTTGAGAACGGCTAGAGCAATATGTGAAACCTGTCAGAGATTCTTGAATTATACGATCCGCAGGCGGTACTTCTCTTCGATCAGCGAGGGCGTGGGCGTGCCCCTCAATTAACAAAGTGATCAAAGACACTTTTGCGCTTTATTGCTAGCTTGTATGCAGGTACACCCGGCAGTTCTGGTGATCGAAGTGAGGATTCAATCCATAGCCGCATGCTCACACATCGCTTTCACAATCTAAAGAAATCATGGTAAGTGCATATCTTCATCAAGCTGACTCACGATATTTTCAATTCTTATACTTTGCTACGCTCTTTGGAAATATTATGAATCGACAAAAGCTTCACGCGGCTCTCGATGAGAAGATATCATGATCCAAAATGTGAGCATGTCGGTCCAAAAGTCACAACTTCACATGATGGCGATACATCACAATAAAGGGTGATCGAGATTTACTGTAGGCGATGATCTCAAAGAAAGCTCGAAGATCATCAAGATGTGGATCAGTTCAAAGACCTCCACTTAAAGTACAAAATGATTGGACTTTGAAGAATCAATTTGCTAAAGCACAAAGAATGCGGATATTGAAGAATTGAAGTCTACGAGCTCGAGCATAAAGACAAATATAGAATGCTAGGATTCAAAATGTAAATCATGGGGTGAAGGACCTTAGGGAGATTGTTAGGAATTGGAAATTCCAGAAGGAATTCTCGATCACCCCAGTTATTGTTTAGCATATCTTAGCTCGTATACTTTACGTTATTTAGTTAGTTAGCTAGTTAGTTATTAGTTTAGAGCAACACCATGGAGGAAGGATGGGTCTTTACCTACTGTATGCGACTCGCAGTCGAAGGGCGTGTAGTATGTAACTATAAATACCCTCTACCTCTTAAGCTAGAGGGTTGGACATTTCACATTCTTAATCTAACCTTCTATGTTTTCTTTCACTTTCTCTCTCTAGAAAGGATCCCACTTTCTCTCTCTAAACTCTATCTCATTCGATCTATTGTTGAGCTTATTTGTGTGTTTATGAAATCCAATATCTTACAATAACCTAGGCTCTGGTACCATTTGTAGGATCGTATATTTTATGTTGTTTAGATGATTCGGGTGGTCTAGGATTATGACTAAACAAGAGAGCCATTTTAGAGAGATGAAGAGAGTAGAGAGAGTGATTCTAGAGAGATAAACAAAAAGAGAAAGGTTAGATTAATGAGAAGCACCACCCCTTCCAAGGATGGAAGGGGTATTTATTAGGGGTGGCAATCTAGTTGTCATTGTTAACCTATTCGGGTTCGCGTGTTGGCGGGTTAGTATGCCTTTACCCAAACACGACCCATTTATTATTGTGTCAAGAAACTCAACCCTAACGGACTGCATATTGATTGTAACCCATTTGTGACTCGTTTAACTCATTTAAGTAAATAGGTCAAGCAGTGAATAAAGTTGGTGGTTTGTCGATTTAACTAGTTTAAATGCAAAAAATGGTATAAGGATCTAAAGTATGACAAGAATAACATACAAATAACTATGCGACAATTTTAAAGATTACAAGCGTCAATTTTCATGATATCTAAGGTATAAAATTATAATTCACTTATACTAAGAAAATAACAAAATACATGTAATCCACATCCAACATAAAAACTAGGTTATATATTTTATTTTAAGATCTTATATACTTAAAGGGTTCCCGGGTTAACCTATTTAATACTTACTCAACCCAAACACGACTAGTTTATTAAGCGAGTTAAGCGGTTGACCGTTTTGACCCAAACCTATTTATCCTCAACCCAACATGTTTAACCGTATCGGGTTTGTGTCGTTTATCGTGTCGTGTCAGAATTGCCACCTAGTATTTATAGTTCTGGACAATCGCCTCACTCTGGAGGCGTGGATCGGGCATACAGAGTGGGTAAAGACCGTCCTTCCTCCACGGTGTTGCTCTAAACTAAATAACTAACTAAATAACTACTAAATAACGTAAATAACGATATGTCTACGAGCTAACTTATGCTAGATTATATATGGGGTGGCCGACACTTCACTATGGAATTTCTAATTCCTAACAATCTCCCCCTAAGGGAGGTCAGCCCATGTTTACATTTCGAATCCTAGCATTTTATTTAATCTTCAGTCTTGAGCTCGTAGACTTTAATTCTTCAACTTCGCATCTTTTTGTGCTTTAGCGGTGATACTTCAAAGTCGCATACTTTGTACTTTTTAGTGGAGGCCTTTGGCTGAACCCGTCTTTGATGATCTTCAAGCTTTCTTTGAGATCATCGGCCTTATAGTAATCTACGGATCACCGTTTATTGTGTTGCCTTCATGTGATGTTGTGACTTTTGGGTGACATGCTCACACTTTATGGATCATGACATCTTTTCATCAGAGTAGCGGAAGCATCTTTGTTGTATGTCTTTGATGGTCATGATTTTCTTCGATTAAGTGTGAATCTTTGTGAGCATCACGATTGTGAATTGACTTCTCAACTCGATCATTTGCCGTCAACGGTTCCTACAAACAACGCTTAGCAATAAAACACACGAAAGTGTCTTTTTTCATTTTCGATGAATATAGTTGCAAGAACCA
This sequence comes from Chrysanthemum makinoi, assembly GCA_910596185.1. NCBI lineage: Eukaryota > Viridiplantae > Streptophyta > Magnoliopsida > Asterales > Asteraceae > Chrysanthemum > Chrysanthemum makinoi. The sequence continues at coordinate 253,319,892 of OU343217.1, forward strand.
CGGTTCCGTTGATCGAGTATAAATCTTTTGTGTGATCGAGGTAGGATTCCTAAGAATCTCCTTGACGAGGTTTCGCAGATGTTCTAGCCGTTCTCAAACCAGAGCATCCCAAAGAAGACAACACGGAGTGAGTGAACCAGCGAATTGAGATTCATTGATTGATGAAAAATTGATTTGAAAAACAATCGCGTATTGCTTAGAAGAAAGAGTTTTGCAATACGACGAAGGTTTTATGAGAAAGATCAATTTTCAATCAAAAATGCCTTTTGTATTTGAAAGAGAATACACGTTCGATGTGCTAGAGAAAAGAAGAAATTTGCACATCGAACGGTTTTTCCAAAAGTATTTTTTTCAATCAGAGATACTTTTTAAGTTTGAAATATGAATACACATTTGATGTGCTAGAGAAAAGAAAAGATTTGTACATCAAACGGTTTTTCCAAAAGTATTCGTCAATTCATTTCCTGGACCAAGGTTGATTCAAGAGTGAATCGCCCCATTGTTTCTATCTAGTTGTCACAAGTTTGATC
>OU343217.1:253320521-253398552 GCA_910596185.1 Chrysanthemum makinoi
TTTTGAGTTTAGGGCATTGATCTTTGTGTCATAGGGGTTCGGGTTTTGGTGGAATTATTCTTGCCACTCGCATCGTCACGGGCATTTTGATGGTATTATGATCTTCACTTTCTACTCTGTAGGGGATTCTAACTAAGTATAGTATTCTTAATACTCTGACGGCGAGAGAAATAGTTATCGGGAATCTAATGAATAACGGGATCAATAAAATAGTTCTCAAGGATTTCCTAGTAATATAAAATAACGATCTATACTATCTAAAGTATAAAAAGAAATCCAAAGTTTGAATTTGTGACCTCGTTGTTGTGTTTTTAAAAAACCACGTCGTATTCCCCAACTTGTGTCGGTACTTGAGTATAATACCAACCACTTTCTTTATTTCCCACTTTCACTAAACCAATTCGCGTACACCTTTTGATGTTGTCGAATTGCCTTCTAGATCTATTTGTTCTTTCACCACGTTGTCTCCCTTTTCCTTTTTTGTGTCGATTTATAATATGTTGCCTTAGAACTCTTGGTCTTGGCTTTCTTTTCGAACACAAGTATCTCCAAATACCTTTCGGTATTTCACTAAGAAACAAGTTGATTTACTTGTTTTTCTTCTTTACACTATGAATGGTAGTATCATTCGTTTGTGTCCGCGATCCACAACACTTTCTTATTTCACACCATGTATGCTTCACCCAAAAATACCTTTCGGTATTTTCCAACAAAACTCACAATTGATCAGGTCGTGTTTTTTTGTTAATAAACTTTGTATCGCTAGCGTCTTTTCTTCCAAAAACAATCCTTGATTGTTTTTCTAACCGGTTGTGTTTTCTTCTATCTCCAAGCAACGCCTCTTTTTATCTTCTTGTAAATGCCGTATAATATACAAGGTATCCTTTCTTTCTCTTCTTGTTGTCGTGTATAAAATACCAACAAGGTAATATTTTTCTTCTTCTGTTGCTGCTTACAGGGGCTCGCAACAGGTATCCAACACCAATAAGATACGGTGTCCTCTGGTTTGCAAATTTCGACACAAAGATAAGTCGTATACTACTTATCTTATGTCCTAGTTATCCAAACATCGTCTCCTAGTTTGAAACGTCGCGTATTTCTTTCTTCCGAAAACAAAAGTTTCTGTTTTCTTCTTCCTGAACCAAAAGACCAGCGCTTCTTTTCTGTTTTTGGTTCCCTTCTTCTTCTCGTTAAGTTTTTTCTGGTTTGGTGTGTGTCTCGTTATGAGGTTCTGGTGATTGAATTTTGATTGTAACGAGATGTGAACAAAGGCTCTTGATGCCAAATGTTGGTCCCTAACATGTATATGAGTGAGTCGATAATGAAAATGCAAACAATAATAAGAACTTTGAATAACTAATCGTCTAACTATTGAAATGATTCATTACAACGAGTATATAAACTAAACGAAAGGGTGCGAACTAAACAATGTGTCGGTTAGAGTTTGTAACCGCCCCTTAACTAACTTTCATAACCGCTTGGCGGTTATCTAACTGCTACCAACCGCTATTCGGTTGAAATCTTTAAAACGAACAAGTATGGTCCTTTGAGTTAGAAGCAATGTCGAGATTATAATATCTTCAAGTGAAGGTAGTCGAGTCCTTTTTGCTACATCTAGGAAAATCTTTAGACGATGTGACCATGTTAGACAACTCCTCTTTTCCGGGTCTAGAAGATGGTCAGCAAGACTACCATTGACAGGATACTCGTACACTAGAATCATCTCATTTTCATCACAGTAACCAATGAAATGAACGATGTTTTCATGGTTTAATTTGGAAATGAACTTAAGCTCGTTAAGGAACTCCTCCTTTCCTTGACGACGACCCTCATTATGTAGTAGTAGTAACTCCCAATACCGTCTTCCACGGGTTATGGGTACCCAATACCATTTCGGTGCTTGGGGAGGTTAAGATGTAGCAGTACACCCTACCTAAGGTAGAGAGGCTGCTTCCAGTTCTACCAAGGTAGAAAGGACCTCCGCCTTCTCAGAGGAGTGAGGATCGAACCCCTGACCTCTCGGTTGAGAGCAAGGGTTTCCAACTGATCCAACCCTACTTGTTGTCCTCATTAAAGCGTTTAAAGGCAGCCGTGCGGTTTTTCCAGAATTCAGAGAGTTGTCCTCCGTAGACCACACTAAATTTACCATCTGCAATCTCATTTTCGTTACTGAAGTTTTTGGTGGCCAAAGCAATCTCCTCCAGTGGAATTAGAAAATTTTCAAGGTTTAGCCCTGAAGACGACATTATTGTTTAAGTTGTTCGTGACTTTGTATACTTATTTTCTGTAAGCGTGCACAAACTGATTGGTTTTGCCTGCATAGACTATTAGATCCAGTAAAGGGTTTACTTATCTTGATTGTAAGACACTTTTTTTTTTTTTTTGAAATGTAAACAGCTAACTAGAATCAAGTCATGTGACAAATTAAATAACAAGTACTACATCATATGTACAAAATAACGTGACATATATTATTTTATGTATAAGTTAAAAGAATTTTTCATTGTGCCACTTGAAACGCTTTTTTTCTATCAAACAGATTGATGGAAGTTTGGTGTAAATATGAAGGTTATTTAAGTTGTTTTATACATTATGTTTTTGCTTCTTAATTTTAGTTTATCTTTTTTAGTAAAGTATAGGAATTGTTATTTTAAATTTGATTTAAATCCATTAAGTAATGTTGATTTAATTTTTATTATAAGCATGTGTGTTTGTTCTTGGTGCTACTTTGAAGAGCAAAACTAATTCAAATACGTATATCATCGTATGCTTAATTTGATGAAACGACAAGAAGTTATGATTTTTTTTTTCATTTTAGATGATCGTGGTTGGTAATTTAACAAAATAAATCTCGATATGATATCTTAATGTGTTAGATATTAACCCACTACTTGAAATCAACCTCATTTTGTATCCACATATCAACGCATGGATGTACCACCAAATAAGCTATATATGATACTATGATAGTTCAATGCAAATAAATAAGTAGTTCGAACTGGCTTCTATAAATACACACAAATGTTTTGCTCAAATAAGATATCATCCGTTTTATGCCTTACACATGTAATCTTCTGATGGTGCTAACAAATAGCATCATATGTTGCATATTTTGAGTAGAAGCCATTTTGACCCGTTAGTAACCCAACCTAGGCTATACTTAATGCTAAATATGTAATGCATGAATAGAATCTTTTAGCTTATAACTAAAATAAGCTATATATGATAGTTCGATGCTACAAATATGTAGTTCGTACTGCCTTCTATAAACACAAATGTTTTACTCCAATGAGATATCATCTGTTTTATGCCTTGCACATGTAATCTTTTGATGGTGCTAACAAGTAGCATCATGGATGATAATATGTTGCATACTTTGAGAGTTTGAGTAGAAGATATTTTGACCCGTAGTAACCCAACTTAGGCCAAACTTAAAGCTAAGTATGTAATGTATGAATACAATGTTTTACCTTATAACTAATACTATCATTTGAAAAACAAAACTTGTTCATCACATTGCCCTTGAAACAATATGTAATATAAACATCAAATGCAAGAATGATATATTATCCGAAAAGAACCGTGCATTGCACGGGTCATGTTGGCTAGTTCTATCAAGTAATATCTAATAATTAGTAGAAGGTGTAATAGACTTGCAAGATATCATTTACAAAATGGAAGCGAAATTTAAAAGTTTCATTTCGAAAATTTTAAAATACTTCTAAATGCCTTTTTCAGGAGGCATAATTGGTGATAAAATAACTTTTCAAGAGGGATCAACTAAATCAACTAAGCATATCCTTACATATCCTGAAAAAAGTTTATAAAAAACAAAATGTTTATACATTGATAACGTGTATTCAGGGACGAAACCATGATCAAATATAATTGGGTGCACATTTTTTTGTGTGTAAATATACTAACTAAATAATACCAAATATACATTTCAATAAACCGAGTGTATTTAAGATATATTTAAGAAAAAAATGATTGTTTTTTTTTTCTTAAAAATTAATAATATATCGAAAAATCTACACGTGTCCCGAGACCTCGCGAGAACCCCCTATTTCCGTCCCTGCGTGTACTCATGAGTCATGACAGACAAGTTTATAGGCTAAAATTAAAAACATGACATTGAGTAAATTATTTCTCTAATATATGATGAATTAAAAGAAAATGGGTTGGTTACTTATTCTATTCCAAACAAGATACGACACCTAATGTCACCATCGTTATTTCCTAAGGCGATGCATACCTTATCCCTGCCGTACGTTGACATTCCTCTTTACTAGCTGATAGTATTACAAATAGACCTATTGTAATTATCATTTGATCAGCCAATATTTTTAGATCAAACAAAATGTTTGGAACATTGTCGGAAGAAGTAGAAGCTAAGGTTGCACCAAGCAAAGCTTGGCTTTAACAAAATCACTTGATCTTGGAAAAGTCGTGGGTGAACATTTTCTCGAAAAACTTGAACTCGTTGAAGGCGATGGTGGTGTTGGTTCTGTTCTTAAGCTCACCTACAAACCCGGTATGTCATTTTTGAAGTGTGAAATTATACGTTTAATAGTTTTACATCTGAGTTATATTAGTATGCATATTCGATTACAAAAGTTAGCGTGTCACCGAGGCTTCTAATATCGTAAGTAGTTACCATGAGTCGTCTTTAGCATACCCATGAACTTTCACAATGACATAAGAACGAAACGAGTGAGGTTTGCCTTGTTTAGGTTACTCGAGGAGGGCAAGTCTTTTACCCACTCGGCCTATTTGGTGGTGGTTAATTACTTTCACAACGATATATTAAAATAAGTGTTTTGCTAACCACAACCCCCCGTAGGGTTGTGTTTAAGTCTCATCATTTGTGTAAAATAACATTTAATGAACTCGTTATTTCCATACCTATACCTTTTTGATGATTATAATTATAGAAACTGTTGTTAAACATGAAATATGTGATGTTAATTAAATGTTGATTTTTCAATTAAGAAAAGCATATAAAATAATAAAATTAAATCACCCGCCATATATCTGAAATGATTAATGAAGTTATCTTATATGCGTAGAATATGGGATTCCACCGTACAAAGAAAAGTTCACGAAGATCGATGATGAGAATATGGTGAAAGAGGTAGAAGTTGTGGAAGGAGGGTTTCTCGATAATGGATTTAGTCTCTATAGAGTGAGGTTTGAGGTCAAAGTGAACCCTAAGGACGCAACGGGTTCATCATCTTTGGTGAGATCGACAATTGAGTATGAGCTTAAAGAAGAGGCTGCTTCAAATGCTTCTTTAGTCACCATGGAGCCATTGAAGATCGTTATGAAGGTTGCCAATGAGTATCTCGTAAATTCTAGTTGAGTAGCACTCATTGGTGTTTGAATGTTTTCGTTGCTCTATGTTTTATTTCAGTATAAATAAGAAATCCAAAACAAAACAAATGGCATAAAGCTTACATGGTATTTTCTTCCAGTTATCTAATTAATTTAGCCTCTATAAGTTGAAAAGATATTTCTTTCTGCAAGTAAGATAGTCCAACACTCCAAGTTTCTGACCTTTTAGCCATCCACATAGTTTGACTTACACAAGAGAGACTTAAACGATAACGCTTTTCATTTTCGTGGAAGGTTGGCGGATTGACCACTTCAGGGTTGTTTGCACTTAGTAGAATTGAACTTAATACATCTCATATTTTATTGACGGTAGTCACAAGCCTTTTGTCACTAGGCCATCGGGTGACAAACGCTTGACAATATGTTTGTGTAATTTTTCGTAAGTATTTTATGTTTGATGTATAGATGTAATATATCCATTTATTTGAAAATTAATTGAAATTGCAAATCAAATTCTATTTTATAAACATATATATACTTAGTGTTATCTACATACATGAAGAGAGGACATTAATCAAACCCAACCTGATTTGTTCAAGTCATACCAAAACCATTTTATCGCTCGATGCCCCCTGTAACCATAATTTTTGGCTCCGCCACTGACTCCAACGTTTGCTTAACTAAATTTACTATAGATCAGTACTCGAAATAAACATCAGGGTCTCCAAAATGATAACCATCTTCCTTGTCCATCATGATAAAAAAATAAAAATACTTATATACTCTACATGTCGAGACAGATCAAGTCATCCAACGTATCATAATTGACAAGAAGGTCAAAATCTCATTGAGTGAGTTAGATTTCAATAAACAAACAATTTATGTCACAAGAACTGATATCCGGCCTAAATTGATGTTTCTAAGATACGTGATTAAAATGAACTAGTTTGCTTCATTACAAAAGACACGTAGCATACAATTGTCCCAAACATGGGTTGAGCACATTAGATGATAAATGCACAAGCCCGTTTGTAGGCTTTGGGTCATTTAACGTCTAATAAAGCACACAACCATTTGACTGGAAACATTTTACGTATACCACTAGGCTACAAGTGTACGTAAAAGTATCGTCTATATTCAATAAAAGTTAGACAAAATGGTCTAAAAAGACATCCAACTTGCCACTTTTTCTTTTTGTAGGTATTAAACTTTTAATTTTCCTATTCTAGCACCCAACTTTCTTAATTTTCCTATTTGTAGCATCTAACTTTTTTAATCATCCTATTGTATGCATTCAACTTCCTTAATCTTTATATTCGTAGGCATCCAACATCCTTAATTTTCCTATCGTCACATCACTTTTTTGCGCTACAGGGCTACAATAGGAAAATTAAGAAAGTTGGATGCTACAATAGGAAAATTAAAAGTTTGATGCCTACAAAAAGAAAAAGTGCCAAGTTGGATGGCTTTTTAGACCATTTTCCCTAAAAGTTACGCTAACTACATTGCAATCCAAAAAACAAATACAATTAGAAAGAGTAGATGAACACGAATGCAATTCTAAACTAGCATGAGTCTTAAGGAGTTGAGGCTCTTGTTAGACACAATTTCTTTAACACAACACATCTGTACAACCACAATAACCATTTCTCTAGATGTAAGAGTCAAAGCATTCGTACTGCGTAAATTTTGTAACAGAACGGTCCTTTGACCGTTAGTCCGTTAACTCTTCTCGTTAAATCAGTCATGTCATGTGTATCTTACATGAGGGTATTTTGGTCATTTATTGTCAACATCTTCAACCTCATTTGTTTGTTCATGATTTCAACTTGAGTTCTTATGTTGTTTCAAAGATAAAATCTATATTAAGTCAGTTAAAAAAAATATGTAAACATCTATACTACTAAAAGATTGAAGTGCTTAATTTAATGTGCAAGAGTTTTAGTGCACAAAATTAAGTACGGTACAACCTATCTAAAGCCACACAAAAACTATATCAATTACAACATTCATCTATGATTACAGAATTAATTCGGAATATCAAGTGATGCGGAATATGAATTGTTGCTACGGTTTCGAGTATATGAACCATCTTTGCACTTACTACACATAATGATCTCAATACTATAAATAAGAAATGTATTATGTATGCTTTTGTAATATGGCAAACATGTTGACATATGGGTCTTTGTTTGTGATTGTATTGTTAATGATTGATTATTACTAATCTTATATGTGTTGTTGCTGTTGCAGGATAGGTTTTGGCAAGAAGATGGTGTAGGATATGATATCTTCGCCAACAACCGTATGTCTTCTTTCTTTCCCTTTTAAAATTTTTAAAATATATTTATATAAGCAAACACATACACACGTAAAATGTATTTGATTTTATTTGACCCCTCATGCATGAGGAGGGGGTGGCTAACTCAAATTCATTCATTTCTTTTTCTTATAAAAAGTATTTGTGTGGCCAACTCTTGAAATTCTCACCCTTCTGTTCCAAAAGCCACGCTAATTACAAATACTTGCATAAGACATTGTTAGAGCTGCAACAACACACACACAATGTTGGTCAAAATGATAATAAGAGAACTAATATAAGGTAATTTAGTTCCACAATATACTGATTAGTTTTTACCTTAAGAAGAATGAAGCAACATGAATTGTGTTTAGCCTATATATGGTTTTATTAAAAACTACAATCATTAGTACCACAATCTGGGTGTTTACTATGGAACTTAGCTTAACCCACATGTGAATTGTGTCTAGACTATATATATGGTAAGAATTATTTATAATTATTGGTGCCTGCAACATAATTTTTTCCTCGAGCAAAAGGATACAGGATGTCAATTAGTAACAAATGAGATACATGTCTTGATCCAACCCCAATCTGCCATTCATACCATATTTACGTAGTTGCATGATTATATGTTAAACAAGGTTGCATGAAATTGACCATTTGCAATTTATGTTTAATTTCTGGAATGATCGTCGACTTTAAAAGTTTTTTGCCACTATGTTTATAGGACTCATGGGTTCTAAAGAGTTGGAAATAATCAGCTCACTTCCCATCATGATCTTACAGGTTGTTTTCTCTTTTTTGTTTGAGTTGAATATTGTGGGTTAATTTTTGTTCAAAGTATTTTATAGGGTACGTAATTGGATCATTTATAGTTTTGTATTCATTTCATGTTTTATGTTTGCAAAATGTGATTGTTTTTTTTTTTTTTTTTCAGAATTCTAATGACCGGTGGTTTGATTTTGGAGAAGGATAGTCGTTGAGACCCCGACCATGCCAAACACAAGAAGTTCATGTGACATGACAGTTGCTATGGATATAAACAGATTATGCCCGAAGGTTGGATGAGTATGGATTGTGATCATGTGATATCTATATTGTTATTTTACCAATTGATGTTATTTTTTGTATACAAATGTAATGGGCGAGTTTGATTGTAACTATACATTTGTGTGTTTCGGTTTTTGAATCAGTTTTCGATATTCTTTACATGCAAATGAATTATATTTTGTTATTGATTTGGTGCTGAAAATCAAGTTTAGTATTTGAAGTAAATTCTTTAATTTTGGATGATAAACTTTTCAAGCTTTTTCATGACTTCGACATCCTTGCCCCTAAGATCGAACCTCAAACTTTCAAAGCCATCAATCTCTTCGAAGGTGATGGTAGCTATGAAATATTAGACACAATCGGTGCATCGCACGGGGTTGAATAAAGCCTCGTTCTATATTATATATGCTAACTAAAAATAAATATAGTTTCAATCCACTAAAAAAATAAATGCAAACACGACTATATAAAACTCAAAACTCATTTCTTTTTTCAAAATCATCATTATCCTCACTCATCTCTCTCTTTTTCATCTTAAGAGCATCTCCAATACATTATATAATACAAAGTTGAATACACTGCCACATCACTATTTTACTAATGTATACAAAACTCTCACAATGCATTAAACTTTCCACAATTTATTACATTTTCACTTCATAATATTAATTTAATCATTTGAGTCCACTAGCTAAAGTAAATTGTGAACAAAATAAAAAGTCATGTGCAAAAATAAAACAACAAACTAATAAATTATTCTAAATGGGTCCACCATATGTGTTTAATAGTAGTATTTTCAAAGACACACTCATCTTTATGCGTGTGTTGACATGGAAATTCACAATGGAATTGAATATTTAATGCCCTCACAATGTTTTCCATTAAACGATGACTCCTAAGCTGATTGTGGATGCTCTAAGGCACTGAAGTGTAAAGTTAGTATAAACCGGTAGTTAACTGACCCTAACCAATCAAGATCCAACACAAACAAAAAACTTAAGTACACAAAAGACACATGTACACATGAAGATATATGTCCAAAGACTTGTTAGACTAGTTGTAATAAGGGTAAATGTCGGTCGGTCGCCACTCCAAAGACTAGTCCCCCTTGCTACATTCAGTCATGAGATGTCGGTCGACAGAGAGAAGAAAAAAGGAAAAGGTCGGCTAGTCGACCGAGTTGAAAGGAAGAGAGACTTGTTTGTGTGTGTGGGGGTGTTTATTATTATTATTTTTGGGTATGTTTTTGGTAGTATTCTCGGTCGCCTTATATTATACCAAGTTGATTATGAAATAGTCTAGAAAAGAGAAAGCTGAGGTGGCATGGGAGATGTAGATCACTTAGGGTGCGTTTGGTTCGCATAATATTTTTGAAAGAATTGTAATCTTTGGAAAGTATTGTAATTTGAATAAATTATAATTCAATGAATTGGAATGTGTTAGAATTAGAATATTTTGAAAATGTAATTGATAAAATCTGTCATTGTGTTTGGTTGACAGGGTCGTCTCCCTTGACACTAACTAATATGGTTGATTTCGCACCGGGTCGTGTGGTGGTCGAAGCAGCGCAACGTAAGCGTGTCAAGTACAAGGCTAAATGTGCAGACATTGGATATAGGTTTCTCCCCTTCTCATTCTCTTCCTTTGGGGAGCTTGACAAGGACGCGACAACCTTACTAAAGCGCATCCGAAGCTTCTCATTGACTCAGGGAATTGGTGCACGTGCTGCTGATCATATTTTTAGTAGGGTTAGCTTTGCTATAGCTAGAGGAGTGGGGGCCCAATTAGTTTCTCGGCTCCCCACTAATTTCTTATAAACCTTATGATTTTCTAATGAAGTGGTGTTTTATAAAAATAATAACAATAATAAGAGTAAAATACATGGTTCGTCCCTAATCTTGTACATACGCATAACGCTAGGACAAAAGTTCCCTTTTTCATCGTCGGGAGTCCAAAACAAGTTTTTTATAGGCTAAACTCGTCTCTTGACCATTAACGCCAGGTCAACGTCTGATTTATGTTAGTTAGTCGAGGGTATTATAGTCCATACACATTTATACCACACCTTAACTAAACCAGAGAAAAGCTATTCCGTATACCATCTTGATCGTTTCCCTGCCTCGTCACACAACCCTCACATACACTTTAACAATGGCAGACAAGGACGTTACTTTTACAGCAGTAACTGATGAGATGGTAAAATATGTGAAGGCCAAATATGGGGATACTTGGTTACAAGAAGATGAAATGTCTGATGAAATGTTTGAAGATTTATGCAGATTTGCGAAAGAAGCTGAAGTGATGAAAGGTTAGTTGGTTTTTTTGTATTTGTGTGATTGGCATTTTAAGGAATGAGCATAAATAACCCTATTTTATTTGCAAAAAATCTGAGCAGTGTCAGAATCTGCCAAAAAAAGGGATTATAAAAAGCTAAAGGTATCTGACGATATGATTGAGTATGCCATGGCTACTTATGGAGTTATGGGAATAAGTGGGATATAGGAGATGACATTGCTGATGTGATACTTGAAGACTTGTGGGAAAAATATGGGAATAAGGAGTTTGAGAAAGGTTAGACTTAATGTTTGCAAGCTAAAAAAGTTGTAATGGCTTTGATTTCTTTTTGTTTTGGCTATCTTTCCAGATACTAACTTGAAAGGAAATTGTTAGGATTTAGAAAATCCGGTAGTTAAAGAGTCGGTCACCTCAAGTATATGTATTCGTTAGAAAGCTCGTAGTCGTAGTCACGTAATGTTAATAAGTAGTTTGTTAAGTAACACCGTGGAGGACGGACGGGTCTTTACCCACTGTATGCCTGATCCATAGCCCGTAGGAGGCGAGTCTTGTAAGAAACTATAAATACCCTCCACCTCCCAAGGTAGAGGGTTGGAGCTTCAATACCATTTTTCTTTGTTTCACATAGTTCCCAACTCTCTTTACTTTCTCTCTCTAGAACCTTAAAACCATACGCCCCATTTATGTTAAGATATGATGTGTTTGTGAAATCCAATATGTTACAAATGGTATCAGAGCCTGGTTTGCTCATCCTTCTTACATGTTCTTGGATTTCTAGTGGTTTTATATGGTTTTTGGGTTTGAAAAGGTTTAGTGGTATTTTCATCATTTGGACTATTTCTAGTGTTAAAGTTTGGATTTTGATTGTACTTTTGTGTTTAGAATCATTATAAGTGGTTAGGTTTTGATTTGGAAGGCTTGAATCATCTTGGTTGGGCTGTTTTTGATTTGAAAAGTGGTTGTTTTTGAAAATTGTATGAAGTGAGTTGCGCCTCGTAGTATTTTTCTTAGAAGCGAGTTGGTTTGTTCCTTGAAGCGAGTTGTCACTAAAGCGAGTTGTCACTTAAGCGAGTTGTCGCTTGAGTAAATTGCTTTGGAAGCGATTTATCTGCCTATGCGAGTTGTCACTTAAGCGAGTAAGATATTAAGCGAGTTGTCTTGGAAGCGAGTTGTCAGTTTATGCGAGTTGTCTCCTAAGTGAGTTGCTGTAGAAGTGTTTTGGGTTTTATGCGACTTGACTATTGAGCGAGTTGCCTCTTTATGCGACTTGTGTTCCATGCGACTTGTCTATTAAGCGAGTTGTCATCAAAGCGAGTTGAATAGGGTGCGAGTTGTCTTGGGTGCGTTTTGTTGACTTTTCCCGACAAAACTTCAAACGGCCATAACTTTTGAACCGTAACTCCGTTTTCAGCGTTCTACCCATCAAAACGACCGTGAGAACGAGGAGAATGGTACATTAGGCACACGATGCCCTTTAACTAAGTCTGATGATTCTACTAGTTTAGCTTCTAGTGATAATGCCATAGAAACTAGGGTCTCTGCTGATTCAAAGATTGTTTGCGCTAACCAAAAGGAACCCATTTTCACATGGGGATCCGATGTTTTCAAATTTCCACCTTTTTCTGTGTTCCAATGCAGGTCATACAAATCATCTGTTTGTACTTGGATTAAGGCTGCTCTAAACAGATAAGGGGAAATGACAATGACGTCTGTTCACATCAGTTCAGGCCTCGTTCTTCATCACTATGGAGTCTGTAGATAACACTTCAGGCCCCGTTCCTCAAAGAAAAGAAAAGTGTAGGCTTCAATGCGCTTTATCTTCAGAAGAAGAGAAATCTTCATTTTTATGACCATTCTCATTGACATTCTTCATCAACAAGCTTCATGTTTTTCAATGCTCATTCAATCCTCAAGTGGATCTCCGTTCATTGGTATATATTCTTATTCACTTGCTCAATCAAAAATGGCAAACTTCATTTGCAATTTTTGAGGGGAAGAAGAGTGCATATACTACATGTTGATGGATGCTTGAGTTATGGTCATACGACTCTCCAACGCCTAATGTCCTCACTCACTAAGGACAACTGGGATTTACTATTTGGGATTCATTGTTTTTCAAGATATGTTTGATAAGTACTTCCAACCTCCAACGAATGTTGATCATCTAGTTTCTGAGGCTCATGCTCCGGTTCCTACTGACTCAACTGGTTCACCATCTAAGAAGTACTTCTCAGACTACTCAAGAAGCCTAATATCCAGTTATTCCTCAAGGCGTTGTTAATGACTATCATTGTAGTTGCACTCATGAATTATGATCCGCTCTTTGGTATTCCTTTGCCAAATCTTCACGGATTATTGTTCATGAATAATGATCCGCTCTTTGGTATCCCTTTGCCAAATCTTCACGGATTATTGTGCACTATGTAAATCAACCACATGAACATTAAGGAAAATGACTACCTCATCCGCTTGAAGACATTATTGATGAATCTTCCAGATCAGTCTCTATATGTATATCTTTAGGAAGATGGCATTGATGTTGAGGAATCATTTGATCCAGTTCATTCAATGGATCAATGTACATCCAATTGTATGTTTATTCACGTGTTGGACATTTGACACAAGTTGATTACTTCGAAGTTAATCATTTATCACTTATTTGAGATTGAAGTTGACTTTCACTAAGGCGTGTTCTTATTTGATAACTTGCTCGGGCTTAAGAATTTGAGTTGAAGACTTGGTTTATCTAGTTACCAGCAGTCGAGGTGGATGGTTAAAGACCGAAGATGTAGATAATCTCAAGAGGTGTTAATGTCTCATACTTTGTTTGAGTAGTGAGTACTTAGAGATTTGCTTGAAGCATAGATTCTCGACACCGTTCTTCCATCATTAAGTGCAAGCTTAAGATACAAATGTGGGGAATTCGACTTCAGTATTCAAGTTTGGTATAACGGGTTTTCTTCTTTAGTGGTTACTTCAAATTGTCTACACATGGGTTGATAAAGATAGTCTGAGAGTTTCAGAGTTTGATTCTCACAGGATTCTTTTGAGCTAATTTGTTGTTCTTCTCTATTTCAAGAATATTTGGTATATATATATATACGTATATATATATATATACGTATATATATATATATATATATATATATATATGTGTTGCTGATTATGAGGTATCAAAACCAGCTAGGGGGAAGGAGACATACATCTAAACACACAACGAGTACACGTGATGAACTTAATACTTCTTCTCCATTGAAGTAATCCCGGGAAAGACAAATGTCATAACCATAGAGAAACTCAGTGTTTAACTCGTAGCCTTTGGTGTGTTATTCCAACTATTTGGGGGAAGGATGTATTATTCCAACTATTTGGGGGAAGGATATATTATTCCAAATATTTGGGGGAAGGATATATTATTCTAACAATTTGGGGGAAGGATTTATTATTCCAACCATTTGGGAGGAAGTGGTCTCTGGATACTTTTGGTATGTGTTATCTCAGCCTTCAGTAGAAAGAAATATGAGAAGAATACTTGGAACGTGAGATGATATTGCTTATCGACATCTTCTATATGATTTATGATAAAGTGCTTCCGGTTAGCGCTTCATGTACACAATTTAATGATGATTCCGATGAGATCGCAACCATCAGGGGAGAGATATGTGTACATCAGGGTCGCAAAACAAGTTCACATGATCGAGCTTAATCAGTTATTCTGGAGTCGACATCTACAGAGAAGATCAATTGATTCAACCAGTTATCGTGATGTCGTTGTTTCTTCTCTTGTTGGGTACTTGGGTACATTATGGGATGAATGGTTATATGGAAGATAACTGGAATGCACATTGTAAAATGAGGATGTTGATATGTTGTTCCCCTGAATAGACAACTTCTTGCTCAATCTCGAAGAGTAATGTGTACTTCGGAGATGCACAACAGGTTCATGTGATCGGGCTCAATCGTTTATTCCGGGTATGATAACCACAGAAATGATCCGTGTTAACTTGTTACTTCGTTGTTATCGTCTTCTTCGGGTTCTTGAGCTTCATACAATTAGACTGTTTGCTTCACTTCATCTTTTGGGGGGAAATGGTATGAATTCGAAGATTGTCGGTTTGGGGGGAAGCTATCAAAGATTCACGTTTAGAAGGCTCATGTTCAGAAGATTTTCTTAGAAGCCTCGAATGCATTGGTGGTGAAAGTTTAAGAGATGTTGATTTCTTTCTTCTACAACGTGCTGAACGATATCCTTGTCTCGGTACTCATTTCATCATTCTCTTAAACTAAATTATCCTCTTTGTACATATTTTATCAAAAAAAACAAAATACAAAATTATAAATCCAACAAAAAGAAAATAGAAAAATATAAAATTTTCAAAATCCATAAAAATTAGAAAATCTTGAAAAAAAAATTCCCAAAATATTGTTTCTTTTGTCATGTTTTCCTGGTTCGATAACATCTACGGACTTTGAATTGTCATTCAATAATGGCACGGGTCTTTAGATGAATTTCGAATTGAAGTAATAAATTAAAAAAAAAAAGAATTTATTTTGAAAAAAAAATTGAGATGGAGAAAAATGGTGGTTTATTGTCATTTCAGGCAGTAACCCGTTTTTAAAGAGAGAACAGAGCCATGCTTTATCTTATTTTGAAACGTCATGCTCTGATTCAAAAAACTATTATTATAACAAATGTTTGTCACCAAAAAGACAAATGTTTCCATCACAAATATTTTTCCTTCTAAATATTCTTCTGAAAAATATTTGCTATCTAATGAAAACAAAATTGCTTTGAAAATAACTCGGACTCTATTTTTGAAAATCATCTAGACTTATCATCTGTCAAAATCTCTATCTCTCAATCAACAACTTATGTCATTGATTGAGGGGGAGAATGATTTCAATTAAATCAAAAAGGTTATTTTTCAAACAATTGGCACGTAAACGAGCAAGGTCTACTTTCGGTTTTTATACAATTGGTTCAAGACCTTGGCTAATGTTATGTTATCAAAAGATATTTATGCATGGTTGATCAATGGAGTTTAAAGTCTCAGAATCTGATCCTTATCAGTTAAAATGTTTTTCAAAAACAAGTCACTATTCTCCTCAAAAGTTTTCAAAATTAATTTAAATCAATAGAGATCACAAATCTCAAAAGATTTTAAAATTGTGATCGGGGGAGAATTTGTGATTTAAATTGGATATAAACTGATAATTCGATAAATGGGAAGAAACATTATAACAAGCTCTCCTCCCTACATGTGCCAAACGATTTTGAAATTTCCATGCACATGTTAAGGGGTAGCATCTATATCAAACCAAAAAAGATTGAAACGTGATTGATTTGTCTCTAAGTGCAGGTTCTCCCTAATATGTGCAAAACACTTTCGAATCTCGATGCACATATTGAGGGGGAGCAACTTTTAGAAAACCACATCCTTTCCAAAAAATATCTTTATCAAAGTATTTAAAATACTAATTTTGATCGGGAAAGTGATGTCGATATTTTCAGAAAATGTAAATCAAAGAAGTGAATTCTTAATTCTCAATCTGAGATTTTCAAGTCCTCTTGCCTCCATGTGCCAAAGCGATTTCAAACATACGATGCACATGTTGAGGGGGAGCTCTTTCTGAAATATCAAAAATAATTCAGGTACAAAATGCTTTGATCATAGATCACAAGTACCTGGATTGATTATTCAAATGGTTTTCAATTGGTTTCAATGGCAGAAGAACAATACCAAAAAGACCGACCAAATTTATTTTATGCATGGAGATATAAGGATGGTTAGGTTAGGTATTCGTTCCCACGATCCCGCCAGAGCTGGAGGGATCTACCCAGGGACAATCCACTAGATAGTGTAGAGTTCTTAGGTATGATGAAAAAGGAGAAAATTAAGAAATGGGAAGAATGCCGACTGAGACTGAGCTAGTACTGGAATAAACCCAACAAGGTTCTAGTTATGAAGTCTCGGTAAGCACTGAAGGGGTTGAAGAATGAAAAAGAAATGAAATGAGAAAAGGGTGAAAATAAATAGCCCTCCATTAATTCAACCTTAGGGCAGAAACCGGGTTCAATACATATGCTACTGGTGGTTACTAAGGTAACACCGGTATTGAAGACAAGACGTCATGGACCCAGTGACGCACTGCACTACAATTTCCCAAGCTACTCAAGTTCCTCTTAAAAGGACTTGTTTCATTCTCACGGAGAACCTACATTATCTATCAACTTTCTCTTAGAGATTGTTGATATTGAAGAAGGAGACCCTCTCCCTAGTCTCCGGCATAGGAACCAAATGTGCACTATTGAGTCTAGAGCCACGAGATCATTAATAAATCTCACTAGGACACAATCAATGAAGACTCACTATTTCACACAATGTGGAAAGTGAGAATATATCTTAAGAGTCCTATGCATTATCCTTGTGGTATTGCCAGAACATCTGAGTGATATATTTACATATTCACAATGAAGATGGAAAACCTTCTAGAGCCAACATCAAACAAGCTCTTGGTAGGTGACATATGAGATCTATCCAATAGATCAAACTTGTGACAACTGGATTGAAACAATGGGGCGATTCAATATTGAATCAACCTTGGTCCAGGAAATGGATTGACGGATACCTTTGAAAAACCGGTCGTTGTGCTTAAAAATTCTTTTCTCTAGCACATCGACTGTGTATTAATATTTCAAAATAAAAGGTATTTATGATTGATAATTGATTTTCCTTAAAACCTTCGTTGTATTGCAAAACACTTTATATTAAGCAATACACGATTGTTTTTCAAATCACTTTTCATCAATCAGTGAATCTCAATTCGCTGGTTCACTCACTCTATGTAGTCTTCTTTGAGATGTTCCGGTTTGAGAACAGCTAGAGCAGCTGCGAAACCCTATCAAGGAGATTCTTCAGAATTTTACCTGATCACAGGCATTACTTGTACTGATTAACGGGGAACCGTGGGCCGTGTACCTCAATTCAACGAAAGTGATCAAAGACACTTTCGTGCGCTTTTATTGCTAACTGTTGTCTGCAGGAACACCCCGACGGTTGCAGCTGATCAGAACTGAGGCGTCAATCCATAACCGCATGCTCACACATCACTTACATCTCAAAGAAATCATGATATGTGCATATCGTCGTCAAGTGACTCTGATATTTCCACTCCATGCTTCTGCTACGCTGCTGCAAATATCATGAATCAACTAAAGCTTCCGCTACTCTGATGAGAAGATATCATGATCCAGAATGTGAGCATGTTGGTCCAAAAGTCACAACTTCACATGATGGAAACACAACAATGGATGAGTCAGAGATTTATGATGGCTGATGATCTCAAAGCTGGCTCAAAACTCATCATCACGTGGATCAGTTAAAGACCTCCACTTGAGTCATCAAAACATGCGGAACATGAAGAATCAAAGGCTACAAACTACAGAGCAAAGATCTTAATAAAGAATCCAAGAATAATCAAAATGTAATATCTGTTTGTGTTCAATGTAAATTGAGGTAACCTCCCTTAGGGGGAGATTGATAGGATTTAGAAAATCCGGTAGTTAAAGAGTCGGTCACCTCAAGTATATGTATTCGTTAGAAAGCTCGTAGTCGTAGTCATGTAATGTTAATAAGTAGTTTGTTAAGTAACACCGTGGAGGACGGACGGATCTTTACCCACTGTATGCCTGATCCACAGCCCGTAGGAGGCGAGTCTTGTAAGAAACTATAAATACCCTCTACCTCCCAAGGTAGAGGGTTGGAGCTTCAACACCATTTTTCTTTGTTTCACATAGTTCCCAACTCTCTCTACTTTCTCTCTCTACTTTCTCTCTCTAGAACCTTAAAACCATACGCCCCATTTATGTTAAGATATGATGTGTTTGTGAAATCCAATATGTTACAGAAATGAAGTTGATGTCATCATTATTTCAGACACATCTGATGATGAGTTTGGGATCATGCCTTCTAAGAGTACTACTTTGAAAGGTTTCACTTCCCAAGATTCCACTCCCAATGTTGTACTTGGTCTTGGAGCGGTTGTGGGATGCTCCAGCACAAATAGGAATGAGTGGTATGTGCCTCCCCTTAAGGAGCTCAAGTCTCCCCCCATGAATATCAAGTCTCCCATCAAGAAGTTCACCTGTTATTTTTAGTTGTTGATGTAATGAAGATGTATATTTTTTAGCCGGTGATGGTTACTGAAAACGATACTTGTTAACATGTATATTTTGCTTTATATAGTATAATTAGGTGGTGGTGTATGTATATTTTGGCTTTGTTGTTTTCATTTTGTAGTTTGCATTTGCTTATGCAGTTTAGGTGGGTGTTTGGAAAAACCCATTTTGACTTATAAAGTCAACATAAACCAAAAAATAGATTAACCACACCGAATTGTTTTAGTCATTAAAATATCTTTTGTTTGACTTATAAAGTCGACAGATACAAATTGTAACCAAAGTTCAATTCTTATAACAAAAGAAGTACATACATATCAGTTAAGTTACATTTAGACTGAAAGACAACATATCATTTCTTGCAGGTAATTCACTTGGTCAATTGACTAGTAAGTGATCCATTTGGTCTTTCAGTTGCAGGTGGTTCACGTGGTGTTTTTCTTAGGCGTTCTCCATTTGGTCTTTCAGTTGCAGGTGCTTCACGTGGTGTTTGGCTTGGGCGTTCTCCACTTGCTATTTCAGCTGCAGGTGGTTCACTCTGTTAATACAAATAAGCCGTAAAAACGTTTATTTATATTTTACGATCTTCTAATGTTTTGTCGATAACAAACATAAAATCATTTTAACGAAACAAATAAAATACGTAATTGGTTTGAGCTAATAGTTTACTAACACACTTACGTTTTCACATAAAACACTAAACAAGTAATAGTGATTTTATGATTTAGTAATACATATGTACAACAACTAGTGTTTACATATTGGGTAAATATATACATAATTAGTATGTATTAGAATGGGTAATATAATGGGTAGAAGTTTAAATATTTGACCCATTGACTAAATACATTGAATGTAGTTGGGTAAAACCCAAAGTCCATGACCCATACCCATGGAGCATAACCCATAACCCATTGCATGACATCATGCATAAGTCATAATGGGTATTATCCATGACCCATGGAGCTAACCCATGACCCATGGACTAGATGCATTGCATCTAGTAGATACATTGTATCTACTTGGATACTCATGGTCCAAAGTCTATGACCCATGACCCAAAACCCATGGGCAAAGAGGAGCGTCCCACGGTTCCCCCAGTTTACACTGGACGGATCCCTCAAGTAAGGGATCCGTGGGACAGTAGCATATTTTCCTCTATAAATAGTGAGCCATTTCTTCATTGTAACTCACCCCTTTCACATATTTTTTCTCTTGAGTTGTAAACTCTCTAACCACAGATCCAAGTGATCTTTGTATGTTGTTTTGTGTTTGTGTGATTATCTAGGTTCCTCTTAAAGGAGAGATCACCACCTCTTGAAGTCGAGCAAGCTCAAGTCCATGGATTGCCTAGCTTCGTCATCATCAAGACTACTAATGGTATCTTGTTGATAGTTCTTTCTTCCTCATTAGAAGTGTAGCGTCAAAGACATACGTGAAAGATGTCTAAAGGATCAAGACGAAGACATTGGTGAAAAGTGTCAAAGAGTCATATTGAAGGCATTAGTGAAAGGTGCCAAAGATCCGAGTCAAAAGGCATTAGTGAAGGGTGCCTAGAAGTCAAGTCACAAGGCATTAGTGAAGGGTGCCTAGAAGTCAAGTAAAAAGGCATTAGTGAAGGGTGCCTAGAAGTCGAGTCAAAGGCATTAGTGAAAGGTGCCTAAGGTGTACATTCGATATGGTGTGTCGATGTACAAGATAGATTTATATTGAGTCAAAGGATATTGATATCCTTGTTGATGTTGTCATAAGGAGTGGATCTCCTTAGGGATAGGACTTGTGTAGTGTTGGGTAGTAGTTCCTCCTTTGTAATGGAACTCAGTATCTAGCCTTGTACCGGATAAAAGGTAGGCAACGTTGTGATAGGTTTGGTTCTACCTCGTGGAAGAACTCGGTATCTAGCCTTGTACCGGATAAAGAGTAGGCAACGTTGTGAAGGCTTCTCCGCCACAAGGAGTTGGTGTTGTGTAGTGATTACGAACTCTCGAGTAGGTGACCCGGGGAGTGAAGTAGGGCAAGGAAGGTGTCCTTGTAGCCGAACCACTATAAATACTCGCATTGTGGTTTTGTGCTTCTTACTCTTTATTTTAGCTTTTATTTATCTATATACTTGTCTATCCACATCCAACACACACGTTCAAATAAGATTGACATAAGTCGCTCTAAATAGTTTAAAACCAAGTTTTAATCGGTAAAACTATTCAACCCCCCTTCTAGTGACACCTAGACTTATTATGTCCAACAGTTTGACAATTTGCCTTTTTCTACCTCGAACCTTTGTTTCCTTTGGTAGTTTTGGTACTTGATCCTTGTGACACCTAGACTTATTATGTCCAACAGTTTGACAATTGGAGCATTTAATCTGTTTACGAGCTCTAGATTTACCCATTTTGATGCAATTTCATTTAATTGAGGCTTTAGGTTTATGAATTCAAATTTGGGGTAAAATGTGAGAATAAAGTGCTTCCTATAATTTTATGCAAATGTGAGTACAGGATACGGGACTAAAACCTTAGTCCCCTATATTCTTACACTGTTTAAGCAAGGACCATAGTTCTACCAACACCCAATACAATCAAAACAGATATAACAACAATCAAAGACGAATACAAAAATTAACAACAAAATTAACAAATTATAACACAAGAACATAACATATAGATTCATTAATTTCATATTAAACATTAAATATTCAGTACATATTTTTCCAAAAAAAAAAGGAAAACATAACCACTTGATTTCCCTTCACATCACTTTGCCTTTCTAAGATCATCAAGGAAGTTGTTCCTGTCAAACACCTGAGAGTGTGTTTGATAGATCATCTTCCTTATCTCCAAGGCCTTCAAGACATTTGCCTTTTGCTTCTTACGAAGATCCACAAGAAACTTGTAGTTCATCACCGAAGGTCGAAAGCCTTCTAGCTCAGAGATATATTCTTGGGTTTCCTTCATACCAAGAATCAAGTCAGACAAAGTCTGTTGGAGCCCATTAGCAATTTGATGTCCGTATCGTTTTCAATGTGATAAAAGAGAGAAATCGAGTCAAACATGTAGTCAGACTTGGAAGCTTTGGCGAGTTCTTGAAGAAGTGGGAAGTTAGCCATTCGAAGATTGTTGTGATTTTGTGAGAACATGTTTTTTTTTATTGTTGGTATGCAAATGGTATAGGTTATTAACCCATAAATAGCAAAAACAACGGGACCTTCCAAATTCATGGACTAATTGTCAAGTTAGTAAAAAGACAGATAGTCAAGTTTGTGTGAGTAAAAATACGCGGGAATTTTAAACGGCTAACTGGCCAAATTCAGGGATCAAGTGTGACATATGAAACTTATTACCCTGCAACTTGACCTTTGCCTTCCTTGATACGCTTATACACAATTAATGTGTTGCCAAACACCAAATAAACCCAACTAACAAGATCCGAAACCATAAACACTATCATAATAACCGGACCCTATTAAGAAAACCCAATCCAAACCAAACCTAACATACATTCACACTCACGTACTGAAACACACATCAAGTCAAACCCATTCGTAAAAACACAAAGTAAAACCATGAAAGACAGGAGCATATTCGTCTAAACTTTTAAGGATGTTCAGGAAGAAGAAGAAGGTGAGGTCTTGTTCAGAATCCACTGTAATGAGTTTTTTGATTATAGCCCACTCAGGTATGAAGGAGGTTCATTAATTAATCTGTGTGCTTTTAACATTGATAGGGATATATTTAGTTCAGGTATTGATAATGTATTATCAGAGATTAATGAACAAAAATGGGCGTTGTTTTTCTGTGATCCTGAAGAATCCCTAGAAAATGGTTTGAATTTGATTCATACTGATGATGATGTTCATACTTTGTTTGCACTGGCTGAAACACATGAGTCAGTTGATATCTTTGTTGCACACAAGCCCCAAAAGTTAGCACAATTTTACTTAAAAAATATAAGTTTTGAAGTTTTGGGTTGGGTAGAGCAAGATGCTAACTTTCGAATGGTTAGTCCAACACCTTTTAGGACTAGACGTAAATGGCAGGGGATAGATAGGAAAAAAATGCAGGGGAGTGGAACCAAGATACCAACAGTGAAAGGTGGTGTTATAATCAAAGAGAAAGAAGGGGTTGTAGATAAAAAAAGGGAGAAAATTAATGGAAAAGGAAAAAGAAAGCTGCTTGAGGAAGAGGATGTTTTGCACAAAAAAAGGGGAAAGAAGTTGTTCAACAATTTAAGCGAGGTTTAGATAGGAAGGGGAAGGCTAAAATGGTTGAGTTTGGAGGTTTTGATGTTGAAAACATGGCTGGTTTTGATGGGAAGGGAAAGGCTAAAAGGGTTGGTGGTGGTGCTGCTGATGTTTCTAGCGGTGTTAAGACACCCTTTAGAAGCATAGAAAGGATTACAAACTGCGTCCTTGCACTTTTCGCCCAAAGGCCATCCTAGGTGATGTTTCAATGATGAATACCATGTCATGTGTTTAATTCTTTTAAGCTTTAATAGTACAGTACCTAACTTATATGTTTGTTGTTTGCATACTTGTTTTTGCAGACAAGGTAGCAGTATCATCATCACTTTAAGGTTCATGTTTGGTGTGTTCATCAGTTTATGGATATCGAAGACTAATGTGTAGATCATTTGAAGGTTCAGCAGTTGAACGTTTTGAAGTGGAAACTACATCATCTTTCATATTTTGTGAAATGTCAGTAGAACCATGTATCAGACAATGACTCCGTAGTTTCAGTTATTTTCCAGTTGCATCAAACATTGAACATATATTGGACTGTTAAAAGTCAACTTGCTAAATAGTTGGTTATGCATAATATTTGTTTGTTTGTCCTATGGGTTAAATTCTATGGGATCATACATTGTTTAGTAGTTGACTTTTATAAAGTCATACTTAACATGTCAGGTGTAATGGTTTAATTAGCTCAAAGAATCACCCATTTCTGTGTTGGTGGAATTGTCTTGGGTTAGTGTTGGGTTTTTGGTTCTGCTGACAAAAATTACTCCAAGTATGGAACCACTGCCAGTACATCAGATACCACAGCTAGAAGGAATGGAACCATTGCTCAAGATAAACCACTGCAAGTAGAAGTCGTATACCACTGCTATTGTAATGAACCACTGCTAGTATGTTATGTCGATTTAATATTTAATATTCTAGAATGTCTTGAGTATGATGTTTTGTATTAGATAAATATGGAAAATATATTTATCTTGTAGGATACGTATTGTATATTGTACAGGACTCCTTAGCCTATAAAAGGAGGTCCTAGGTTAGAGTTAGATATACGTTTTTGGTGATATCTATAGTCGATACACTCAAGGTTGTAAACCCTAATACTATTCAGAGTATTCGTATATTAATAATATATTGAGGTGTTTAGTGATAATCATTGTTATTCTTCTTAAGGTTAAGCACTAGATTCCGCATAGTGTTTAACAATTTATATTCGCAAAGTCAGCTTCTATATAAGATCGTTTGCTCAACTGGGATCAACAATTAAAATTAACCAATGTGTGGTATAAATGTGTATGGACTATAATACTCTCGACTAACTAACATAAATCAGACGTTGACCTCGGCGTTAATGGTCAAGGGACGAGTTTAGCCTATAAAAAACTTGTTTTGGACTCCCGGTGATGAAAAAGGGAACTTTTGTCCCAGCGTGATGCGTATATACAAGATTAGGGACGAACCGTGTATTTTACTCTAATAATAATAATAATAATAATAATAATAATAATAATAATAATAATAATAATACATGTTTACAATGTAGGCTGTTTAAAAGTTAAAATAATACTCACTCCGTCCCAAAATAATTGTCCTCTTGAAGTCTTATTTTTTCAACTATAATCTTAAATATTTTCTTCTGAGATATATAATAGATGTTGTAAAATATACAAATGGATTGGTTTTAAAATGTATTTTTTATTTATATAATTTTCATTAAGTATTGCATAACACAAATAAAAATATTAAAGATTAAAGTTGATAAAAAAAGACTTTAAAAAGTTAAAAAAGGACAATAAATTTGAGACGGAAGGAGTACAAAAATAGTTATACATTATTATGTCAAATATAAGTAATTATTATATAAATGAGTGAGTGATTGATTATTAACAAGCATGGAACCCACCGTGTTGAGGCGGGGGTGCTTTTCATCTATTTTGTTGGTTCTATTTGTTCCATGTTTCGTTGTCTTTTCTGATACCCGAGACAGTATAAGGTAAAACATGCATATTTAGTTACATTAAAAGTCTATATATTGATAACACAACATAAATATGGAACTAAGAACATCGGCTGTACTCAGAACATATACATCAGGTCAACAAACATTTAATGGTTCAGCAGTTACGCCATACTTTTCCCGTCGCTATAAGTCACGTGCCCAGCTTGAAAGCTCTCTGGCGTTTTTCTTTGGATTCTGGAACATTAAACATGAAACTATTAGGTAAGGTAAGAAGTGAGCCAGAAGTAGAAAGAAAACAGCGTAGTTAGCTACGTTTACGGAACCTCTGCAGCGGGCCGGCATTCCAATGTTTTCTACTGCATCACCTCTGCGACCACCTGTTGGCGATACAGGAATGAATGGTACAATTGTTCTTGTTCGTGAATCAGTGGCCGATAGTGGTATAGCTGGAATAAAGTTGACACCATAAATCTAACATAACTAATGTAACAACTGTAATAGAAATCAATAGCAAACAAAAGGAAATCTACACAGTTCATGACATATGGCGTACCACTGGTTGTGGGTTGACTTGTAGGAGTACGTGTTCCATCTGTCTGAGTAGGCGGCATTTGTGATCCCATTGGAATCACTGCATCCGCTATAATTTGTGAGGTTCCGTCCCCTTGTGATACACCTATAAAAAGAGTCGAATAACGGACCTAGCACGAAAATAATGAATAAATAAACGTGCCAATGGTCAAATCTGCAACCTACTTTGATCGTCATTCAACAATGCAAAATGTATATTACAAATTCATACATGTGACCTACTATCGAACATACCAGATGTTGGAATAGGCTTAAGGCAAAACGTTATCAGAAATTAAAACATACTCTAACATACGTGAAACATATAGCAGAACTACAATAAAAAGAGATTGATCCAGTCACGTTTACGTGATGCCGGTGGTGTGGCCGCTGCACCATAATCATTTCTGGAACTCCTAGCTTGTAAATCTTGTATGCCTGCAATTATTGGAACATACATTGATCAGTAACATGTGAATTGAAAACAGCAATTAATTTTCTCAGGCATGACGGTATTGTAAACAACCTGTCCGCATTTCTTCAATCCTCCTTTTTCGAGTTGCATATGTAGGTCTAGTGCTCATTGAGTTGTCATGAGCACGTTGCACTGCATAAGGTTCTGACTCGATGCGCATAACCCCAGCCCCAAAATCCAATAAGACTGGCCCATGACTTGTGCGTATATACACCATTAAAACATATTGTTCAGAATCATTAGTGACAAACAACCACGAATGTGATTAGAAACTTGAACAGAAACATGACCTTTCATTAAAGAAATGTGCCACACACCGCTTTGCTGCGGGGGTTTTTGCTATAATTGTAAAATCTGCAATGGCAAATGGTACAGAAACTGGGTACTTACATTATCGGCAATGGCAAACAAAGAAAATGTATGTTATACTTGCACATTATATGATTTTATTAAACATTGTTTCCAGAGGTATACATACTTTACGCAATATTCTGTAGCTTGATTTTATTATCCGTTGCGCCGCCGTATCTTTTAACTGCTTCTACCTAGTGAACGTAGCCTATATAGCCAACAAAACCATAAGAGCGATCAGAAAGTGTAGGATACCAAAAAAAAAAGCAACCTTTTATGGAGAATACAAAGCAACCTTTTATGGAGAATACCTGTTAGGATTGACTCCTTGTTTTCAACTCTCGCTCCTAGCTCGTTGTATGCAGCAAAATTTAAGTAATTGCGGAAAATCAGCGTCCGTCAGAGGGTCTATTGTTGTATACTTACCGAAGGTCATCGTTATATCGTTATCCAGGGTCTTTTGCTATTTGTCGGTTCTCTCAAAACCAAATGCCTAGATCTTGTAGAAAGAGTTCATTTGTAGGGTGCTGTCGAAATGATACTTTTCATTTAACTATGTATTAGGCGCTGTTGTAGAATATATTGAAGTCATTGTTAGAGAGTAGGCAAGTTTGTGGCAATGTAATACGACCTCAATTGTTGAAAGCCAAAGTCTGTACATAACTTTTTATCTAATAATATGCATCAAAAACATGTATGAGTAATCATAGATTGTGTTCACACATGATCCAACATAAGGATAGAAAGCTTAGGTAGTTAGTATAAGAAAAGGATATCCGTCAAATTCAAGTTACCGTGGCCTGTTGGTTGTCTACCACTGCTGGGCACACTGTTCTCGAGCATGTGCATTTCGCTTGCAGATGCTACAACAAAAAAGAGGGACACACTATGGGAAATAGGTATGACGTAGAGTATGTAGGGATTTTATACTCATAACAATTATATATAAAACAAATAACATCATCAAAGCATGCAGCGGAAGTAAATAGGAATAATATATGTAAATAATTAACCGAACAAGAAAGTGCGTACCTTTTAGCAATTCAAGAATCAAACGATGATTGAACAAGAACAAAACCCAAAACCCTAATTATAGGGTTTATGTAATTCAATCCAAACAAAGAATCGACCACCAAGATTACAAGCTCAAGTGTGCTTGTCCTTCGTTCTTGTACACACGTACTAATAGCGATTTGATGTGGAAAAGCTAGTTCCTTGAATCACAAATAAACCAACACTTGTATCTTTGGGTTAAGCAAAATCGAAAACCCCTTGAGTGAGGGAGTTTCGACCGGCCACACAAAGAGGGAGAGAGGAGAGGAGAAATTAGGTTATTTGGTGATCCAAGATTAAGTTGTGAATGAATACAATGAATTGTATTTATAGTTAACTTAACTTGGTGACCAAGTTTGTGTGGTATTGGGTTTGGAAACCCAAACCGATCGGCCAAAGCCCCCAAAGGGGATTCTAGAACTTTCCCGACTTTGTAATTTCATCTCTAGTCCTTCTAGTTAATATTTAACAACCGTTAACCAAACCTCGTTAATTATTTAACTATCGTTATGTTTTATTTCGTGACTAATAATTAATAATAATAACGTTTTATTTATATTAATTATTTACATCAATTCTCATACGTAATGTGTGCAATCCCGAAGTCTCGAGTTCGAATCCAGACATACTATTATTTAAATATCCATAAAACCTTTCAGCTCCCACTTGGATATTACTAAATATAGTAATGACATTGGTTAGTCTAGCTTTCACACGCCAATGCCCCCAGATCAAATCGAGTATGGTCTCTTGGAAAAAACCATTCAATGATTCATCATTTTTACTTATCCTTTTGTTACTAATACTACATTAACTATGAATATGGATCAAGTCATTTCATAAGTTAATATTCTGTTTCTCGTTGTATTTTGATTGAACAAGATTACCAAATCATCTGAACGTATTCCAGATAGATCTTGGGTATGGCCATACAAACATCTTGTCAACCCTACGAGGGGCCCAAATATAGTATTATGCTTTGAAACAAATTCAAAGGAACAAATTCTCTTGACTACAAACATAACTCATGAACTTTGCAACACTTCCGAAAATAGCCCTTATAACTACCAGTTACGGATAGCGTTAGACTATCTCACACAAATGCACTACATTCATATCAGTTATCTGGTATCTCAAGTCTGAGGATAAACACTTCATGATATACTTAATGACAAAGATCCATAAAGTATCATCATGTAAAGTTGGGATGAGTCCTATATTCAATTCATTGAATATCATGTGAATCTGGTATGTCCCACGCATCAATATACTGTAAAAGTATATTCTACCAAAACTCAGATTTGTCTTAATTCAATGACATTCCTACATCATTGATCGACAACGGACTATTTAGAATAACATAAGTTATTCACGGATTAAACATGCAAATATAGGATATAATATTAAGAAAATGAAAATAAACACAACCAATATTTTATTTCAATTAAATAATATTTGTTCAAAACATCCCTTATCCAAATACTAAATAGATCAATGCATGATAATACTGGTTAATTAATTATGTCTCAAGTAATGACAATCATACTTGTTGACAAGACATAATTTCAACTAACTTTGATCTATCGGAATTTTGAGAATACTTAAGAATTCAACTAGTGAAGTTCTTGTATGTGTGCATTCAAAATATCTTGATATTGCCACATAATATTTCATAAAGTGTGTGACATCCTCAAGCACCAATTTATGACAATCAAACTTTCAAACAATTTTAAAGTTTAAAGCATTCTAATTCTTTATGGTATAATGCAACTATGCTCTTAGTTAAGCACAACTAGTTCACATGGTCATTTACAAGGATGAAATCCTCCCATGACTAGTATTGAGTGTCATCTCAATTAAACCAGCATCATTGTATACAAACAACAATATGCTCTTTAAATATTCGTAAACTTCAATATCTATAGTGTAATGTTTGATGCCTTCCAAACTTTCAAGTTTGTTGGCTATGAAAATTACGCAACAGTTGCTGTATTGCTCATCCATAGAATTTTGAGAGCAAATCCAGGTTGAGGAATGTAATTCTAAATTCAAACATATTCCATTAGAATATTCATTACACCAGTTATATAATAACTTCATTAGATATCAATGTTGTCAAATCATCTTGCATTCAAGCATGATACAACAGTAACATGATGTACATGAAAAATCCTTGTGTCAAACTAAGATTTCATTCATGTTCTACATATCCATTTTCCAAATGATATATCATGTTCTATTACTCATTATTTAATACCGCCATGTTTACTAACAATAAACATATACTTCAAGGTTGTATGTCTTATTTTCTAAATCTTTCAAGTGAAGTTCCATTCCAAACCAGAACTTAACATTTTATCTTAGATGGAATGTTACTACCCACATCATATAAGATTTTAAAGAAAATAACCATAATACTCCCACTAGCTTTCAGGAATACTTAGAAATTATCTTATTTTAATTTTTTAAACCAAAAATTGGATTTAATAGTTAAACATAAGAATCATCTCCTAGATGCATGAATATATCCATTCATGGATTCTTGCAATTTGTACATTTCCAAAGATTATGTGAATTCATAAAACTCATTTGTATTACTTATCGTCCTCGCAAAAGCAATCACACAAGAAAGAGTTTTAATATCCAATTGTCATTTTCCATATCAATGAAAATAAGTATGACAATTATAATCATTATATGTTTAATGTGCCAAGGAAAGAATATTCAATCACAGTTAATTGCTTAAGTGTGATTAATAATCTTGTCACAAGTCATGCACATGTACAATTTTGTCCATATGATTTCTACACAAAGAATTTAAACCGCTATGGTTTTCCTTCCTTTGAAGAAACTGATCTTTATTAAGATAAACCAAGTTTACAAAGTTGATTATCTCTTTGGACAGCATCTTAACATTCATAGTATGAATAATTTACCACAATTCAATATTAGGTAATGTATCATTATGATTAACAGGTTTACAATAATCCTGTAATTCATATTTCTCATCATATCAAATATCTGAGATATCCTTGCGGATCTATGAATGAGAATTCCATCATTTTGAGGTATATCATATTTGACCTCATCATGATATTCACTAGTGTATTTTAGAAGATTATGTGTTTTGTAATTGTAATTTAATCTCTTCAAGATCTAAACAAAACTCCCACTTGCTTTGTAATTTAAAGACTATCTACAAATTCTTCAGCAAGTAGAACAACACCAAATTGTTTTCTTTTGGGATATTACAAAACACATTGACAGTTCGTAAATCTTGTTCGTTAATAACCTACTCCATAAGTAGTTTTAACAATTCAAAACTTCAATATAAGACTCAATGTGATTCATCACATTCCATACTAAAATGGTGTCTTATTAATCTTCTAGGTTTGAGTTTATTAAGTATATCCAATCAATACTCAATTTTCTAACCTTGATAAATTTTGGAAGAAAAGAAGATATAGTTATCTTGAATCAAACAATGTAACAAATTTTTGATTCTTCTAACTGAACATTCCATATACATACAATATTTCATTAGAATTAATATTGTAAGACAATCTAACAATATGTAAGATAAACTTATTCCTTTTGGCTTACCTATTTACCAATTAAATCATCTTAATGGTAAAATAAAATTCCAAGCCAATTGCATGCTTTATAACTCAAGTACTTTTGATTAAGTCACTTCATGTCCATGTCTCAACTAGAAAACATAAACAGTTATAATCTCATTATACGTTATAAGTCATTTACCAATGACTTTATGTCTTAATAAGAAGACATAACAAGTTAACGTATTACTTTATATTATATGTCTTGTAATAATGAAAAGACTTCATGTTTGTGACTTTACAAAGAAACACATAAACATTTATAATTTAAAGTAATTATGAACACCACATCATGGTTTCAATTAATTTATTTACAAGTTAATATACTACTCTATCTATTTATGTCATTCTTAAAATACATAAATATTTAAGATAGTATTACTTTATTTAATTATGTCATTCCATGAAGTGTCCAACTTAAGAAACTGTAAAAGCATCCACGCCCGATCCCACGACAAGTGGAGATTTACCTTGAGATTACAATCTAGCCAAGATCTCACTTAAACTAAAATGTAACTTCAAGTATTTCTATGATTTGAATGACATAAGACATAAAAGTAGTCTATGTTATAATCTTGACACATGTTCTAAACAAGTCAATCTTATTAGAACGTTAATCTCTTACCTCAAGAGAATCCATTAATCATATTTGTATGTGTTGTTCCTTTGCACACAATAAATACTTCTCCCACTTGTGCATAGAACAACATCATATAATAGATAAACACCATGACATTCATTTGTTTATGTGAGCAATATGATAGTGTCATAGAGATATAAGCATTACAAGTAGATGTAGGAGCACCTAATTATCAAAGAAACATTCATGATTATCCTTGAGAATATGAATGTCTACATTTTTGAACGTAATATATTATTTCAAGAAAATCTAGAAATAATCTGAGTTATTACCAAGATAATAACTTGTAACTCCCACTGAATTAGACAACGTTACAATAATGTCTTATTCAGTAATACACCATACTCCCACTGGATTTGACAACATTGTAAGTGTTTCATTAACCAGTGAAAATAGCGTGCTATTACGTTGCTACCCCTTTGTAAGACCATTCGTAACAATTACTTAGGTAATAAAAGAGTGTATTCTACTTTGTAGATGATGAATCATCCATCATGCTATTAACTTGAAAAATTGAGCATGCAATTTCTTCCTTAATAGGTCTACTATCCCCACAATGGTGTGTAGCACCTTTAATTGGTCAAATCAAAACAACTAGATAAAATATACTAGTTTGTCTTTTACCAATTTTGCGGTAATTAGTCTAGATTCTAATGTAATAACTCATATAATGTCAAACATGTTTTCTAGTTGACCAAAATGTCATATAAGAATTCAATCACCAACAGAGGGTAATGAAATCTCTTAAGGAAAACATGGTGTGCAATTTTCTTAACTATTAAAGTTGCTATGAGTTATATTAGAATTTAGACAATTCTAATGTTCCTAACATACCTTTCTCAATCATGAAAAGGAATAGGATTGAGTCTCACTCTTCTTCCATGGAAAAGAGTTTATGTTTGTCTTTTAGTGAATTGTTATTGATCAAACATTTGTTTGAAAACATAACTAAATCAATTTACCAAAGCACAAACCACGTTTACGGTTTAATGTTGCATTAATACAATCAAAAGAATTAACAAAATTCAATTTTTAGTATTTTCGATAATTAAATCTTTTAAGAAAATAAAATACCCTTGGTCAATATTCATATTAACCATAGAATTTTCCTTGAATTTTGGATCCTCATTATCATAGTTTCACCACATCAGTTGATCTGCTAGTGGTGAAAGTATAGAATAGGTAATCGTTGAAAACGATAATTGACAAACAAGTTTTCAATTCCAAAAATTATGGGATTTACAATTTTGCCAAAACAATTAATGCAAAACGTAAGCATGTTTCATCCCATCTTATGCCTTAAGTCTTAGGTCTCACTAACAACTTAATTAAGTTGTCTAATTTAGAAACTGCAAATTATAAAGCTGAGGTCTCACACAACAAAATAATTCACCTCGTTATTGTAATCTAGATCAAGGTCTCACATAACTAAATTACAACTTCAAGTGTTTCATATCATTAGATGGCATAAACTTAAATTTAAAGGGTACAATTTTTGACGTGTAATCAAAACTTATGTATAAAGAAGCATGCATACAACTTTATAACAAAATATTTTCGAAAACCTTACATAAGATTTTAATTGCTAAGATTAAATTCTACAAAGTTTTAATCGATGCGTTGAGAAACTTACAACTTTGCACTAAGATGCTTCGTACATATAATGGTTATACTAGGTAGCTCCAATCGAACTCACAGGGGGCAGAGGACCAGGTAAGCGCAAAGCATAACCTTAGACATCCTTTCAGTGAGACTGTGCTCACTTCTTAAATAACCCCTTTATAGTTTGTTCTAGTGGGTGAGCCGTTCTAACCATTTAGTACAGTCGCATCAATCGATTTAAAAGTTCAAGAATTATTCTTAGATAACAAATCAATTTCGCCATTATTTAGTCTATTTAATTTTCTATTCCAAAAAACCCTTTTTGCTTACTAACATGTCAAACAATTTATAAACAAAAAGCACTTTAATAAAAATTAAACACACTCAAATAATATAAACATATAACTAAACAATTTAACATATGTAAAAACAATTAACCACATGCATAATTATTTCAATAAACTCTAATAAACAACTCTAGGCGTAAATAATGCATATATTAACTAGGGCTTTCAACTACAAGGTAGATGAGCCACATACATCGACAAGTCGATTGCGTAAGCCAAAGTTAATAATATACCAATTAGCACGTAACGAATTTTTATTAGTTATAATTGAGGTCTTCCCCAATTTGATAATTATTAAATAAATAAAACATGTGTGTATCAACTAGACAATTTATAGCATAACAATACTCCATGGCAAAACATGCATGTTCCACCATGGATTCCGCATAACAATTATCACCCAAGATACGCATATTACATGTCACATAACAATTATTCATTAATTAACCACATAAAATTAGCATGCAATCCTAGGGTTTCTACAAGTTTTACAAAATTAAAACCTAATAAAATAAAATTAGGGTAATCGACCCTTATTAAATAAAATTAGGGTTTCGAATTCAAAACCCTAGAAACCATAAAAAACATGCAAATAATCATAAAGATTCAAATTTTATGTGTTTCGGTAATTAATTACATCATATTAACGGCTCGTGATGCCACTGTAGGGATTTTATACTCATAACAATTATATATAAAACAAATAACATCATCAAAGCATGCAGCGGAAGTAAATAGGAATAATATATGTAAATAATTAACCGAACAAGAAAGTGCGTACCTTTTAGCAATTCAAGAATCAAACGATGATTGAACAAGAACAAAACCCAAAACCCTAATTATAGGGTTTATGTAATTCGACCCAAACAAAGAATCGACCACCAAGATTACAAGCTCAAGTGTGCTTGTCCTTCGTTCTTGTACACACGTACTAATAGCGATTTGATGTGGAAAAGCTAGTTCCTTGAATCACAAATAAACCAACACTTGTATCTTTGGGTTAAGCAAAATCGAAAACCCCTTGAGTGAGGGAGTTTCGACCGGCCACACAAAGAGGGAGAGAGGAGAGGAGAAATTAGGTTATTTGGTGATCCAAGATTAAGTTGTGAATGAATACAATGAATTGTATTTATAGTTAACTTAACTTGGTGACCAAGTTTGTGTGGAATTGGGTTTGGAAACCCAAACCGATCGGCCAAAGCCCCCAAAGGGGATTCTAGAACTTTCCCGACTTTGTAATTTCATCTCTAGTCCTTCTAGTTAATATTTAACGACCGTTAACCAAACCTCGTTAATTATTTAACTATCGTTATGTTTTATTTCGTGACTAATAATTAATAATAATAACGTTTTATTTATATTAATTATTTACATCAATTCTCATACGTAATGTGTGCAATCCCGAAGTCTCGAGTTCGAATCCAGACATACTATTATTTAAATATCCATAAAACCTTTCAGAGTAAGCACATAAAAAATAGAATACAAATACGCGTAACTTATCTGGCTGTCTTGAGCACACACCATTGTTTGTTGTATTACGACGATGTCGTTTATTGTTTGTGGACACAGCCGATCCGTGTGCCCGCCTTCTTGTGTCTGTATGAAAACACATACATAATCACATATTCATCCCTAGAATATAGTTACCATACATAATAATATTGAAAGAAAGTGTGACAACACATTACGTGTATTGGTATTGTTAAAAGCAATAGAAGTAGTTCCCGATGTTCGGTCACCAACTACAGCAGAACTAAAGTGCAGATTTTTCCAAGTACCACTACACCCTGCAAGATGTTGGTATAGTTGAAGAGGTTCGTCTTGGAGAATGGTTTGTAGAAATCTTCGTCCGACTCAGTAGTTGCAGTAGGATCATCTCCTCCCATTTCCTTTTCGGCAACGACACTACTGGTAATGGTTTCATTAACTGCATCGAGGCTTAAAAGGTAAGAAAATTTAGCAAACGACTTTTAAGAAAACTACAAATAATGAAAAATTGGTTTTTAAGGATGATTCTACAGGAAACACCTATGTCATAGATGTATAAAAGTTACAATTGTAGAATCACCTCACATGGGCCAACTGATAAAAAGTTACAATAATACGAAATCTATATTAACTTCACTTATAGTTGAAGTCTTAAGTAGAATCACCTCACATGGGCAGTTGGTTTTTAAGTAGATATATAAAAGTGATTCTAATATAGATTTCGTATTACAACTACAAATGGCAGTTGTGGAAAACTAGAAGGGGGTTGAATAGTTTACCGATTAAAAACTTTGTTTTGAAACTTATTGAAAGATTAAAAACAATATATAAAGAGTAGATAAGGAAAGAAACAATCAAACCACAACAAGTTGTTTATAGTGGTTCGGTCTACAAGGACTCTTTTTCCTTGCCCTACTCCACTCCCCGAGTCTCTCACTCGAGAGTTTAACTTCACTAGTCAACAAGCTCATTTCACCGGTGGAGAAACCTTTACACTTCGCTTACACACTATTTCCGACACTAAGCTAAATGTCGAGTTCTTTTCAAGGGTACAACCACTCCCACACACAATGTATTTTAAGGACTAAAATACTAACCACTCACACTCACAAGCTTATGATGGTTTGGTACAACAATGAAGTATGAATCAACACGAGATCATACAACACCAAACAAACAAGACTTCCAACTTCTTGTTGAAGCTTGAATGTGACTTGATCTTCTTTGCTACAAAAGAGATCACTAATATGATATGAAACTGAGTTAGAAAGGTTAGAGAAAAGGAATGTATGAGAGTATGATAGAAAAGGATAAAAAATGTAGGACCTTACTTTTATCAACCTTATCACAAACCCACCACGTTATGCAAGTATAACCACGTGAAACCAAACACTTATGCGTATACAAAGATGAAATAAAGAAAGGAAAGATTGGTGACTTGATGTTATACAAACCGTGTATGTTATGCGTAGAAAGATAAACAATAAAGATGATGTTTATTGCAAAGGAAGAAAACACACACACACACACACACACTTTCAAGCACACACCTCAAATGACTCATTTGAGGTGTATTTATAGTACAAATACAAGATGCCCTAATGGGCTTTGGCTTGGGCTCGTTTGGGCTTGGGATGGACATGGATTGATATAAGGCTAGCTTAACTAAACTAATACCCATTTAGCTTAGTCCAATCCACGAGCCCGTTGACTATTCTATCATGATATCTAACACACGTTACAAAGTTCCGAAACGTGAATGACCATCACTTCTA
This sequence comes from Chrysanthemum makinoi, assembly GCA_910596185.1. Taxonomy (NCBI): domain Eukaryota; kingdom Viridiplantae; phylum Streptophyta; class Magnoliopsida; order Asterales; family Asteraceae; genus Chrysanthemum; species Chrysanthemum makinoi. Next base: position 253,357,794 of record OU343217.1, read on the forward strand.
ATAAAACTATTAAGGCTAACAATCTCCCCCTAAGGGGTGGTCATTCAAATGATGCTCCACTTGATTAGGTCTTTACTTTTCTTGAGCTCGAACTTTGTGTGTAGATATAGAATAGTCTTGATTCTTTGTTCCTTCATGCTTTGTGATCAGTTAATGTGGTTGTCTGCCGTTGTCAACTTCGTTGGTTTGGTGTCTCCATGTCTTTCTCCACCATGCTCACACTTCTATTTGTCTTTTGGTTACCAATGATGTAGTTCTCGAGTCTTTAAACTTTGTAGATTCTTTGACATTGACGAAGAATCATCTTTAACTTTGTGTAGCCTTTGATTATGATGAGAACTTTCATGTGTTGTTGGTATGAGCATGTGTAGAGTCTGCACGATCAATCCGCTCCGGAGCTTCCATAAGAAGAAAACATAAAACTGGTTAGTAATAAGCGGATTCCGGCACTTACAAGTTTGAATTTCGAGGGTGTTAACAGCATAGTGTGAAAACACGTCTCTAATTCTCACAGACGCCGTTCCTGAACTGGAGTCCCACAAGTGAGATAACGCGATATACCGAAGTACATCTACAGTTTAGATGAGTCGCTGAGGTACACCGAAGTATCACCTCACGACTGTAGACCGTTTAAGACACATTAAGCGTAATCCACGGAGAATTACCGAGGTGACCTGCTGTCAGGGCTGCTTGATGTTGACCCTGGCAAGAGTTTCCATTCAATTACTGAAGATCACATATGTGAAACTTCTCATAAATGTTCTGGCAGATTGCTAAGATCTGCGTAGGACTCTAGAATATATCACTTGTGTCCTTATTGATGAACAACAAACGATGTCATGTCAAGTGTTCCTATGAGATCTTTTGTTGAATCTCGTGGCTCTAGACTCAATAGTGCATTTTGGTTTTCCTAAGCGGAGACTAGGGAGAGGGTCTCCTTCTTCAATACCAACGATCTCTAAGAGAAAGTCGATAGATTATGTAGGGTTCCCAGTGAGAATGAAACAAATCCTTTTAAGAGGAATTGAGTGGCTAGGAGGTTTAGTGCAGTGCGTCACTGGGTCCATGACTTCTTTGTCTTCAATACCAGTGACAACTAGTAGCAGATGAATTGAACCCGGTTTCTGCCCTAAGGTTGAATATGGAGGGCTATTTCTTTTCACCCTTTTTCATTACATTTCTTTTTAATTCTTCAACCCCTTCTTTCTCCTTTCTCACATTACTCCTTTTTTCAATCATTCCTAAGGACTTCTAATACTAACTATGAGATGTCCTTGGGTAGATCCCTCCGGATCTGGCGGATCATAGGACGGATTTCCTATCCTTAGTCACCTTATAACTCCATGACTGTCCCATGTTGCCATAAAACCATTTTTCTTAAAAATATCACAGAGTGTTTATGATAGAAAACATGTTTGAGACACTCCTTGAGTTTTATATTTTCAAAAACACTCCCCCTTCACATGTGCTTATAAATTTTGACAGAAATCTGCACATAGAGGGTAGAGTTCGCACTTTTTGAATTGATCGGCTCATGATAGACAATTCCCCACGAGACACGGTTACGTTGCCTAGTTAAAGAGTTCCATTGTCAGTTTTTAGGTGACAACTAGCTCTAATAACTAACTTGAAGTTGTAAACACTCCTTGAAAAGGAGGTTAGACCCATGAAGGTGCATATCTATCACAAGTTTCTCGAGATGGTACATATACTGACTTTGATTCCCGTCAATTCATTGGTTTCGTCTGAGTCGAGCTCATTATGAGATTCAAACACAGATTTTGATCACATTTTAATCATGACTCCTCCCCCTAAAAAATAGCATATTCGTGATATTTTTGATATCAACGGATTAAACAACATTTTAGAATCTTTTTGGGGAGACAAACGGATTTGATTTAAGCATGAATTTGGAACATTTTAGTTTTATACTCCCCCTTTAATAAAGCATAATCAATTAAAGGGTTTTAGAGGGAGTTATCTTGAGCACAAAATATTTGAAAGATTTTGAAAATCTTTTTGAACAATCTTGAAAAGGTGCTCAAGATGATGATGATTTCTCACCATTTTTAAATGTAGTGCACTGAAGCGTACACTTGTTTTTTTTTCTATAAAAGCACGAGTTTTGATTTGAAATATAATCAAAAGTCATCATTTTAGTCCGGGTTTCGTACTGAAGTATACGAAAGCCATTTTATGAAGAAATTTTGAGAAACGACATGTTTTAGAAAACAAATTAAAGAACTCTTGCTCAAGCATCTGTACATACCCGTATCATTGTTGAATGACATTTCTAGAAACGTACCGAATATCGATTATACGAGAGACATGTCGTGAGAAGAATATTTTTGGATTTTTGATTTTTTATTGTTTTTGTATTTTTTGAAAGTTTTATATTTTTATATTTTTATATTTTGCTTTTGTTGGTTTTTCAAATTTTGTATTTTGTTTTTCAAAAATATTTACAGCGAAGCTTTTTGGAAAATCATTTTCAAGAAGATTCGAGAAGACGTTCTAACTCCTCAGGGGTTAGGCTTCGCATTCCAAGTCGTCGAACTAAATCGTCAAACCTTTCTTTTGGAAGGGCTTTAGTAAATAGATCGGCGAGTTGGTAATCAGTCTTCACGAAGAATAATTCAACAGTACCATTTTCGACGTACTCTTTGATGAAGTGATAGCGGACTCTGATATGCTTAGTCTTTGAGTGATGAACAGGATTGCATGATATGGCTATGGCACTTTTCGAGTCACAATACATAGGTATTTTATCGAAAGTAAAGCCATAATCTGTGAGTTGTGTTCTCATCCATAGAACTTGAGCATAACACGCAGATAGAGACACATACTCAGCTTCAATGGTTGAAAGTGCAGTGCAATCTTGTTTCTTTGAAGACCAGCTTACTAACTTTTCACCCAAAAATTGTGCTCCTCCGGATGTACTTTTCTTTGTAACTTGATCACCTGTGTGATCCGCATCTGAAAAGGCAATTAGATCAAATCCGGATTCCTTCGGATACCAAAGTCCCATGTGAATGGATGTCTTCAGTTACCGAAAGATCCTTTTAACCTCTTTGAGGTGCAGTTCGGTAGGCTTTGCCGGAAACCGTGCTAATAAGCAAACAGAAAAATGAATATCGGGTCGACTAGCAGTAAGATACATGAGAGAACCAATCATGCTCCGATATTTCTTCGGATCAATAGGTTTCCCAAACAAATCGGCTCCAATTTTTGGTGAGGTTACCATTGGTGTTCCGACCGAGTCACAATTATCCATACCATGATTTTTCAAACTCTCAGTTGTGTATTTAGCTTGATTTATAAAAATTCCACGAGGGGATTGATGTATTTGTAAACCAAGAAAGAATTTTAGTTCCCCATCATGGACATTTCAAATTTACTTTTCATGAGATTTTCAAAATGTTTTGAAAGATTCGGATTAGTGGACCCAAAGATGATGTCGTCCACATAAATCAGAACAATCAAAATGTCGTTTTGCGTTTTTGTGTAAACAAGGTAGGATCAACTGTTCCTTTGGTGAAATTGTTTTGGATAAGGAAAGAGGACAGTTCGTCATACCACGCTCTCGAGCTTGTTTCAATCCATAGATTGCCTTTTTGAGTTTGTAGACGTAGTCTGGATGTTCTATGTCTACGAAGCCTTCTGGCTGACTCACGTACACTTCTTCTTTCAGAGTTCCATTCAAGAACGCGGTCTTAATGTCCATCTGATAAACCGTGATGTTTTTGTGAGTGGCGTAGGCTAAGAATATCCTGACTGCTTCTAGTCTAGCTACCGGAGTGAATGACTCTTCAAAGTCTATCCCTTCCTCTTGTCTGTATCCTTTGGCCACAAGACGAGCTTTGTTGCGAATTACAGTCATCTTTTCATCCCTTTTGTTCTTCCATAACCATTTGAGATCAATGACACGAATGTCAATTGGTCTTGGAACCATATCCCAAGAGTCATGTAGACGGTATTGGAGAAGTTCCTCCTGCATCGCTTCAATCCATGCGGGTTCTGCCATTGCCTCACGAATGTTCTTTGGCTCTATATTGCTAATTGAGCAAAGGTAAATGCATAAGTCGCAATCGGTGGCAGGTTGGCGTCTCGTCTGAATTGGCCTTGAAGGTTCACCAATAACTTGTTCAATTGGGTGGTCTTTTGTCCACTTCAGAGTAGAAGGATACCGTTGGTTAAACGTATGCGAGTTAGATGGTTCTCGTAAGCATGAAGATGATTTAGCTGATTCCGTAGCAAACGGATTTTCAAATAAGTCGTCATCTAACGTTGCATCGTTCTGGTTTTGGTTTTGCTCATCAACTGCTGGTAGAACGGGTGCAATAACTGGAGTAGATGTAGATGATGTTGATGGAGTTGGTGCATTGGTTTCGACCGTTGTAGATGCATCTTCTGTTGGTGGTGGAGGATGATTTTGAGCGGGTGCAGCGGAATGATGGTTTGATGCATTTGTCGAAGTTCCACCATAGTATTCATCGAACATTAACTCGAAGAAATTCTCCCATTCTTGTTCTTTAGGCTTGTCAAGCGAAGTTGATTGATCTCTTTGAGGTACGAGTCCTGAACTGATGTGTCCAGAAGTCTGTCGGTTTAGTGCGGGTTCTAGAGAGAGTCTCTCAGAAGCCATATGTGAAAGTTCATCAAATTTCACATTCATCGTCTCCATGATCCTCCTAGTTCTTCTGTTATACACCCTGAATGCCCTAGAGTTATCTGAATATCCAATGAAGATTCCAATATCACCTTTAGCTTTCAATTTACCTAGATCTTCTCTGTCGTTCGTCGGATAGCACAAAGCGCCAAACACGTGAAAGTAAGAGATATCAGGTTTTCTGTTGTTCACAAGTTCATATGGGGTTTTATTGAATCTTGGATGGATAAGGGATCGGTTCTGAGTGAAACAAGCAGTGGCAACACATCACCCATAGAAATAACGGTGCACTCGAATAAATTAGCATTGTGCGAGCAGCTTTCACAAGAGTTCTATTTCTTCTTTCAACTACCCCATTCTGCTGTGGAGTTCTAACAACTGATGTCTGATGTGTAATTCCAACATCTTCAAAATATGTTCTTAACTCTTGATTAGTGAATTCAGTGCCGTTGTCTGTTCTTACAACCCTTACTGGAGTTTGTAGAAGTACTTGAATACGTTTCAGAAAGGTGATGATGATGCCTGGTGCTTCGTCTTTTGATCTCTAAAACTTAACCCATGTATATCTCGAATAATCATCGACGATAATAAGAATATACTTTTTCCCATTAATGCTTTCAACTCTCATTGGGCCACATAAGTCCATGTGCAACATATGCAACTTTGCTTCCGAACTAGGTACGGATTTGGGTTTATATGATGCTCTTTTGCTTTTTCCTTGTTCGCATGATGGACATAAGTGATCCTTGGTGTATTTGAACTTTGGAAGTCCGTTGACGATGTCGTCTTTGGCAATTTTGTTGATGGTGTCAAAATTGAGATGGGATAACCGTCTGTGCCACAACCAGGACTGTGTTCCAGATGCTCGTGTCATAAGACATATTGGTGATGAAGAGGCCATTTGATTGATGTCGATAGCATACAAGTTTGTATCACGATTCCCGTTAAAGAGATCAGTGCCATCCAAGTTTCTAACGAAGCAAGCATTTTTCCTAAAAGCAACCTCTAAATCGCATCACAGAACCGCCCGACTGAAAACAAATTGTGTCCCAACCCTTCGACATAGTAAACCCGAGTGATCAAATAATTTCCAAAAGGTAGATCTCCATAACCCATGATAGCTGCTACATGATCATTTCCAAAGCGTACGGTTCCCATGAATTTCCGATGAAATTGATCAGCAGCTTCAGATTTCCAGTCATGTGCTTGGAGCAACCCGAGTCGACGATCCAAAGACATATTTCGATAACCTGCCTATAACATAAGAAGAAGATTTTGGAAACCGTTTTGATTTTGGTTCCGTTGGGTTAGAGGTAAAATCCGGATCACACTCAAAGAAGTTTTCAACTGGGTATTCTGGTTGGTCACTCATTGTACCATTCTGGAGTGTGAAAGTTCTACATGTGGGTTTCCAAATGTCATCCCTAAAGTAAACATTATGCTCCCTATCAATAGTGTAAAGCCTAAGTCTCTCAACTAGTCTTCCTATTCGTTTAGCATAAGTTCTTTTAGGAACATTCTTCTGAACAGGCTTAACAATCTCATTCTTAGAAACACAATCATCATGATCATTAGATAAAGATTTCTTGCAAGTTAAACAAACAGATTCAACAGATTCATTAAACTTAGCAGATTTCATAGGTTCAGTACATTCAGATGAAATGTCTTTCTTATTCAAAAGCGGTAAATTCCTAGGGTGTTCTTCTACTTTCTTCTCTTTATTCAAGCGACTACTCTTAGAGGCAAGCGAGACTCTATTGTTCCTTGTATTGCTCTTAGGCTTTAGTCTGCTGCTCCTAGAGGTGCTTCCTAGTCCTGTAGAAGGTAAGGCACACTCATTAGGATTCACAATCTTATCTAGAGAAGTGGTTTCAGCTTTCCTAGTCTCTTTAGATTGCTTTTCTAAACTTATGTCGTTTGTTCCATATGTTTTAGATGTGGAGGCAGACGCATTAGTGGTACTCATCTTAAAAAGGCCAGGTGCTAAAACTTTTGGTTTCTCGATAACCGCTTTTCCTTTATCAACATTTTGTTTAGGTAGGGCAGGTGGAGTGACTGGTTTTGATATAACATTTTTCTCATTGACTTTTGGAGGAGGCATAGAAACGGACATTTTTGGTTTGGAAACCGGTTTGGGAACATTTGCTTTCTCCGCAGTCAATGGTTTTTTAATCACAGTATCCACTGCCTTTCCTTTTTGACTTTCCATCTGAGCCCTCAAAAGATCATTTTTCGCTTTCATGTCATTGTAGGCACGCTCATACGACAATTTGTCATATTTGCATTCCTCAGTTTTTCGATCAAGTTGTTTAAAATATGACACATTTTCTTTTCAAGTTTTTCAAGAGCTTTTTCATATTTTGAAACAATTTCGGAGGTCTCAGACGGGAGTCTTTCATGATCTTCAACAGAATATGTTTGCAAAATAATGGACATAATATCAGAGTCGAACATCTTCGAAGAGAGAGTCGTTTAGAGTTTCCAAAACTTTGATTTGTTCAACACAATCATTAGCTTGCTTTACCAGGGATTTATGGTCCTTGACAAAGTCAACTGTTTCTTTAAAAATGCTTGTTCAAAATGAATTACCCTTGCATTGATGGCATTCAGCTGAGGGGCAATTTGAGTTTCAAAAAACTTTCTCTGTTCAATATCAAAACTAGAGAACCAGTTATTAGGTGTAATAGTGGTTTTAGTTTTAACAGTTTCTTGAAGATCCGCAATTCTCGTTTTCACATTGTCTAAAATACTTCTCGCATCACTTGAGTTAAAAGGATTGTTTGAAGACATTTGTTCAATGTTCAAAAGAGATTTTGAGACAACGACTGATTTTGAAACAGATTTTGAAGCAGGAGTTGACTCTTTGTTTGAAACATTTTGTGTGATGGAGAACTTTGACTTTTCTTTTTGATTGACAAAAGTAATACCGTTAATTTTGTTCCATTTGTTATAATCAATTGGTTTGATTTCCGGATGTTTTTGTTTCATTTTTGATCTACTCTCCTCAGATAGTTCTAACGTTTCAAGAGAATCACGAACAATTATGGGTTCATGTAAAACATTTCCATTGTTTAACACATTCTGAGATTTCTGAGCTTTCTTGAGGAACGAGGAAGGGTCGTTACCAAGTGCCATTCTATTATTAGTATGAAAACGTGGATTTACTTGATTAGAAAGCATCTTGATTGTTTGAGCAGAATGACCCGTTGTAAGAAGCAAATTTTCCAAAGTTTTTATCTTTTCATTCTTATCAAGAATTTCATCAAGAAGAGAATCTTCTCGTTTTGAAAGATTAGTAATCAACTGCTTCTTTTCTTTTTCAAGATCAGAAAACAATGATTCTTGTTTTGAAAGTTGGTTATTTAAATCAGAAATTTCCTTGTTTAAAGATTTAATTTTCAAGTTCAAATTCACATCAAGTGTGTTATACTTGATTTGCAAAAGTTGTTCTTTAGAAACCAAATTTCGATAACCAATTTCTAATTCTGATTCTTTGTTTTTCTGAAATTCAAAGGCTTTTGCGTTCTCCTTGTAACTCTCAAGCTCAGCGGTCAATTTGGCATTCGCTGCCTTAACATCGCGATTGACCTTTTTAACTTTCTCAATTTCAATGCCACAGTTGTTGATTAATGATTCAAAATAAGCACGTGTTTCCTCATCAGTCTCAGTATTTTGTGCCACACAGCCTCCACTAGGATCCACATCTGGAGTTTCGGAGTTAGTATTGCTACAACTCGGATTGTCCAGTTATGTATCATAAGTAGGTGCTGGCGTCACAGAATGCTATTCGTCATGAGTAAACACATCAAATATGACATTGTTATAGCATGGATCAATGATTGGTACCTGAGATACTGCATTGGCGTCATAGACAGGAAGTGCGTCGAGTCATGTCGTACTTAGTCTCATGAAGATTTGCCATGAATATGCAGTTCGCATTGATTTCCTCGAGGTCTTCCAAATCATCCACGATAGCGAAAAAATCATTTTCCTCAGACTCAACTGCATCCTGCTTCTTGCTTCGTGCTAACAGATAGCTTTCGAAGAAACTCAGCATTATTCTTGTGTGGCTTAGTGGGACAGTTTCGTGCCATGTGACCCATTCCTTGACAGTTATAACACTTAACCTGATTACCCTGATTCACATTTCCATAATTCCCAACTCCTGGGGCTGCAACATTCCCATTCGATTACCCATGTTCTATTCCCAACATTGACCCATCGATTACCCGATTGAAACCGCCTGATTACCCATGCGAAATCCAGTAGCATATACCTGCTGATTCCCAATAACTCCAACCATTTGACCTTGATTGCCCATGTTCACACCCGGTTGTGCAATTTGCCTGTTGCGAGTGTTTGATGAAATCCTTTGGTTGTTGTTAGTTGGTGTGGAATAGCGACCTCTGAATGCTTTACCCAAGAATACAAATGCTTGTGACAAATCTTCTTCTGGTTCCATTTCAAGATCAGTGATTCCTTGTTCCTGGTAATGTTGTTGTTCGGGTGGATAGTTTTGTTGTTGAGGGATGTATTGCTGCAAGTTGTTGTTAGTGGAAGATGATGAAGCTTGTTGTTGTGTATTCACTGAAGTTTGAGTCTTTGCAATGAGTGCCAATGGATCATGATTCTTTGCTAATCTTTCTTGCCTGACTTCATTCACTTCATTTTGGTTTTGTTTTAGAAAATCGTTGAGTTGATCAAAGTTCACTTGATGTAAGTCCTTTGTTAGGTTGACAATAGTGACATATCGTCCCCATTCTTCTGGAAGATTGTTCAGGAACTTGATGTTGCTCACGATAGTTCTGGGTGTCAACTTGTTTCTGATCAGCTCATTCATTAAAGTGCAGAACCTTCCATAGTAGGATTCAATGGATTCTCCTGGAGTAGATGTAAACTTCTCCCAAGCAGTTAGCAGCTTGTTCTCCGTATCTTGTTGACCAATTTCAGTTCCATGACAAAGCCGTCTAACACGTTCCCACATTTCGAAAGCAGTTTCACAACTGTCTACAGCAGCAAAGATGACTCTTGGTAAACCCAGTTGGATAATATGAATTGCCATGTCATTTGCTTCGACTTGTTTTTGATCCTCTTTAGAGTATTCCGATTCTTTTTGAAGACGAAAAAATGGTGGGACGGGAGGTGTTGCATCAGCATTTCCAGGGTCTTGGACTTGTCGAGGTATGAAGGGTCCATCTTGAATGGATTTGATCATCAATTTTCCATTAGGTTTTGTCTTGATGTAACGAAGCATACGACTTGTCCATTGAAGATAACCACCTTTTTCCAACATAGGAGGACGGTTTTCGGCACCGGTTGCATGAATGTCTTGTTGAGTTGCCATTGATGAAGGTATGATATGATAAAGTTGACGTAGGATCGATTCAACGATAAAGGAGTTGTGTTGGATGAATATTAAGCTCGGTGTTGTAGTGAAAGTATGCTCTAAAAAACTTAAAAACCTCAATAACTTCTATTCTGAGCGTTTTTAGGACTTGAAGGTTGACCTGAATAAACTTTAGTTAATTCGGCGGTCTATTCTCCTCGTTCTCACGGTCGTTTTGATGGGTAGATCTCTGAAAACGGAGTTACGGTTCAAAAGTTATAGCTGCTTGAAGTTTTGGTCACAGTCTTACTCGTAAAACTGTTCTTATGCGTAGAGATGAGTGCTTATGCGTAGGATGCCTATGCGTAGGAACTTATGCGTAGGAGTCCTTATGCGTAAAAAGTTTAGGCGTAGAAATCCTTATGCGTAGAAATCCAAGTTACGCGTAAACTTAAGGTTAAACGTAAGTCTTATGCGTAAATGTTAAGCGTAGAAGTAGAGTACCTTACGCGTAAGAGTTAACTTATGCGTAGGGTGCTTACTCGTAAGCTTTCTGCTTATGCGTAAGAGTTGGTTTAAAACCAAAAATCCTTTACACTGTCACAGCGTAAAAGATATCAGAAAGTCGAAGTGTTCCACACACTTATCCAAGTGAGGGAAGCACTGAGTCACCTTTGTTGCACGAAGATTCTTCACTAAAAAGTTATGCGTAGAAACTTACGCGTAGAAAAAGGGTTTTGACTTTCTTACGCGTAAAACTAGGGTTTTGACTTACGCGTAAAAAATTTCCAATGATTCAAACAGTTTCGCTTGCACAAACAGCCTTAAAAACACTCCAATAACACAAATCTTTTGACCTTTTTCACCCAAAGTGTTTAGAAAGCTTACGCGTAGAAACGTACACCTCAATAAACACGAGTTTAAAACTGATGTAAAACACGTAAAGCTTCAAACTTTTTTTCAAAACTAGACTCTTTAACACTAAAGAAACCTCAAACCACAAGAATCTTGAAGATTTTAGTGCAAAAAATAAAGTTTTAAGCGTGACCACTTTTTGTTACCGAGAGCTTTACGCGTAATAACACAAACCACAAAAAACTTCAACCAACCACACCTAAACCATTGTCTGGCGATTGATACCAATTGTAGGACCTTAAATCTATCAACCTTATCACAAACCCAACACGTTATGCAAGTATAACCACGTAAACCAAACACACTTTATGCGTATAAAGATGAAATAAAGAAAGGAAAGATTGGTGACTTGATGTTATACAAACCGTGTATGTTATGCGTAGAAAGATAAACAATAAAGATGATGTTTATTGCAAAGGAAGAAAACACACACACACACACTTTCAAGCACACCCCTCAAATGACCATTTGAGGGGTATTTATAGTCTAAATACAAGATGCCCTAATGGGCTTTGGCTTGGGCTCGTTTGGGCTTGGGTTGGACATGGATTGATATAAGGCTAGCTTAACTAAACTAATACCCATTTAGCTTAGTCCAATCCACGAGCCCGTTGACTATTCTATCATGATATCTAACACACGTTACAAAGTTCCTAAACGTGAATGACCATCACTTCTAATAAAACTATTAAGGCTAACAAAAAAACTACTTGGTTTGGCTTTGCTATTTATAGCCAAAAACATCAGCAAGCACCACGGACCACGAATCCCTTGAAAGGGTTTCGCCCGTGTTAATATTTGGTGCCGCCGAGGTCTGACAGCAAGATCTCAAAATCTTACGAAAGTCAACCATATCTATGCAAGATTGTGTAAGATATGTAGAGCCTAAATCTACAAAAAGTATCTAGTGAAATCTTCTAAGGATTTCAATGATGCATCACATGATGTCATGTGTTTGTTTTTTTATTTTTAGAAATATGTAAATACATATGTAATGTTTAGTTTTTAAAAAACCAAAACATTCTAAAAACTACTATCATACATTATGATTTAGAGTCATATCAAGATATGATTAATCATAATGTAAATGCTTGAGTGATGAAGATATTATTTGAAAAAGCTTGTTTTAATATCTATTAAACTTGACAAGCTTTAAGCTTTATAAAAATTAAATTTACTTTTGTCGTTAACAAAACTTAGGTAAAGATCAAAGATATAAATAACGTTTAATGATGATATTTGTGTTAACAATCTCCCCCTTTTTGTTGAGGACAAAACAAAAATTTTATTTTTATAAAAGATGTAAAGATTGTACAAGAGTTATAAAAATATTAGTTTTAGAACTTGAAAGAAAAATGATAATGCAAGTATGTCCAATATAGACATGATGTTGACTTTTTCAGAAAGTCAAAGTCTTCACTAGTTGAAGAATGATGTTGACTTTTTCAGGAAGTCAAAGTGTGCAGTTGACTTTTTTAGAAAGTCAAATATTACCAATGAAGTATCATGTTGACTTTTTCAGAAAGTCAATGTATGCAGTTTGACTTTTTCAGAAAGTCAAATATAACCAAGTTCTATATATTTCTCCCCCTTTTTGTCTCAACAAAAAGAAGATGCGAGGCGGAATGTGTAATGAGCCCGAGCGATTATCTCCCCCTTGACTAATGCTCCCCTTAGATTGGGTGCCAAGAGAAAGATACATGGATTGTGAAAAAGCTACAAAAAAGTTGTTAGTTATAAGTATCATCACAAGCATTTCCAAACACCATGTAACAAGCAACAACAATATATATGAAACATCATTCATTTGTTAAAATTTTTCATGATTTAAGAATCATGAAAAGGAAACACAATGAAGTGTTTAATACAATGACAAAATAAAAAAAAATTATCCTAGAAAAAAAATACAAGAAAAATCCTAGAAAAATAAAAAGAGCTGAGAGGAAATAAGCTAGGACCCTCCTATTGAGGTGGTGGATGAGCAAGAGCATTGAGGCGCTCTAGGATGTGATTGAGGATGAACCTCATTTCATCTTGAAATTCATGGACCGTCACCCGGGTCCGTTCGGTTATTTGGGCGGTTTGCTCACAATTGGAGCAACCATGCCTAGGAGGGTAGTATGGTTGATGATTTTGTGGTGGTGGAATGGTGGAGGTGTTGGTGTTGGTGTTGGTGTTTGGTGTGGTGATTATGGAGGCTAGCAAAGCACTTTGCATTTGCATAGCATCACTTAGATGAGAATCCACCATATTAGAAAATTGGTGGAGATGTTGGAGTTCGGCTTGAATCTCATCTTTTGTGGGATGATCTTCCCACACGGATTCCTCAATGTCCTCTATGTGAGGAGACATTGATGTAGGAAGCGATTGATCCCCATACAAAGGACCATGGATTTCCTTGTGGATAGGGTGGAAGAGAAGAGGTCTTGGCCCTAACGGGGCGTTTGGGTCAAAGGAAGGTCGTGGAGACTCATGAGCAATCCGCTCAATAGTACCAAAAGATGGTAGTGGTGGTGGATGATTGGGCCTAGGAGGCAAGTCCTCCAAGTCTTCCAAAAATGGATTTGGAGATGTAGGTGGTGTGGAGAATAACTCCAATGGGATGAGTGTTGGAGATTTTGGAGGTGATGGCGTTTTGGATGTTTGGATGGGAGCCGGTGGTGGTGAGCTAAGAGTCTTTGTTGGTGGTGGAGTAGTGATGATGATAGGTGATTGTGGAGGTGGTGTAGGAGTAGCCAAAGTAAGGTTTGTGTCATCCCTTATGGGAGATGAGATGGTTAGTGGAGATGACTCGGAAGAAGAACTTATGTTGACAAAGCAACAAGGTCTTACGCTAATTCTAGCGGTTTTCTTGCAAGGCTTGGTTGATGGTGAAGTTTTTGTCATTTTGACTTAAGCTTTTGCTAGTAGATGGTGAGAATTGAGAAGGTGTGAAGATGATCATGGTAAAAGCTCTTAATTTATAGGAATGGAGAATTATGGAGAAGTGTGTTTGATTTGATGTTAAACCATAGAAGAGATGAGGTTTCTAATGATTTTGAAGTGGGTTTAATGCTAGTCATATCACCCAAGTCAATCCATACAAGAAGGATGGAGTGAAGAGACAAAGATTTGCAATAAATGTGTTCTAATGATTATGAGATCCTAACAATCAGATTATCCACGGATTGCAAGGAACCAATATTTTGGTTCCTTCCTTTATGCAAAAGGGCTCCTTGGGTGGATTTTTGAAAATTTTGAATTTTGGTGGGAAATGGATATCCTATGTGCCTAAGTGTGTTATACTAGTTCTAATATGGGTAATAACTAGTTAAGATTAACTTAGAAGCAATGTACGGTAATTTGGAGTGTTGAAATAAGCGAAATTCAGAAATATACATGTAGGATCCACGGCACCAAAAAAATACACATGCATAACCCAAAAAAGGGTGCCGCCTGGTCCGCCTGTACAGGTACGGCAGTACCAATTTTTACAACAGACGATACCAAATATTTGGTGCCGTCTGATCTGTGGACACCAGAAATCACCACAGAACAGGTTTTTAAGGGTAGGGGACTTTTCCGAAACCTGAAATTTTGCTCAAAACATGTTACATTAATTATTTCTAGTTAGGAAAAGTAAATAACACATACACAAACATAGTGGAGCATAGACTTTGACCAAGGGCTAACCATTTTCACATTAAAGTGAAAATGGGTAAAATTTGATAACACACTTGTGCTATCCCCCTGCATAAAATTGTTAGCATACATCATTGTTTTGAGTTATATTATCATCCTACAAATTAAAATCAACCAAATTGTATCAAACATTAAAGATAATGTTTGTTCCAAACAATCCTTAAAAGGACCCTCACTTGTCCAACTTCTTGTAAATCTTGTTTATCATCCTACCAAGGCACTTGAACATCCCCTTGGTTTGCTTGAACTCCGCTGATTGATTCTCAATCTCGGGAAGCGACGCATAATACTCATGAGGTGGAAGGCGAGAATTTGGAAGACCATCCTCGGAGCTATTTGATGATGATGATGATCGAGTTGGAGGTTTTGCTCTTTTGCCTTTAGTCTTAGCCACTCGCTCGTCACTCAAGGGCACAAAGATGTGAGGGATGATCATAGTCAAGCTTCAACCCTTTCGGGCTTGGTGGAATTGGTGCAAAGGCTCTATAGAGACGGGTGAGAAGCATCCCGTAAGGAAGAGCAACCGATCCTTGAGTTGGAATGTCAATCATTCTCCTAGCAATGTAGTAGGCTAAATTGAATGGTTGACGGGTGGACAAGTTGTAGAGCATGTGACAAAGGCAAGCGTTGATATGGTCCCTATTCCCTATGGTGCTAATGACGTTGGCTCTAAGAAGTTCCTCCCATTTCTTAAATTCGGGCTTAAGTTCATTGAGCTCCATTCCATATGGATCTCGGTTTACCTCCTTTCCCTTTCGGGTGACACGGGTTGGAGCGGCTCTTGGGTTAAAGAGGCGCTCACGGATGACATCCTTATCCGCTAGAGGAGTTTGGTAGGGAAGAGAGCGGTCATTGATTCCATCAAGAATAGTGAGTGACCACTTATCCCAGTAGACACATATCCCCCGGTTGGGAATTCCTAGCACTTGAGCAAATTAGGTTAAGGAGATGGTGTAGTCGTTTTGATTGATCTTAAACCTAAGGCTAAACTCATCTTCTTCATCAATGAAACTGGTGACACTAGCATAAAACTCTAACACAAACCTAGGACAAATAGGTTCATCGATGTCAAGGTGACAATCGAATTGAATAGCGGCTAGTTCTTGATGGAGATTGGTATTGTCGACAAAAGGTGAGTGAATGGTTCTACCCTCATGGAAGTACCATGTTTCTAGACTCTTAAAGATTTCGACTTGTTCCTTGGAAAGTCCCTTGGTTTTGTGATGTTTGGGAATGTAGTTAAGGGTATCCTTGTGATCATAGAATTTTGCGGCTACCATGGTTATTCCTATGAGCAAGAATTTACATGTTAAAAAAGAGAATACACTTAATGTTTTGGTTCTAGTGTGTGCCTATATGAAAATGATTTGGAGTTGCGGTTATCTCGACTCATTTTATGCATAAAATGGTTTTTAGTAGGGGTGTTTGGCAAACGGCATGAGATAACCCAAACGCTCCTAATTCAATGTGGCTTCTGTTAGGATTTAGAAAATCCGGTAGTTAAAGAGTCGGTCACCTCAAGTATATGTATTCGTTAGAAAGCTTGTAGTAGTAGTCATGTTATGATAATAAGTAGTTAGTTAAGTAACATCTTGGAGGACGGACGGGTCTTTACCCATTGTATGCCTGATCCACAACCCGTAGGAGGCGTGTCTTGTAAGAAACTATAAATACCCTCTACCTCCCAAGATAGAGGGTTGGAGCTTCATAATATCAATTTTCTTTGTCTCACTAAGTTCCCTAAATTCTTCCACTTTCTCTCTCTAAAACCTACAACTATACGTTATGTTATGATTTAATGTGTTTATGAAATCCAATATGTTACAATTGGTATCAAGAGCCATGGTTTGATCATTCATCTTTCATGTTCTTGGATTTCTAGTGGTTTTCATAAGGTTTTTGGGTTTTAATGAGTTTAGAGTTGTTAGCGTCATTTGAATCATTTCTAGTGTTAAAGTTTGGATTTTGATTGTACTTTTGTGTTTAGAATCATTATAAGTGTTTAGGTTTTGATTTGGAAGGCTTGAATCAGCGTGGTTGGGTTGTTTTTGGATTGAAAAGTGGTATTTTAGAAAGTTTCATGGAAGCGATTTGTGTCTCGTACCATTTTTCTTCTAAGCGATTTGTCCCAATGTTGAAGCGATTTGTCTCTCTTGAGATCGCTTATTGAAGCGATTTGTCTGTTTTTTGTGAAGCGATTTGTGCACTAAGCGACTTGTCTATTGAGACAAAACGACAAAAAGGAAAAAGTAGTGGATGTACTTGTCTGTCTAGCGATTTGTCTGTCTAGCGATTTGTCTGACTAACGATTTGTCTGTCTAGTGATTTGTCACTCTAGAGACTTGTCTTTCTAGCGATTTGTCTGTCTAGCTATTTGTCAGTCTAGCGATTTGCCTGTCTAGCAATTTGTCTGTTTAGCAATTTGTCTGTTTAAGAGATTTGTCTATAGAGCGACTTGTCAAGTGTGCGATTTGTCTTTTGAGACTTATTGTTTCTTCTTGCTACGATTTACGGTTTTCTCTTGATTTAGTAAAATCCCGTGAAAGATTCTATTTCCCGGTTTAATCAAAGAGTTGTGAAATCCCGTAGAATCTGTAATCATGTCTATAATCACTTCTTCTGTTTCTGATGACGTACAAGCTGCAAGATCGACACTCGTCCACCCATGCTTTGGACGAACTGACTATGACTATTGGGCTCAAAGAATCAGACTGTATTGCTTAGGAAAAGAAAATGGGGTTAACATACTTAAGTCAATTGATGAAGGACCTTATCAAGTTGAGACTACCAGAGACATTCTTGAAACTAGCTGCGATGGTTCAGTGATATTAGGATTGGATAGACCAAAGACATATGATGAACTTACTGATAAGGAGAAGAAGAGATACGATGCTGACATCAGGGCTTCAAACATCATACTCCAGGGTTTACCTAAGGACATTTATAAGCTGATCAATCACAACATTGAAGCTAAGGCAGTATGGGACAATGTTAGATGCTTCTCTTTGGTTCTGAATTGACTAAAGAAGACAGGGAGTCTCAACTGTATGATGACTTTGAGAACTTTAAGATGAATCCAAGGGAAAGTGTCACTGAATATCATGTAAGATTCCACAAGCTTGTGAATGATGTGAGGAATATCAAAATGACAATGCCAAATATTCAGCTTAATTTAAAGTTTGTGAACAACATGAATCCCGAATGGCACAAATTTGTCACTGCAGTCAAGCTAAACAAAGGTTTGAGGAACACCAATTATGAGCAATTGTATGCTTACTTGCTCCAAAATGAGAAGCATGTTGTGTTTGAACGAATGATCCTTGAAAAGTTTAACAACAATGCTGGAAATGCTAGCTCTTCAAATGATTCAACAACATTCTACACTAATGTGGTATAACCACCAAGGCATCTCAAGTCATACCTGCTAGAAATGGTAATCATAAACTCATTCCAGATCCAGGGTATAAGCCTCCAGATTCAGACACATTTATGGAACACCTTGTCAATCAATTGGCTCTAATGGTTAAGCAAAACTTGAACCTCACTCCACACACCAACAATCATATCAGAACAGCCTCCAATCTTCACAATCATGCTACGGTTAAAGACGGAAAGGTAGTGGTGCAAAATGTGCAAGGAAAACAGAATGCATACCTTCCACATAATGAGCAAGGGAATGTTGGTGCTGGATATGGGAATGTTGGTACTAGTTATGGGAATGTTGGTGCTGGATATGGGAATGCTGGCGGTGGTGGTGGATATGTGGGTAATCAGAATCGTGGAAGGAACATGGCTCAAGGTCAAGAAAAGCCTATCAAGTGTTACAACTGTGGTGGAGAAGGTCACATCGCAAGGAATTGCACTCTTCCAAAACGTCCACAAAATACAGAGTACTTCAGGGACAAGATGTTGCTGGTGCAAGCTCAAGACAGTGGAGCTGTGTTGAAAAAGGAAGAATTGCTATTTCTTGCTGAGGGAAACGCCAGAACTTATGATGCTGATGTGGATGAGCAGCCAGTGCAGGGTATGGGTCAGAACAATACCAACGCATTTCAAGTTGCAAACTGTCATGCATTTGATTCAGATATTGATGATGAACCAACTGCTCAGACCATCTTCATGGATAGTATCTCATCAATGGTCTCTCCAAGGGCTTCTTCACCAAAACAGGTCAATCCTTCCAGGGAATCTATGATCTCAGAGGTATTAAAACTATACGATGAGGTTGATGTGCAAAAGATGCATGACAAAGTACAATCAGCTGAAATTATTGAACCAGATATTGAAAATATGGGTAATAGCAATGTTGTCCCATATGATCAATATGTGAAACAAGATGGAAGTGAATATGTACCAAGTAATGCATCTTCTGCAGTCAATGATGACTATGTTTTTGATGAATACACTGCATGTGCTCCTGATGATTCCATAACCTCTGAACTTAATGCCTATAAGGAACAAGTTTCCATTTATGAACAACGTGCTAAGTTTGAATTGACCACTCGTGAGCAGGAGATGGATAACCAAATACGTACAGTCATTAGAAAAAGTAATTTTAGAGAAGAAATGTTAAAACAAGAGTTAAACTCCTTACAAGAAAAGCTTACTAAAACTGTTAAGCAAAAGCAAGAACTTCAAGAAAATGTTAAAGTGCTTAAACAGGAATTTAATGCTAAGGAATCAAAACTTTTGAATGGCTTTTCCAATCTAAAAACTTTAAAAAACAAACTGTACATACAAGGGAACACCATTCAGACTGCTCACATGATCACTAAGCACAGAGTCTTAAGCGATAAGCATAGTATTCCCCTTGTAGAGGAACTAAATCCCTAGTTCTGTAAAAAGGCTAAAGCTTATCATAAGGTAGTATATGATGGTAATGAGATCCTCAAGCCTAGGCAAACACCATCATGTATTGGAAGCACTGAAGAGAATAGAAAATTAGAAGATGCCTCTAGGGAGAAAATGGAAAAGAAGCTAAAAGATCCTCAGTATAAAAAGCAAAATATAACGCTTAAACCTCATGATTACACTAAAGAAAATTGGATTTCCTTGAACAAGTTTAAGCCTCAAACTCAATTAACCCCAGAACAAGTTTTTTGGAAAAAAAGACATGGATAAGCAAAAAGCTAATGAACTTGTTGAAACAAACCCTCTCCTTAGGAAAGTGCCTCCTGCTACTGTGTATCCTCCGAATACACCAATGCATTTAGTGCCTAGAACTCTTCTCACTAAGAGCAAGACCTTAATCGGCCTGTATGTTGTTTACCAACTATTTGTTGATTTTGAGAAGACATGTAAGAAGAGAATCACACCTACAGGGATAACTGAAGGGGAAAGGGGTTTTGAGCAAACTAAAGAATGCTATTTAACTGAGGTCATGCCTTTCTTTAAACAATTAAAAAATCAATTTGAGAGTCTTCAAAAGGGCATAGATTCAGAGATTAAAGAAATGGAAAAGGAATTTGATGAAATGATAATTGAGGTCAATGATTATGAACGTGAACTCAAATGTAATGAAATTGAAAGGAAGAATCGGCATATCTTAAATGAGAACTTGATTTCTAGTTGTGTTGCTCAAGATGTGTTTTATACTGTTACAAAGTATTCCGTTACTGCTTCTCAATTTCATGAATTATCTGTTGCTTTGAAAGTTTCCCATGATCGTGTCATTGAGCTTGAAAACAAAAACTCAAAACTGAATGAAAAAATAGACTAGGATGATCATGATAACTTGGTAAAACATTTTTCTAAGCTGGAAGTTGAACATTTTGCTTTGCAATTAAAATATCAACATCTCAAAGAAAATGTTAAAATCTCAAATGTCAAGACATCCTCGGATGCTCCTGAGTTTGATGCAATTTTTGAAATAAGCAAACGTGATGAACAAATTCGAGCTCAGTGTAACATGATCAAAAAATTGAAAACCCAAATTTCACAATTGAAAGGTGACAAGAATAATGTGAATGGCTCCCAAATGCCTCGTCCTTTAGATTCTCAGAATTCTCAAAACTTTCATCTTCAAAACATCATTAATGTATTACAACAAGAAAATGAGAGTTTTCTTGAAGAAAATGAAAAGGTTAAACGACACTTCAAAGAGTTTTATGATTCAATGAAAGTCACCCATGACAAGAACAATGAAAAAATAACTTCTTTACAAAAGGAAATTGAGAATCTGAAGAGTCAGGTAAAAGGGAAAATGTTACTTGTCTGTGATGTGAATGGTATATCAAAGGCATCTGCGGATTCTAAGTATGCTGTTACTGTAAAGTATATTCCTCTTCATCTTAGAAATAACGAACTTGTGTTTCAAGATTATTTTTCATACCTTAAGGATAGTCTAGAATGTCTCCGTGAGATTGTCGAAGCGGATAGCATAAATAAACCACTTGATAGTGAAGTTAGGTATGCATGCTTATATGCCAAACGATCTCAGGAGCTTTTAGAATGTTTAAGAGCAACATGCCCTAAATCCTTTTGTAAGAAAGATAAATTCGTTATGCCTTGCTCTATGCCTAGTGTTAAGCATGCAACCCATGATATGCCTTGTTCTGTGCCAAAAGTCAAGCATGTGAACTTGGATGTGCCTGCAAGTACTTCAGATCCCAGCACTTCTAGATCAGGAATGCAAAAAGTAGCAAAACCAACTAATGTTCCCATCATTCCCTCTACAGGAGTAATCAGTGATACAAAAGCAAGCGGGTCAAAGCCTCCAGGCAATACAAAGCAAGATAGGACCTCGCAAGCTAAGTGTGATCAATGGAAGAAAGTAGAAGACCACCCTAGGAACAATAATTTTGTGTTGGATAAGACGAATCGTGTTGATTCTAGTATTAACTATAAGTGTACTATAATTAATTCGAATTCTGCTACTACTTGCAAAACATGTAATGAATGCTTGATTTCTGGTATTTATCATGAATGTGTTGTGAATGATTTCAGTAATGCTGTCGAATCTCGGTAAAAAATGGTAACACTAGAAAACATGATAAGAAAGTCAAAAAACCAAGGTGGAAGAAGGCTAGAAAACATTGGAAACCAACAGGAAGAAAATTTAGTAATGTAGGCTATCATTGGATACCTACTAGCCGTAAATTCAATCTTAATGAGTTGTGCCCTAAATTATCTAGATCAATGCCCATTAGGAAATGGATGCCTACTGGTAGAACTATTGTAAGATATTGGATTTCACAAACACATCAAACCATGAATACAAGTAGGCGTACACTTTGAGGTTTTTAGAGAGAGAAAGTTTAGAGGTTTGGGAACTTAGTGAGAGAAAGTAAAAGTATTATTATGAGCTCCAACCCTTTACCTTGGGAGGTAGAGGGTATTTATAGTATCTTACATAAACACTACCTACGGGCTGTGGATCAGGTATACAGTGGGTAAAGACCCGTCCGTCCTCCACCGTATTACTTAACTAAATACTACCTAACATTAAATAACTACGACTACGAGCTTTCTAACGATTACATATGCTTGAGGTGACCGACACTTTAATAACTGGATTTACTAAATCCTAACAATCTCCCCCTAAGGGAGGTCACCTCAAATTACATTGAATACAAAACAGATATTCCATTAAGATTGTTCTTGGATTCTTGTTAATGTTCCTTGCTCTGTAGCCCGTAATCTTTGATTCTTCATTTTTGCATGTTTGGATAATCCAAGTGGAGGTCTTTAACTAATCCACGTGATAATGAGTTTTGAGCCAGTTTTGAGATCATCAGCTACCATAAATCTCTGACTCTTCCTTTGTAGTGTTGATATTGTGTGATGTTGTGACTTTTGGACTGACATGCTCACATTCTGGATCATGATATCTTCACATCAGAGTAGCAGAAGCTTTAGTTGATTCATGATATTTGCAGCAGCGTAGCAGAAGCATGGAATGAAAATATCAGAGTCGTTGATGCACTTATCACGATATCTTTATAGATGAATGTGTTGTGTGAGCATGCGGCTATAGATTGACCTCTCCATTCTGATCAGCTGCAAATGTCGGGTATTCCTGCATACAACAGTTAGCAATAAAACACACGAAAGTGTCTTTGATCACTTTCCTTGAATTGAGGTACACGGCCCACGGTTCCCCGTTGATCAGTACAAGTACTTTTGTGATCGTATAATTCGAAGAATCTCCTTGACAGGGTTTCGCAGCTGATCTAGCTATTCTCAAACCGGAACATCTCAAAGAAGACAACACGGAGTGAGTGAACCAGCGAATTTTAGATTCACTGATTGATGAAGAGAGATTTGAAAAACAATCGTGTGCTGCTTAATAAAGTGTTTTTGCAATACAACGAGGGTTTTAAGGAAAAATCAGTTATCAATCATAAACACCTTTTATTTTTGAAATATTAATACACAGTCGATGTGCTAAGAAAAATAATTTTAAGCACAACAACCGGTTTTTCAAAGGCATCCGTCAATCCATAAACTGAACCAGGATTGATTCATCATTTTGAATCGCCCCATTGTTTCTGTTCAGTTGTCACATGGTTGATCTATTGGATAGATCTCACATGCCACCTACCAAGAGCTTATTTGATGTTGGCTCTAGAAGGCTTTCCATCTTCATTGTGAATATGTTTTCATATCACTCAGATGTTCTGGCAATACCACAAGGACTCTTAAGATATAATCTCTCTTTCCACAATGTGTGAAACATAGAGTCTTCATTGACAGTGTCCTAATGAGATTTATTGATGATCTCGTGGCTCTAGACTCAATAGTGCATATTTGGTTCCTATGCCGGAGACTAGGGAGAGGGTCTCCTTCTTCAATATCAACAATCTCTAAGAGAAAGTCGATAGATAATGTAGGTTCCCCGTGAGAATGAAACAAGTCCTTTTAAGAGGAACTTGAGTGGCTTGGGAAGTTGTAGTGCAGTGCGTCACTGGGTCCATGACGTCTTGTCTTCAATACCGGTGTTACCTTAGTAACAACCAGTAGCATATGTATTGAACCCGGTTTCTGCCCTAAGGTTGAATTATTGGAGGGCTATTTATTTTCACCCTTTTCTCATTCATTTCTTTTTCATTCTTCAACCCCTTCAGTGCTTACCGAGACTTCATAACTAGAACCTTGTTGGGTTTATTCCAGTTCTAACTCTATCTCAGTCCGCACTCTTCCCATATCTCACTTTTCTCCTTTTTTTCAATATACCTAAGGACTTCTACACAATTTAGTGGATTGTCCCTGGGTAGATCCCTCCAGTTCTGGATGGATCTTGGGAACGAATACCTAACCTAATCATCCTTATTTCACCATACATAAAGTAAATTTGGTCGGTCTTTTTGGTATTATTCATCAGCCATTGGAACCAATTGAAAACCATTTGAAAATCAATCCAAGTACCTGTGATACATGATCAAAACATTTTGTACCTGAATTGGTTTTAATATTTTTAGAAAAAGCTCCCCCTCAACATGTGCATCATATATATTTGAAACTGTTTTAGCACATGGAGGCAAGAGGACTTGAAAATCTCAGATTTAAGAATGAAAGATTCGATTCTTTGATCAACAATTTCTAAAATTTATCAACATCACTGTCCCGATTAAAATTAGTATTTTTCATACTTTGTTAAAGATATTTTATGGGAAAGGATGTGATTTTCAAAAAGTTGCTCCCTCTTAATATGTGCATCAAGATTCGAAAGTGTTTTGCACATATTAGGGAAAACCTGCACATTGAAACAAATTAATCACTTTCCAATCCTTTTTGGTTTGATATAGATGCTCCCCCTTAACATGTGCATGGAAAATTTGAAATCGTTTGGCACATGAAGGGAGGAGAGCTTGCTAAACACTTATAAAACCATTTATCGAATTATCAGTTTAAAACCAATTTAAATCACAAATTCTCCCCCGATCACAATTTTCAAATCATTTGAGATTTGTCATCTCTGTAGATTTAAATTGGTTTTGAAAGCTTTTGAGGAGAATTGTGACTTGCTTATGAAAATATTTAACCGATAACGATCAAATTACCGACTTTAAACTCCGAAGATTAAACATGCTTGAATATCTTTTGAAAACATGACATAAACCTTGGTCTGAACCAATTATATGACAAATAACCTTTTGATTTAAATGAAATCATTCTCCCCCTCAATCAATGACATAAGTTGTTGATTGAGAGATAGAGATTTTGACAACTGTCAAGTCCAGATGATTTTCAAATATTGAGACCGAGTTATTTTTAATAGTTTTCATTTCGATAACAAATATTTTTCAGAAGAATTTATAGAAGGAAAAATATTTGTGAGGGAAACATTTGTGTTTTTAGTGACAAACATTTTTGCTTAGAATCAGAGCATGAGATTTGAAAAATAAGATAAAGCATGGCTCTGTTCTTTCTTTAAAAAACGGGTTATAGACTAAAATGACTATAAGCCTTAGTTTTACTTTCTCACAAAATTTTTTTTAAACGATTTAAGAGCATTCGAACAACATCTAAAGACCCGTGTCACTCTTTGAATGACAACACAAAGTCCATAGATGTTATCGAATCAAGAAAAATATGACAAAATGACAATATTTTTTGAAATTTTTCGAGATTTTTTCAATTTTTTATGGATTTTTGAAAGTTTTATATTTTTCTGTTTGTTTTTGTTGGTTTTCTAATTTTGTATTTTGTTTTTGAGAAAAAAAAATATGTACAAAGAATAGATGAAGACAAGCCTTTACTCCTCTGCTTCCTCTTGAAGACGTTTGAGTGACTCGGGTTGAAGACTCTTGACTCCAAGACGAGGAAGAATGAACTCAAAACGTTCTCGAGGGAGTGCCTTAGTGAAGATGTCTGCTAGCTGATATTCCGTTCTCACAAAGTAAAGTTCTACCAGACCTTTTTCCACTTGTTCCCTGATAAAATGATGTCGAATGTCGATGTGCTTTGCTCTTGAATGTTGAACATTGTTGCAGGAGAGAGCAATTGCACATTTGTTATCACAATACAGAGGAATTTTGTTGAAGTCAAATCCATAGTCAGATAGTTGGTATCTCATCCATAGGATTTGGGCACAACACGATAACATGGCGATGTATTCAGCCTATGTAGAGGATATCGATGTACACATTTGTTTCTTAGATGACCAGCTTACAAGCTTTTCTCCCAAGAATTGTGCACCACCTGATGTGCTTCGACTTGTATCTTGACACCCTGCATGGTCTGCATCTGCATATGCTGTTAGTGACATATTGGTGTCCTTCGGATACCAAAGTCCCATGTTAATGGTACCTTGGAGATACCGAAAGACCCGTTTAACCGCTTCAAGGTGCTTTTTAGTAGGCTTAGCCTGATATCTAGCACACATGCATACAATGAACAAAATGTCTGGTCTACTGGCTGTGAGGTACATCAGGGATCCAATCATACTACGATATTTTGTTTGATCAACCATGATCTCTGAGTGGTCCACATCCAGCTTGGTACGCTCCACCATGGGAGTGTCAACGGGGTCACTAGTGTCAAATTCAAATTTCTTTAAAATTTCATTAGCATATTTAGACTGATTGATAAAAATGCCTCCGGGACTTTGTGAAATTTGTAATCCTAAGAAAAATGACATTTTTCCCATCATTGACATTTGAAATTTGGAGCCCATCTCTTTAGAAAAATGGTCACATTCACTGGGGTCAGTCGAGGAAAAAATAATATCATCAACATAGATTTGAACGTGAATTAAGTGTTTGCCTGACTTTCTGGTGAACAATGTTGGATCAACTGCTCCTTTGCTGAATCCATTAGATACAAGAAACTTTGATAGCGTGTCATACCATGCTCTTGGAGCTTGCTTCAAACCGTAAAGGGCCTTCTTCAAGCGATAGACATGAGTAGGATGCTCTGGGTTCACAAAACCTTCAGGTTGGTTGACGTATACTTCTTCTTTCAGATCTCCGTTAAGAAAAGCCGTCTTTACATCCATCTGATAGACAACCATATTCTTACTAGCAGCATTAGCCAGGAAGATTCTGATTGCCTCGATACGTGCAACTGGAGCAAATGATTCTTCAAAGTCAATACCCTCCTCTTGACAGTATCCTTTTGCAACTAATCGAGCTTTGTTCTTTAACACATCACCATGCTCATCAAGTTTTACTTTGAAGATCCACTTTAGAGCAATGATCATAGCACAGTCAGGAGCAGGTATCAATTCCCACACATCTAGTCGATCGAACTCATGAATTTCTTCTTGCATGGCATTGAACCAGCTGTCTTCATTCATGGCAGTTTTAACGTCTTTTGGTTCGACCTTGGATAGTATGGAATTGAAGAAGCACCACAAGGAATCGGTTGCAAGTTGTTTACGTGTGGATACTGGACGAGAAGGGTTTCCAATGATGTTGTCAAATTAGCATAGTTCTTGCAGCTTCTACAAGAGTCCGATTTCGTCTTTCAACTACACCGTTCTGTTGAGGAGTACGTGGAACACTTCTTTGATGACTGATTCCAATGCTTTCATAAAACTGACTTAGTTCTTTATTGACAAACTCAGTTCCATTGTCTGTTCGTATGATTCTAACAGTCTTGTTAAGTCGAACCTGCAGATGTTTGATAAGTTTGATGATGACGTCTGGAGTTTCATCCTTTGTCCTCAGAAACTTAACCCAAGTAAATCGAGAGTAATCATCAACAACAACAAGCACATATTTCTTTCCATTGATTGTTTGTACTCTCATTGGTCCACACAAATCCATATGAAGAGTATGAAGAACTTCCATAACTGAGTTTGCAGGTTTGGGTTTATGGGCATATTTCTTGCTTTTTCCTAATTGGCATGCAGAACAAAGGTGATCCTTTTCATATTTTAGTCTAGGAAAACCTCTCACGAGGTCCTTTCTTGACAGATCATTTATGGTGCCGAAATTAAAATGATTGAGAAGACGATGCCATAGCCACGACTTTGTTTTAGACGCCTTTGATAACAAGCAAATTGGAGAAGATCTCATCATGTCTTCGATGGAGATGGTGTACAAATTGGTTCCACGTGTTCCTTTCAAAAGTTCAACACCATCTAAATCTCTAACGAAGCATGTATGTTTTCTGAAGGCGACCTCTAGATCAGAATCACAGAATTGACCGACAGAAAATAGATTATTGTCACACCCCCAAATTACCTGTTTTGCAGCGGAATGGAATTCCTGGGGGTTGACTGTCATAGCATCACAATCACAGTTATATTGAACGACCTAAAGTGTCGTTTTAGAAACAAATCGTTTGATATTTAATTAAAACATACAGAGTTACAAGATAGGTCCCAAAAGTTGATAAAGTTTGCGGAAATATGTTTATTACAAGTCCAAACGATGTTTTGAAATGCCATAATATAAATGAAATCACAACGGAACAACCATGAAATATCACAAATATAATCACAACACACGTGGATAATATACATGAAAATTTCGGCCTACATGGACCGATATCATAGATAGTAAAACCATTCCTACATAGTAGAGTCAACACTTGATATATTTGTTTGTACAACAACCAAAAGACAACAAGTTCTTTAAACTATGTCACACACCTTGTGACTAGGATAATAGTAATAAAAACTATACATGATAAAAGTCTACACTAGGCACCTCCCGGTGCTCGCCACCGATCCTGAGATTTCGAATATGTGTAGTCAAACTAGCAACCAAACCCCTCAACTCGCTAATCGACCCTGCGGTAACCATGCTCTCACGGGCTAATGCCAACTCCTGAGCCTGACTGAAGTTCGTCCCCTGTGCCATCTCGGCTATGTCATATAACTCAGGCATCTCCTGCCTCAACTCAACAATATGCCCCCGGTTCTCTAACTGTCTAGATTCTAAACCCTGGTGAGCCATATCAATCGAAACCCTACCTATCACGAGGCCTTCAACTTCTTCCTCAATGGTCTCCACTCGGTCCAATGACAGTTCCTCCAACTGTCCTAACATCCTATCTATCTGTATCTGTTGGCTATCTATACGTGCCCCTAATGTCTCAGTGGAAGGCTGTCTAGCAGCAGCAGCCTTTGAGCTCTCACCTATCTCGAACCTAGCTGGTGGTTCGGGCTTTGTAAAGGGTGATGCAGGGATGTCAAAACGTGCACACTTTTTGAGCGGCAAGTCCAATGTAGGTATAGGATCCCTAAGATAGTATGATGAAGATGATGATGATAATAGTGGTGATGGTGGGTGAATCGGGCCATGTGTAGGGCTAACAGTGGGGTAGGTGCGACCGCCCTCCTCAAAGGGTTCGGTCTCTTATAAGTGGTAGATCTGGTAGTCACTATGCGTGAAGGCATCGTTCATGTCGGTGTCGGATGAGACATCCTCCATGTTCGTGTCAGATGATATAGGGATAGTGTCAGAATCTGAAGACATCTCTGTGACAACCGATGTGAAATAAAAGTAAATAACTCGAATAAAATGTATATGAATCCGCATGAAAAGTGAATATGCACTTATGATGAAATGATGAGATGCTATGATGATGTAGTTATAGTCTAGGGTCAATGATGCAACCTAGTTCTCATCGAAGCTCGATGCCAATCACACCCCAAATTACCTGTTTTGCAGCGGAATGGAATTCCTGGGGGTTGACTGTCATAGCATCACAATCACAGTTATATTTAACGACCTAAAGTGTCGTTTTAGAAACACATCGTTTGATATTTAATTAAAACATACAGAGTTACAAGATAGGTCCCAAAAGTTGATAAAGTTTGCGGAAATATGTTTATTACAAGTCCAAACGATGTTTTGAAATGCCATAATATACAATGAGACGTGTCGACGCCGCGACTCTATGAGAATCGTGCCATGATGCAAATGTCTTAGTTACCTGAAAATACATTGCTAAAACGGTCAACAATAATGTTGGTGAGAAATCATAGGTTTATGAAAATGTTTTATACGACCACACAAGTATAGACCATATATGACAAACATGCCACATAAAAATGTTACAATTGCTATAAGTCCATGACACCGAAACTAGACTGATCATGATGTTCGCCCCAACAGAGTGTTTGCCAAACAACTCAAATAATGATATTAAATGAAATGCATCCGTTTAACCAGTTGGAATCCACCAACCCGGATGGAGGAGTCACCCTCGATAGATCTATCCACTCACCCTCGCTTCTATGAAATTAACGGTTCATGTTATATAATGGGGACATTCAATTGGCATGACGTAACTTAAGCAATGTAATGAATTTGATATACTTGGTATCGTAATAAAAATGATGTGCAGAACGGGATAATTCCCACTACCGCTGGCAGGCCAGCCGGGCCGTGAGCACGGTGGGGACGGGCTTCCCAAAAAGCCAGCCCGGGTATTCTCCCCCGTAGGTTTGAAAATAAGTATAAATGTATACAACGGGGCTATGAAAACTCACTTGATGAATTGATGCGATGACAAAAGTGAGTACACCGAAATGTAGCGTGAATCTCAAAACTTGACCTATTATGAATGATATGATACGCAATAAGTTATGATGTAATGTTATGCATGCAATTCGGATGATATCTATACCACTTATGAATTTTTGATAATAATACTTTTCGTCGAAAAATAATCTTTTAACGTCTTGACCATTTTTAAATTACTCCACAGGTATTTACGTTGAAATGATATCCGACGATAATCATTTAGTGAGTTATTATGAAATTATAACTTTTCGTAGTAAAATAATGTCGTTGAAATTTTCATGAAAGTGACTAAACGGCCTCGAAAAGCTAGTCGTAAAATGGTGCGTCAGCGTTAGGAAACGTACTTAACGGTTTTGGGAAGTTTGTATCATTATCTCAAAGTTTTAGTACATGAGTTTCCATCCTAGGGGTCTCGAACATAAAGAAAAATATAGGTTAAGTATGGCGCTTGTGTCCCAAAATATAGTTTAAGGGTGGTTTTCGGCAAAATTTAAGTAACCGTATATAATTCATTACAACTCCGCTTGACAAATGGTCGGACATTTTGAAAAATATGCTTGGCGAACTTACTTTTACTAGAAGACATCACTTTATAAAAAGTTCTACATCAATGTTAAAAACAACCTTCAACATGGTCTCTTGTTGCCGTAATACTTGTTTATTAGAAATTTAATAGTTTTTCTTATATAATAAAGTTACGACAACTTTGTGTAAACGTGTATAATTTAATCGTTACAAATCCGTTTTCTACGTTTTATATGTCCTTAGCTTTGTATCAAAGTATACTAATATATTTTTGATAAGTCGACATAATTTATAACGCCTAAGCCTCAATTTTTGACTCGTACAAAGTAAACGTAACATGCTGAAATTTCTGAAATTATTAGTTTTCGTCGCTTAACTTGAAAAATTCATAACTTCTTCGTTATAGCTCCGTTTTAATCCGTTCAAGCGGCCACGTTTTCGCTTTAAAGTGTATTTTCTAAATATCTAGGCCAAAAATTTTTATCCACTGTCGAATTTTCCCGATTTCGAAAATAAGGACAGACCCTTTAGAAAACTTGTCGAAATGAGTTTTTCTCGCGCCAAACCTATTCTAACCAATTCAAAACAAATCCGAAGCTATTCTAATCCTACCATACACCTTCTTAGGGTGTCATGGGTTCCTATACATCACCAAGAGTGATTTATTACAAAGAGTAATTATAGGATGACATAAATATATATAACTCTTAAAAACAAATGAAAAAGTTGTATAAACATCATATGACTTGCATGTTTTCTCAAGCTTAATGAAATGAACATAAAAATAAATATGAAATATGATCATGAACATGGAATGCTTACTAGTTAACTTGATGAGGTTATAAGAACAAAGGATTTTTCCTAATCACCCAAGGTTTTTATTGCACAACCTTAATCAAGAGTGATACTAGAGTGTATAAATCTTGTCTAGAAAATTTTGGATGAACTTCTCCTTGGTCCTTGAGGTTGGCCGGTTATAGAGAGAAGAGAGGAAGGAAATTTGATCTTTCACTTTGGATATTATGAGTGTATGTGTTTAGTATGTAGTATAATACAATATACTAGTGTAGATATTTTGCAAATACACATGACT
This sequence comes from Chrysanthemum makinoi, assembly GCA_910596185.1. Classification (NCBI taxonomy): domain Eukaryota; kingdom Viridiplantae; phylum Streptophyta; class Magnoliopsida; order Asterales; family Asteraceae; genus Chrysanthemum; species Chrysanthemum makinoi. The sequence goes on from OU343217.1 coordinate 253,389,425, forward strand.
CACCCCCCTTGTGTCTACAAGGGGGTATTAGTCATCTCTTTAATATATATTTTTTTTTATTTATGTATAAGTATAATTAAATGTAAGTTAATTGAAGACATGTGGTAACTTGTACACATTTGAGTATTTAGGGTAGCGTTAGATAAAAATAAATTTTAACGGGTCAAGATAAAATATATTGAGGTCATAATATTATAAAAATACATTTCTTGCAAAATTTGAGTGAAATAATAATTATCGTGTAGTTTTTAAGAAAACCGTCGTAATTATATAAATATAACAATTTATATACAAAATAAATTTAAAACACTGGGTAAACTCATAATATTATTTTAAAATGTTAATATAAGTATAAAAATATATCGGGATAATTTTTGGAAGTAACGGATCAATTGTTCAAAATAATTATTTACGCGATAGCGTTTATTTAATATGAAATTATACATTTAATGTAAAATGCAAAACCATGCATGAATTAATATGATGATAATGATGCTAATGATATGTAGACTAAACCTAGTCTATATGGAATGTCTTTGATGATTGTTCATGAATTCACAGCTAAACCATTAAGGTTACGCGAATTTGATACTCATAAACCTAGTTTACGATAAATGATAAATGGTGAAGCATGAGTAATGTTTTGAAAAATGACCTGAAAATACGGGTTGTCACAATTATGCCCAAGACCTTCAACATAATATACCCTCGAGATTACACTATCACCAACCACATAATCTCCATAACCCATAATTGCTCCAAAATGCTCGTTTCCGAATCTAACAGTCCCGATAAATTTACTCACGAAGTTCATGAGCCGCGAGCGATCTCCAGTCATATGCTTGGAACAGCCTGAGTCCAAGTACCACAAAACGATTTGAACGATCTGCAGTTGAACACAGACAAGAATGGATAACTGGATAATTGGGATCCCCATGCAAGAATGGGTTCCACTTGGTTAGTAACATTAATTGGAACACCCACATCAGAAGCAGAAACAATGAATTCATTAGGGATAGATGTTGTGCTAGTGTGTGAATTAGACCTATTTAAAGTATGTTCACTTCTTAAAGGAATAGTTCTACCAGTAGGCATCCATTTCCTAATGGGAATTGGTCTAGATAATCTAGGGCACAACTCATTAAGATTGAATTTACGGCCAGTAGGTATCCATTAATAACCTACATTACTAAATTTTCTTCTTGTAGGTCTCCAATGTTTTCTAACCGTCTTACACCATTGCTTTCTAGCCTTCTTAACATGTTTGATAGTATTAACATTCTTAACTGGGTAGTTAATCACATTACTCACATCATTCACAACACATTCATGATTAATACCAGAAATCAAACATTCATTACATGTTTTGCAAGTAGTAGTAGAATTCGAATTAATTACAGTACGCTCAAAGCTAATACTAGAATCAACACGATTCGTTTTATTAAATTCCGACTTAAAGTTCCTAGGGTGGTCTTCTACTTTCCTCCATTGATTACTCTTAGCTTGCGAGGTCCTATCATTCTTTGTGTTGCCTTGGGGCTTTGACCTGCTTGCTTTGGTGTCACTTTTTACTCCTGTAGAGGGAATGGGAACATTAGTTGGTATTGCTACTTTTTGGTTTTCAAATTTAGAAGTGCTTGGATCTGAACTACTTGAAGGCACATTGAAGCTTACATGCTTAACTTTAGGCACTGAGTGAGGCATATCAAGATTGGTATTCTTAAAATCAGGCATAGAACAAGGCACATCTATTTTATCCTTCTTACCAACGGGTTTAGGGCATGTTGCTCTTAAGCATTCTAAAAGCTCTTGAGATCGTTTGGCCTGAATGCAAGCAAACCTAATTTCACTATCAAGTGGCTTATTTATGAAATCCTCTTCTACAATCTCACGGAGACATTCTAGACTATCCTTAAGGTGATCAAGGTAGTTATGAAACACAAGTTCGTTATTTCTAAGATGAGGAGGAATGTATTTAACAGTCATAGTATATTTAGAGTCAGCAGATGACTTTGATGCAACATTCTCATTAAAGACAAGTGGCATTTTCCCTTTTTCCTGTTTCTTTAGATTCTCGATTTCTTTTTGTAAAGAAGTTATTTTTTCGTTGTTTTTGTCACGAGCGACTTTCATTGAATCATATAACTCTTTAAAGTGTAGTTTAACCTTTTCATTTTCTTCTAGAAAACTCTCATTTTACTTTTGTAAAGCATTAACGAGGTTTTGAAGATGAAAGGTTTGAGAAGATTGAGAATCTAAAGGTGGAGGCATTTGGGAGCCATTCACATTATTTCTTTCGCCCTTCAATTGTGAGATTTGGGCTCTCAATTTTCTGATCGTGTTACAATGAGCTTGAATTTGTTCATCCCGTTTGTTTATTTCAAAAACTGCATCAAATTCAGGAGCATCTGAGGATGTCTTGATATTTGAGGTTTTAACATTTTCTTTAAGATGTTGATATTTTAGTTGTAAATTAAAATGTTCAACTTCCAATTTAGAAAAATGTTTGACCAAGTTATCATGATCATCCTGTTCAATTTTATCATGCAGTTTTGAATTTGCTGTTTCAAGCTCAATGACACGATCATGGGAAACTTTCAAAGCAACAGATAATTCATGAAATTGAGAAGCAGTAATAGAATGCTTAGTAACAGTATAAAACACATCTTGAGCCACACAACTCAATACTAAGTTCTCATTTAAGATATGCAGATTTTTCCTTTCAATTTCATTATATTTGAGTTACCGTTCATAGTCATTTACCTCAACAATCATTGCATCAAATTCCTTTTCCATTTCTTTAATATCCTAGTTTATTCCTTTTTGAAGACTTTCAAATTGACCTTTTAATTGTTTAAAGAAAGGCATGACCTCAGTTAAATAGCATTCTTTAGTTTGCTCAAAACCCCTTTCCCATTCAGTTATCCCAGTGGGTGTGATCCTTTTCTTACACGTTTTCTCAAAATCAACAAATAGTTTGTAAACTACATGAAAGCTGATTAAGGTCTTGCTATTAGTGGGAAAATTCCTAGGTACTAAATGCATTGGTGTATTTGAAGGATACACAGTAGCTGTGGGCAATTTCCTGCAAAGGGGATTCTTAGCAATAAGATTATCTGCCTTTTGCTTATCTATATCTTTCTTCCAGAAAATTTGTTCTGGGGTTAATTGAGTTTGAGGCTTGAACATGTTCAGGGAGATCCAATTTTCTTTTGTGTAATCATGGGGTTTAATCATTATGTTTTTCTTTTCACACTCAGGATCTTTTAGCTTCTCATCCATTTTCTCCCTAGAGGCATCTTCTAATTTTCTATCCTCTTCAGTGCTTCCAATACATGATGGTGTTTAACTAGGATTGAGAATCTCATTACCATCATAGATTACCATTTGCGCAGCTCTAGCAACCTTTCCATACTTAGGATTGGGTACTTCTACGAGGGGAATGCTGTGTTTATCGTTTAAGACTCTATGCTTAGTGATCATGTGAGCAGTCTGAATGGTATTCCCTTGTATGTACAACTTATTTTCAAGCTTGTTTTTCAAAGTTTTAAGATTAGAAAAGTCATTCAAAAGTTTCGATTCCTTAGCATTAAATTCTTGTTTAAGCACTTTAATATTATCTTGAAGCTCTTGCTTTTGCTTAACAGTTTTAGAAAGCTTTTCTTGTAAGGAGTTTAACTCTTGTTTTAACACTTCTTCTCTAAAATTACTTTTTCTAATAATTGTACGCATTTGGTCATCCATGTCCTACTCACGGGTAGTTAACTCAAACTTAGCACGTTGTTCATAAATGGCAACTTGTTCCTTATAAGCATTAAGTTCAGAAACTATGGAATCATCAGGAGCACGTTCAGTGTATTCATCGAAAGCATAATCATCATTGACTGCAGATGATACATTACTTGGTACAGTTTCACTTTCATCTTGCTTCACATATTGATCATATGGGACAACATTGCTATTGCCCATATTTTCACTATCTGATTAAGAGATTTCAGTTGGTTGTACTTTGTATTGTATCTTTTGCACATCAATCTCATCATATAATTTTAATACCTCGAGATGATTGATGCCTTGGAGGAACTGGCCTGTTGTGGTGAAGAAGCCTTTGGAGTGACCATTGGAGAAATGCTAGCCTTGAAGATGGTTTGGGCAGTTGGTTCATCATCAACATCTGAGTCATATGCATCACAATCAGCTACCTGAAATGCACTAGTTGTTCATCCACATCAGCATCATAAGTCTTGGCATTTCCCTCAGCAAGAAACAGCAACTCTTCCTCATCCAAAACCGCACCACTGTCCTGAGCTTGTACCAACAGCATCTTGTCCCTGAAATACTCTGCATTTTGAGGGCGTTTTGGAGATGTGCAGTTCCTTGCAATGTGTCCATCACCACCATAGTTGTAGCACTTAATTGGCTTTGCTTGTCCTTGATTTGGATTCCTTCCACGATTCTGATTAGCCACATACCTCCACCCACCCACCTCTTCCCTGTTCATACAGTCTTCCTTGAACTGGTTGCACCATAACCTTTCCATCTCTGACAATAGCATGATTGTGTAGATTAGATGCAGTTCTGATTTCATTGTTAGTGTGAAGACTGTTAGTATGTGGAGTGAGAGTCAAGTTTTGTTTAACCATAAGAGCCGCTTGATTGATGAAGTGTTCCATGACGCATCGAGCATCGAGGTGCTTGAACCTCGGATCAGGAATGAGTTTTTGATTACCATTTCCAGTAGGTATGACTTGAGAAGCTTTGGTGGTAATTCCTACATTGGTGTAAAAGGTCGTTGAATCATTTGACGAACTTGCTTCTCCCCTCGTTTAGATTTGAACTGTTTAAGAATCATTCGTTCAAACATAGCATGTCTCTCATTCTGAAGCAGGAATGCATACAATTGTTCATAGTTAGTGTTCCTCAAACCCTTAGCTAACTTTACTGAAGTGACAAATTTGTGCCATTCGGGATTCATGTTGTTCACAAACTTTGAATTGAGCTGAATATTAGGCATAGTCATTTTGATATTCCTCATGTCATTCACCAGCTTGTGGAACCTCACGTCGTATTTAGTGACACTTTCCCCTTGGTTCATCTTGAAATGCTCAAAGTCATCATACAGTTGGGATTCTCTGTCTTCTTTAGTTAACTCAGAACCAGAGAGAAGCATCTTGACATTGTTCCAAACTGCTTTAGCTTCTGTGTTGTGATTGATCAGTTTGTAAATGTCCTTAGGTAAACCCTGAAGTATGATGTTAGAAGCCCTGATGTCTTCATCGTATCTCTTCTTCTCCTTATCAGACAGTTCATCATACATTTTAGGTCTGTCCAGTCCTAATATCACCGAGCCATCAGCAGCAGTCTCAAGTATGTCTCTGGTTGTCTCAACTTGATACGGTCCTTCATCAATTGACTTGAGAATGTTGACTCCATTTTCCTTTCCCAAACAGTACAACCTAATTCGTTGAGCCCATGAGTCATAGTCAGTTCTGTCAAGCATAGGTGGACGAGTATCTGATCCAGCTTGCTTGAACGTCCCTCAGCAATGAAGAGATGATTGTAGGCACATTGGTAGACATGATTACAGATTTCACGGGATTTTAAAACTCTTGGATTAAACCGGGAAATAGATTCTTTCACGGGATTTTACTAAATCAAGAGAAAACCATAGAATGTAATCAAGAAGAAAAGCACTAAGTCACAAGAGACAAATCGCACAGACCACAAATCGCTCAAAAGTGACAAGTCGCATCAACTAACAATTCGCTTCAACAGTCAACTCACTTCAATAAGCAAGTCGCTTATCATTACAAATCGCTTAAACCAAGACAAGTCGCTTAACCAAGACAAATCACATAACCAAGACAAGTAGCTTAAACTTACAACTCGCTTCAATAAGCAAGTCGCTGAAGAAATGACAAATCGCTTAAACAACACAAGTCGCTTAAAGTCACAACTCGCTTAAATAAGCAAATCGCTGAAAAGTGACAAATCGCTACTCCGAATAAATCGCACAAGTACAACCACTACCCGACAAATCGCTAAATAAGTGATTTGTAATGCATAACAAATCGCTTCCAAAACAAGGACAAATCGCTCACTTGAAATACTTTACCGAGACTCAAATCGCTTCTTTTAAACTTTACTAAAACGCCTCTTTTAAATCCAAAAACAGTCCAACCACAATGATTCAAGCCTTCCAAATCAAAACCTAAACACTTATGATGATCCTGAACACAAAAGTACAATCAAAATCCAAACTTTAACACAAGAAATGGTCCAAATGACGCAAATACCACTAAACTTTTTCAAACCCAAAAACCATATAAAACCACTAGAAATCTAAGAACATGTAAGAGAGATGATCAAACCATGGCTCTTGATACCATTTGTAATATATTGGATTTCACAAACACATCAAACCATGAATACAAGTAGGCGTACACTTTGAGGTTTTTAGAGAGAGAAAGTTTAGAGGTTTGGGAACATAGTGAGAGAAAGTAAAAGTATTATTATGAGCTCCAACCCTCTACCTTGGGAGGTAGAGGGTATTCATAGTATCTTACATAAACGCCACCTACGGGTTGTGGATCAGGTATACAGTGGGTAAAGACCCATCCGTCCTCCACTGTATTACTTAACTAAATACTACTTAACATTAAATAACTACGACTACGAGCTTTCTAACGATTACATATGCTTGAGGTGACCGACACTTTAATAACTGGATTTACTAAATCCTAACAACTATACCTTTAAGAAGTGAACATACTTTGAATAGATCTACTGTTACTGCTAGCCCGACATCTACCTCTAATGATATCATTGTTTCTACTTCTGATGTGGGTGCTCCAATCACATTTACTAACCAAGTGGAACCCATTCTTGCATGGGGATCCCAATTGTCCAGTCATCCATTCTTGTTTGTGTTCAACTGCAGGTCATTCAAATCGTTCTGTGGTACCTTGACTCAGGCTGTTCCAAGCATATGACTGGAGATCTCTCGTGGCTCATGAACTTCATGAGTAAATTTATCGGTACTGTTAGATTCGGAAACGACCATTTTGGGGCAATTATGGGTTATGGAGATTATGTGGTTGGTGATAGTGTAATTTCCCGGGTATATTATGTTGAAGGTCTTGGTCATAATTTGTTTTCTGTCAATCAATTCTGTGACTCTAATCTAGAAGTAGCCTTTAGAAAACATACTTGTTTCGTTAGAGAACTTGATGGTGTGGAACTCGTAAGAGGAAAAGGTGGAACAAACTTGTACACCATCTCTATCGAAGACATGATGAAGTCTTCTCCAATCTGCTTGTTATCAAAGGCCTCTAAAACAAAGTCATGGCTATGGCATCGTCGTCTCAATCACTTGAACATCGGAACCATAAATGATTTGTCTAGAAAGGACCTCGTAAGAGGTTTACCCAGACTAAAGTATGAAAAAGACCATCTTTGTTCAGCATGTCAATTGGCAAAAAGCAAGAAATATGCCCATAAACAAAAACCTGCAAATTCTGTAATGGAAGTTCTTCATACTCTTCACATGGATTTGTGTGGACCCATGAGAGTGCAAACTATAAACGGGAAGAAATATGTGTTAGTTGTTGTTGATGACTACTCTCGATTTACTTGGGTTAAGTTTTTTAGGACAAAGGATGAAACTCCAGATGTCATCATCAAACTTATCAAACACAGGAGTTCGACTTAACAAGACACATTTAGAATTATTCAAACGACAATGGAAGGCGAGTTTGTTAACAAAGAACTAAGTCAGTTTATGAAAGCATTGGAATCACCATCAAATAAGTGTTCCACGTATCCTCAAAGAATGGTGTAGTTGAAAGATCTAATCGGACCCTTGTGGAAGCTACAAGAACAATGCTAATTTACTCAAAGCTGCAAGAACAATGCTAAAAAGCAACAATCGCTGGCTATGTCCTCATGAAGGCTGAATATGTAGGCGCAGCAGGATGCTATGCCAATGTATTATGGATGAAAAGTCAACTCAGTGACTATAACATCCATTACAAAATGGTGCCCATCTTCGTGATAATACCGTGCTATTGCAATCTCCAACAACCCTGTCCTCCACCAAAGAACCAAACACATTGATATCGATATCACTTCATCGGGGATCACATAATGAAGGAGACATTGAACTTCATTTCATCCTACTGAATATCAATTTGATATCTTCACAAAACCCTTAGATGAACCTACCTTCGAGACGAAAAGCTGAGTTGGGAATGCTTGACATTGAAAGTCGCATCGAAAACCAATCTCAAGTAAGTTCTGAATTGGTTCGTCTCCCTGAACATCCAAAACAAACCTCTCTGAATGATTAAGACTCACCAGGTCCCTTGAAGCATTGAATGAGTAACTAAATGCTCCAAGTATTAGTTACTTAAATGTCCTAGGTTGGTAATCCCACCAATTTAATATAGGAATACATGTCTTACCGTCAGGAGTATCATCATTTACCTCACCCCACTTGGTATTAAAAGCCTTCTCTCACATAAAATATCCTATGGATATTTTATTACTAAGCAAGTACACTTTTACCATGCATTGCAATCGTTTTCCTTGAAAGACGGATTTTCTGTAGTGAAGTGGTGGGTGGCATCAAATGTGGAATATCAAAATTTCAAAATGGTCTTTACATATCCAAATTTATAAAAACCACCCTCTCACTACTCTATAAATACCCTCTTCAAAACCACAAAAACACACACACACAAATCATTTTCTGCAACTAAACTCATCAAAATCCTTTCTCAAATCCAAAAAATTTGTGTGTTCCCAAAATCTTTAAAACCTCTTTTGGAAAACCCTCCTTGTAAACATTTACAAAGTTTTTCATCAAAAACTTGAAGAGATCTAAATACTTTGATTGTTCTAGTCAAAACATTTTTTTAAACCCTAAAATCTTCTTTAATGGCTAGAACACAATCTCTCAGTTCTTCTCATTGTAGGGGATCTTACTAACGTTGAATTTAAAACAAATAATGTCATAGGAAATTTTGAATACCACGAAAATGTCCCAACCTATAAAGACATTATAAAAATTTTTATTCAACGCGCTCCAACGGCCTTTGTAAATGTCCTCAAGATCGCACCCAAACTAA